>OY390724.1:2048381-2303381 GCA_959613375.1 Heteropelma amictum
GACAATGAAAAAGGAAAACGAACGGAAACAAACAAGGAAGAAAATAAACTGAACAAATTAATCAACGAATACAACGCTAGACAGGAGCGGCCATCAAAGGCAAACGAAAACAAGCTAACAAAGCTAATCGACGAGTATAATTTAAAACAAATGAAGCAAAATGCAGGCGAAGGAAATAAATTAACAAAACTAATCAACGAATATAATACGAGAGAACAACGGAAACAAGAAAAATCAAACGAGCAAAGTAAAGAAAACGAACACACACCAAGCAATAAAGAAATTAACGACGGGAGGAGTGAGCCAAAGGCACACGAGTCGGTCAACAGGCCGAATATGGGAGACAATACAGCCGATGTATCGGAGATCAGGCCGACGTCCGAATCACATCCATCAACAACGGAAACAATGAACGAACAAGGTACCACAAAACATCTTGAAGTGGAACCGAACTTCCGCTCACCGGCGACGTCAGGCGACAAGGCGACCGAACCAAATTTCCGTTCGCCGCCACGACTCAACGAGGGTCGAACAACTCATGACTCGACTCGCGAGATATCGGAGGAATCGCGAGAGCAGTCAACAGGCCAGTATCAAACCAACAACGATACGCTGAAACCACCGATCCGACCACCAGAATCGACCGACGAAGACAGCACGTCATCAGCAAAAAAACAACGACCTGGCCGACCAAAATCGAGCAAAAATGACACGACAACGGACAAGCTCTCTCCAGCAGTAACGAACGATTACGGCAATCTCGCAGCCGAAATACACCAAAGCGAATCCGATGCAGATCCACCTTACGAGCCATCGCAGTACCACAGAAAACGCCCGGCATTACCAAAGGCAGCACCAAAAACAAGGCACATGACTCAAACTGAAGATGCCGAACGCCAATCGTTCACCGAAGACTCAGAAACATCAGACGAAAACAACGTAACAACCTCGGAATGGGAAGAACAATCCGAAGATCCGGAAACAAACCAGAGACACATGACATCGAACAACAACGTCATAATTAGCCGGAAAAGTATTCTCACGCAGAAGGATAACATCGCTCATTTTCTCGCAGCGGATTGTATCACGAACACAACAATATCGCGAATCCTCGTAGAGAAAAACGTAATCAACCACGAAGACCTTTGCAAGGAGAAACCGAGAGCTGGACACATATTCATAACACGCCGCGGAACCAAACGCACCTTCACCATGATATGTAAAGGAAAATGCACAGATAACACCGACTGGCATATGGTCCAGAAATGCATCGAGACAGTCATCAAAATCTTGACAAGGGACAAACTCGAATCATGCACACTGGCCAAAGATCCTGAGATCATCGATCAATTTCTCTGGGACAACATCAAAACCTACATCCAGCAAATCACGGTTGAGCGAAAAATACGAATAACGTTGTGCGAAGGAATTATCACGGTACCGCCGAAACTACACCGACAGTCTATAATAAAGGAAGCACACGAATCAACAATCGGAGGACATGAAGGCATCTCGAAAACTCACAAACGCATAGGCGCTCAATACTATTGGAAAAACATGAAAGCAGACGTCACGGAATTCATCAAAACCTGCCAAAAATGCCAGAAGAACAAACTCGTTCGCGTAAAAAACAGAGCACCTATGATAATAACAGACACTCCAACCCAGCCTTTCGAGAAAATCGCAATAGATATCGTCGGACCTCTTCCAAAAACAAAGGACGGCCACGAATACATCCTCACGATCATCGATCTATTCAGCAGATTCAGCGTCATGGTTCCACTTAAACAAACGACAGCTCGCGATGTATCTAAAGCACTAGCAACAAGCTTTATAACAACATTCGGTGCACCTCGTGCGATACTTTCCGACCAGGGTACGAACTTCATGTCAGACCTATTCGCATCTTTCGCAGAACTGTTCAAAATCAAACAGTACCGAACGACAACTTACCACCCACAGTCCAACGGAGCGTTAGAGCGAAGCCATCACAGTCTCATCGAATACCTCAAACATTACATCGATATGGACAAAAACTGGCACGAACTAATCCCATTCGCAGCACTTTCTCACGACACGAGTGTCCACGAAAGCACAGGGTACACACCATACGAGTTAGTCTTCGGAAAACCAGCCTCACTACCATCCGAATTCCCACCTCCTGAAAAACTAGCGACATACGACGACTATCTGCTAACACTACACAGAAATTTAAAAGAAATCCGACAATTGACACGCGAAAAGCAGTTAGCGGCAAAGGAACGCACGAAACGGTATTATGACAGGAAGACAAAATCTCAAAATTTCAAAACCGGACAACGAGTATTTTTATTAAAAGAACCTCGGAAGGGAAAATTAGACCCCAATTACATCGGGCCATACACCATTTTGGAAATACTCAGCAATAATAACATTAGACTTCAAATCGACAACAACAAAACAAAAGTAGTACACGTAGACAAAATCAAAATGGCACATGTTGCAGATATCACACAGCCGCTATGAACAATGGCATTCTAGTGGAAAACTCACCATTCCCACGTAACCCCGTTTAAATTGTACGAACACATGCGTCCCAATGCATCAGACCCCGTCAGTTACACATTTCGCATTCATCAAACCGGCATAATCTTTTACAGCGATTGCCGAGAATTTCGAAAATCACTTTAGCTTACATAACTTAGTAAATTGCAAACCGATGAATTCTTTGTATATATGCAAACAAATTAATCCAATACAACAAATAGTTAATGGAGCTGAATGCGAGATACTGCTATTGATTAACCCACATTTTCAAAATCTCGAAACTTGCGACATCAATTTGAAAACAGTAAAACAAACCTATTGGGCGAGAATCTACGATCCCGAAAACCCTAAAAATCCTAAAAGTACCGATCCCACTCCTATGGAAACGACAATATAACGACACTACGCTCGACAATGCATTAGCGCAATTGTTGACATTACTGGACACACAATCAGACCGGACACTACGAGACATACAAGAAAGAGTAACACGAATAATAGACGACAAACTGACAAAACACGAGACAAAAAAATATCAATAAGACAAACTCCGACGGAGTATGAATGCGGTATGAATGTAAATTAAAGACCTAGGTTAAACATTTACAATTATCTATTATTCCTACGATTTTTACTAATTATCATATAACACTTTATTACATTATTATATTTCCCTATGACATTCATTTTTTTTCTTTTCTCTTCTCTACACATTAAAATTATATCAATCACATCAAACAACATATCGATCAACCAGACACGCACAGCCACATCCAACCACATCACAATAACGTTCCACACCCCACTAACACGAAACTAATCAGAACTTAGACTGTTACAGAGAAACTTAAAGAACAATAATAAAGTAATGGAATAAAAAGGAACAACAATAACAAATAAAAGGAAAACAATGACAGACTGCAACAATTCCAAACTGGCGAACTCAACGACAAACAGGAAAAATGAGAAAGGAAAACAATAAGCAATAATCCAGACGACTCACAGACAATTCGGAACACGGAAAAACAAAACAAATGAGACAATCAACGCTTCACTTTCACTACTATCACAACCAAACCCATCACGATTAACAGACCTCATCCCACTAACACAATACGTAATCAATTACAGTTAGTTTCAGAATCATCAGCTGCTGAATTAAAACCAACGGAAACATCCAGACGACAAGACATCAACAAGTAGCATGGAGACACCAATAGGATAACATTTTCCAGCCCCAGTACCGTGACCGAATACATACACCAAGGTTCACACCTCAATCAACAGCAGGAAGAAGAACAAAGAAAATACACAAAAACAATTCAATAGATTATATCGAGTCATTTAAATAACTGAAATCAATGTAAAAATATTCGTATTATATAGAGTCAATACCAAAAATTTCTTGTTCAAAAAATTGTAAACGATGGAGACCATCGTCCTCAAAGAGGGGGAGTGTAACGGCCCTATCCTATAACCACTTCTTTCCCACACAACACCTTACACCTACAGCAACCCTGTTATCACCTCGTTCCCACACACATCAGCACCTCCTATTTCGCCACACAGCATCCCTGGGCCACGGTCCCACGGTCCAGAACAATGCAACTCGACCATCCCCTCCACTTCACACTTCCTCCACTTCATTAGCGCTAGTCCTAATCCTCAGTTCATCTCCACCCGTTCGACCGTAAAGACCAATCAATAAACGCTCAACTCTTACTCTCATTTCCGATTATCACTCATTTATTCATTCCGCATTCGACCATCACATTACGTAATGATACATATTTTTCAAAATTTTGTCATCATTTTCGATTTAGGACACAACATGCGGCTCTAAATAGTGGAAAACTACTCTATTCTGCAAAATTTTAGGTTTTAAAACAAGACGGTGTGACACAGTGTCTCTCTGTGTCATGTAGTTGAAAAACCGTCACCGCCATAATTCGTTAGACTGTAATACGGTACATCCATGGCGGAGCATCAGCAACAGCGTCTTGCTGGAGCTGCTCGTGTCGTGCTGCTTCTTGTCGGTGCACAAGTTCCTGCTCCGCTGCTTCTCGTCGAGCTGCTGTTTCTTGTTCCGCTGCTTCTCGTCGAGCTGCTGCTTCCTGCTCCGCTGCTCCCCGTCGGGCCTCTGCTCCCTGCGCTGCTGCTCTCTTCTGCACCAGTGCTTCTTTCGATATCTTTGGGCCCACGGTCTCTTGGGATGATGTCCTTCGAGCCACCACTTCCTGGGATGACGATGAAGTCCTTTCGTATGCTGCACCTGTAACATACGGTGAAAAACGTCCTGTCTGGGGGAGAGGAATGGATCCACGCGAAGTCGATGGAGTGGAAACCGAGGAAAAACGATTAATTGGAGTTGGGACAGAAAGGGACTGAAGATTGTTTCTCGTAATTGAGTTTTGCTGTCAGCGCGCGACTTCCGCTTTCAATATCGCCAATTCCACCGAAGAAGAATTTCGAGGCTGGCTTTCCGAAGGCAGTCCTCGTCCTCGTCCTCGCCCTCGCTCTCGCCCGGGTTGCAGATTCATCTAAACCGCATCAAGATGATATAATGTACGGTGGTAAAATGTATTACCGTTTATTCCAATGAAGAGTTAAGAACAACAACAACGAAAATCTCGGGTATCGCTATGGGGAAAGCTCCATACCAATATGGAGTTCGGAAACATTTTGCGACTACTTGACGAATTGGGATTATTTCCAGCTCAGGACGAAAGACTGAGCACTGGAAAATTCCTATCGATGATGAGGGACAACCAACATTGAAAAAATCATCAACTCTTTGGAACTTTCGAACCATAAGATTGTGCCCATCATTGTTAACAATGATGTTTTCGACAACGCATATCGAAGAATCTGCCAACATGAGAGTATCATCCCGACCATTGAGAGATATGAACAACGATTTGAATTTCAAAGATTGATGTTGACGAGAGTTCAGTGGCACCGTTGACGGCAGGGGACCCTGTCTGGCCCTTCCTAGTCTAACCTCAGCCTCGTTTGAAACCCTGTCATCTTGAGACATTACGCGAGCCCTCTCGATACGCCTGTTGGAAATTTGTTGCAAGTATTCATGAGGTTTCAAACACGAATCCCTGAAATACGTCATATTACTTTCGTACGGAAATGCTGAAAAAGAATGCAACGGACCAAGACGTCTCACGTCACTGGCAAGATGCAAGAGGATATGAACGGTGTACGTCAAGAACTCCAATCCGAATGTGAATTCTGAGCGCTCCACCAAACTCGCAACAGTCCTTCTGCTAAATCATAATTCGCTTCCGTCGAAGTAGGATTAACCAATATCCGAATGGCCGTATGAAGAATAAGGAACAGGGAGTATACTGCATTATCGACAATCCCCCAGAAGATTATTGGGCCTGAATATAACAGTATTTGGCGAAACTCTGTAGCCTTGAACCGTGAAAACTTTAGCAAATCGAGCAGTTTCCTGGCGAAATCTCTTGGGCACCGTTTCGAAACGAGAGCGAGGCGGTGATTGATAGCCTGAACTGACTGCCGATTGAGTTTCAACTCTGGCGCATATTTCCCTGAGACAATAACCGAGAGAATTTTTTTCATCACCCCTAAACAAACTGAATGCTGGTACTCAAAGCAGACTTGGTGAACTAATGACATCGGTAAACGGAAAAGAGGACTAACGGCATTACTGTGGTGTTCGTTGTCGAGACGATTCACATATTCCTCATCCTCACGCAATTCGTGATCGACTCCTCTAAAGATCATAACCCCTGGTCGCAACACTTGACCTCTGACTTGACACTTGGAGCATGGCTTGTAACCATTGTGGCCTGCATGACCCAACGAAAAGCTGCGTGCTGGGGCATCCGCGATAAACGCACGAATTTCTATGGGAAATAGAGTTCCATTGTATGAAACTCCTCCACGAGCGAATAATAATAATAATTCATCGACGAACGGGGTAAAGAATGCATTAACATCCGTCGGTTTAGACGAGCCCTGCCAGACAGAAGCGATTTCAGGTTGAGATTTGGGAATATTACAAATTCTCAATTGAATGGGCCATATTTGAATTTTACCTTGCGCATCTAGAGTCATGCCATCGGTACTGAAATCGATCAAGAGACGATCCGGAATAGAAGCGAATGAAATTTGTCGCAATAGCAGTTGAATCGCTGACTCGACGCCCAAGTTGAGATATTTACCACCTGCCAGATCTACAATATTGGCAGAAGTGCGTGGAGTTTGAAGAAGAGTGCGAGCATCCATCGGTATCCTAGCGAAGCAATCGTGTGTTCGAATCACACGTAAGAGTGAGTTGATGTCTTGATGAGACATTGAAGAATTTGCACAAACTTTGGCCAGTTTATCTTTGAATACGAGCGTTTCGTCTACCTGATCCCGTGCGTCTCCACGATTTGGCTCATTTTCAGGGAGGATCTCCGGTACGGGCAAATCATTGAAATCGTTGAGTTCATTTGGTACACCGAGGACATTGATATTCTTAATGTCGGGCGGTATATTGAGATGTTCCAAATCGTTAGGTTGAGTTTGCCGAAGATCTGGGGCTGTTTTTAGGAGATTTTCATTTTGGGTAGGAATATCCGGCTGAGCGTCAAATTGACTAACTACTGGAGGCCTTTCTTGTCGTTGTACACGCGCTAATTCTTGCATTCGTAAAAACCGCTGTAGGTGTTCACGAGATAATAATGATTCCGATTTTCTTTTGCGTTGAATGCTGAGTCTATACATTACGACAAATGGATGGAATCTCTAATATACTCTAATCTATCTAAATCAATATCGAAATAGGGGGGGGGGGATCTGACAAACAAACTACAAGAAATAAAGGGTTAACTCGCGTATATTGGCTAATTTGTTCGTAAAGGATTAATAATACCTCCAAGGAGCTAACCTTGTTCTTGAGATCTCTCTTAATCTTCGAATCTTCAATGTGGGACTCTGAAATAAAAATAGGAAAGGAAATTTCCTTCTCAGTATGGTTTCGCTGAGATGTATATTGTACTAAAATCATCATTATGAAATTATTTCGTTAAAATGAAATTCGAAATGGCCTCCATTTTTCAATAACAAACCTGGAATAATATTTGGAAACAGAGTTGCTGCTGACTTACGCTAGCACAGTTTAAGAAGGTACTTGTTGCGTCATAATCACAATCATATGTATAAAGTAGAAGTAAAATTATCAAATAAGGTTTTTTGAAGATCATTTTTTGAAACTTTGTGTAAATCTTCATGAGCGTACTATTATGAATGTGCAGGAAATTTCATAAATATCCACGATCTGGCAATGGATATATTCATTGTTTACAATCCGCATTTCGAACATGCGATCTCATGGGAAGTTACGAAAAAAGACTATTTAAATATTTGATATCTTTTCAACGGCGTGGTGAAAGTGTTTGGAATTTGAAATTCAAGTGAAATTCAGAACCTAAATTCACTTTTAGGTTCATGCAACGTCTTTGAAAAACATCCGCAAATGTTATTGTAAGTACACTATTTTTTTACCATTGATTTATTTTCGGTAAAAATAGCTCCTCACGGATCACACGTTATGAGGAAACGTGTCCGGATATGTACTTACAATTCTAATTCACTAAGCTAAAACAGAATTGGAGTAATAATACGTAAAGATTTCACGAATTATTACAGGAGAGGATTTCGAATATTCAGGATATGCCGGTATTTTTGTGTGTGTATTACAATTAAACTCATAGAGCAAATCAATTACACCTTGGTTATAATTTAATACAAGTGGTGAATCTTTTTTTATTCATACACATTGTTCTACATTTATCGGAAGTACATGTTATAATTTGGAAAAGCTTACCCTAAAAAACGATCCTGCTTTACAAGCAATCCCACCAGAAAACAGCTCCTGAAAATATTGGTAAAAAAGATTAATAATGAATTCAAAAACATTTCCTAAAATTTATAACTTACCTAAAGGTGATTTTCCAAAATTGGATTAATTGAACGCTGTCACTAAGTCGCCACTGCAAATATCCTGTCGTCGCCAATGGAAATATCCTGCAAAAACTGAAATAAAAAGCAACACAGAAATATTATAAATTGCATTATTTAATACAAATAAATTAAATTAAAAAAACTATTATAATTCTAGAAATGATTGATTTTATTTATTTAATTTCTTATGCCGACTGTACATTCTCAGCCACTGAAGCCCGAGACACTGCAGCAAGGCAAGCGTATCTCCTCACATTCTTGCTCGCGGCTTGTCTCAGGGTGTCTCGTCGAGAGTGCACAATCGGCATATAATCGAAATTAAACAAAATTCAACGAAATCGGTGAGATAGTGACATTTTTGTGAGAAACTTATTTGTTCACAAAAAAGTTTCTCACGAAGTTTCATTTGACTCCCATATACATCCCGAGAAATTTCGTATAAAATTTAATGATTTAATATTTTTTAAAAACGTGAATATTGATTACATTAGAAAAATGGATCAAAGTTACATAAAATTAACTTTCTAAAATATCTCGGTCTTTCCTCAAAAAAAGTGACGCTTAACCTCGACTAAACTTATTTATTCTGAAGCGTCACTTTTTCGCTTCAGTAAATATAAATACTCACGAAAATCATATATTGAAACGATCGGGGGATCTTCCTTCACCGTTGACGGCCACAGCAGATAAAAAAAGCTCCAGCCGAAATTGGGATAGCGTCGGAAAATACTCGTTAATATATTTCGTATGCAAATCGTACGCAAATGCAAGAGAAAAGACTCGGCCATAATATATAATTGACATAAATTTGGCAATTCTCTGTTTACTTGGGTCCGAAACATTTAATGCCTTTACCAGCACTACCTCGCCTTCTTCAAATGTTGTCGTATAATGGCTTTGATTGAATCTCTCAGCTCGTCGCTTTCCTTTGTGGATTATTCTTTCTTTAACGAGTTTTATTTTGTCCTCGTATGACAGAGGACCATTCGGGTCGTTTTTTAGGGCGAGGATCCATCTTTTCCATATTCGATATGGCTTCTTTTTGGTTTGCAGTTCCCGAGGTGTGAATTCAGTTGTTTCGTTATGTGTATCGTTGATACATTCTTGTATTATTTGTGTCCATCGATACCAGCCGTCTAAGTTCTCGGTTTACACGCTCTACGATGTTTCCCTGGGGATGACGTATCGACGAGAAAATCCCGATAATTTCATTTTCTTTTAGGTAGTCAATCCATATTTTTGAAGTGAATTGGGTCCCATGGTCGAATTGGATCCTTTGGGGCTTTCCGTATTTGGGAAAATAATCCTGTTGCATCTCTCTAATGACCGATGCTGCATTTGCCTTTTTTAGTGGATACAAAACCACAAATTTTGTGAAGGCGTCAATTGTAACGAGAATATGTTTCACCCCCCCAGTCGATGCAGATAGTGGTCCATAAAAGTCGATGGAGACAAGATCTCCTGGCTCTTTTGGTACGATTATTTGCATCTGTGCGTAATTGGTCTGTATCGCCACTTTATTGCGTTGGCAGGTATCGCAACTTGCAAGGATTTGTCGAATTCGTTTCGCCAAATGTGGGCATGTGAAATCTTCATCAAGCATACGGAAAATCTTGCGCGCTCCCGGGTGTCCGTATAGCTCGTGGCATTCTTTCGTCAGTTCTTCTAATAGCGAATCTGGGACAATAGTTTTCCATCGATTCTGTAATGTTTTCTTCTGGATGACATCCCCATATATCCGGTACTTTTGTGTTTGTTTGTTGTTTATTTGTTCGGTGATTTGTTTTAAATTCTCCTGTTCTCTTTGCAGCTTTCTAAGGATGTCGGCAACTACGTTCTTCTTCCCCGGATAGTGTTCAATAGTGAGGTCGTAATCTTGTAAGAGCAATGCCTACCGCAATAGCCTATCATTCACAAATCGACGCGTGCGGAGGAATGTTATCGCTCGATGGTCCGTCCTAACTTGTGTTTTTGCCCCCAGCAAATATGTTCGAAATTTTTGTATTGCCCAGACCACTGCTAGTAACTCTTTCTCTGTTGTGGTGTATTCGACTTCGGCGCCTTTCAGAGTTCGACTTGCGCATGAAACAATTCGTTCTTCCTTGTCTTTTCCTTGTTGGGACAAGATGGCTCCCAATGCGTAATCGCTTGCATCTGTCGTGAGGATATATTCGCCGTTGTTTATAGGGTGAGCTAAGACCATGGTGTCTGTGAAAAGTTTCTTCGTTTTCACGAATGCCTCTTCTATTTTTTCATCCCATACCCACGGTTTTCCTTTTCGTAATAGTTCGAGTAATGGGACCGTGGCTGATACATGCTGTTTCGTGAATCTTGAATAGAAATTTATTAATCCCAGGAATCCTTTCAGTTGCTTGAGGTTCTTAGGCCTTGGAAAATTTGATATCGCCTGTATTTTATCCTGTTGCGGTTGAATTCCTTGTGTTGTGAGTGTGTGACCGAAGAAAGATATTTCTTGACGGAAAAATTCGGATTTTTTAAAGTTTAAAGTCATTTTGTGATTGCTTATTCTTTGGAATAGTTTCTCGAGATGCTCCAGGTGTTCTTCCGGGGTTGTGGATAAACACAGAAGGTCATCCACAAAGTTCAAGACGTGATTTCCGAGATCTCGTAACACGATATCGAGACCTCGAATCAGGCTGGCTGTACTTGTTTTTAATCCAAAGGATGTCACCGTAAATTGGTAACATTTTCCCTCATACTGAAAAGCGGTGTATTGGCGGGATTCTTTATGTAGTGGTATCTGCCAGAAACTGCTAGTCATGTCCAGACTGGACATGACTGTTTTGCCACCACATTTTTGAAATATCTCCTCAATTGGTGGTGCATTGTCGTGGTCATTTATGAGATACTTATTGAGTTGTCGTGCGTCGAGGCATAGTCGTACTGACCCGTCCTTTTTTATTACCGTAACGATTGGATTAATGTATTGGCTGGTTGCACGCTCGATCACTCCATAGTGCATCATCCGTTGAATCTCTTCTTCAACTCTTTCTCGGTATTGTATTGGTGCGGGATAAGAGCGATGCACATATGGTTGTGGTGTGTTTAGTTTTAGTTCGTGAACGTATGCACTCATTCGCCCCGGGATTTTACTAAAGATGTGTCGATACTTTGAAATGAGAGCCTTGAACTGTGGTCCCAAATAATCTTTTAGTAGAGGACAGCTCTTAATCCTCTCGTCGACTTCGCTTTCAGTTAACGCGCTGGTTTCGTCTCTTGTGATTTGCATTACACTCTTTTCTTTCCCTTTCGTTGCTGGTGGGTCAGGATTGTTTGTTTTTCTCCAACTTCCCTGTGTCAAAACGCTGACAGTTTCCCCTGCTACCTGGACAATGCCCTTATATAAATTTACAGCGACTTGTAGCGTCGCCATTCCATCTACTCTAAGATTGCTTCTCGTCTTAATTTTGGGACGATGAGAACATTGATGTCTCCCTCCGTGGTGTACAGTCTGGATTTGGCAAGAATTTGTTGTTTGATTCTTCCGGCGTTTCCTCCGAATGCTCCCATAATTTTCATCCCGGTGACCGGAGGTGTGGGGCATTTTTCAAGTCCCTTATTCTTCAGAAAGACTTCCTCTGAAATGCATATGACCTCGCTGCCACTGTCAAACAGTGCTTCTACCTTTACATCTTCCAAATTTACTGTGAGGGTGGGACACTTATTGTGATGTTCTCTGCTCATCCATTCTAATTTTTCCTCATTTCCCTGGATCAAGTATTCTCTTGGATCTTTTAAAATGCTTTCAATCCTCCATGGATCCCTTGTTGTTATTATTTCCCCAGGTTTTCCGTCGTTCTTTTCTCCTCCTTGTGTATTGTTGTGGCTTTGAAGCCTTTTCCTTTTCTGTTGCTGTCTTTTCTTGAGGTTACGTTTGGCTCGTGCCCTAGCTTCTTCCATGGCAAGTGTCTCGATTGACGTATTTCCCGTTGCGCCTCGGGTAGGTTGCGTCGTCAAACCCATCGATCCGGGCGCAACGTTTATGCGTTTCCTTGGTCCTGCATCTTTGTTGTTCTAGCTTGTCCCTGGCCGTTGTTCCATTCTGTGGATTGTCCTTGCACCGGGTTCGATAATTCTTTTTCCTTCGGCTGCCAAATTGGAGCTCCAAGGTTCAGAATTTGTTGCCCTGGGTTCTGCCATGTTTTTAGAGGGACCTCAGTCCTCCATGGTTGGCCGAACTGTCGCCTATTATTATTGTTGTTGTTGTTGTTGTTGTTGTAGTATTGTCGCCCTCCTCCGTGCCCACTTATTGGACTGCTTCTGAGTGATTTCTTCGTTCCTGTACCGTCTAAACTCTCAAGTAAGTCCAGCAGCCCTTCTATTGTTTTTATCCCGCTTACGCGGACGGCAATTTTAATCGCATCGTCAAAATGATTCGCGAGCTTCCGGATAATTTCCTCATTTGTATATCCTGGGCTTAAATCTTTGGCATTGCCATAGATTCGTGTTGCGTAATCTGCCCGTGTTGCTCGATGACCTTCGTTCTCGTATGTTCCGAATTCCAAGTTTCTTCTTATTTTGTCCTGGATTTCGTAACTCCAGTATCTTGCCTTGAATTTCGTATCGAATTCCTCGAACACACGTATAGGTCCCTCCATCACGCACCACCAATCTTTCGCTGCATCTCGTAATGATTGCCCAATCATATACTTTAGATCTGCTCCCCCGGTGATCTCTACGAATTCTTCTAAATCGCGGAGAAATCGCATGGGACGCTCTCTTCCATCTCCATTGAAAGTTGGTAATCTTTGCTTACTTGCATACACCTGTGTTGCGTTCAGGCTATTCTGTAATGTGGAGTTATTTTGGATAGGTTCTCGTTGCGTGAGGATTTCCTCACATTTCTCTATCCTGGAGGTGTTGTTTTTGACAATTTCCCCTAACCCGACGGATGAGTCTGTCAAGTTTCTTAAACTTTCCGAGACTTTGTTAAATGTCATATTTATTTCGGCAAGCTTTCTATGGGTTTCTTCCTGCTTTCGTTTACGGTGGTCTTCCCAAAGGTCGTGTGAAATCACGATTCTTCTTTCTGTCCTATCTTCCATTTCCTTTAGTTTGCTTGTTAATTCCGTTCTTATTTCTTCCTTTGCTGTTGCTGTGCGTGAGATGCATTTTTCTTCCTGTTCATCGATGTTAATTTTCAATCGTTGACATTCTTTCTTTCTTTCCGCATTAATCTTGTTTAATGCCCTTATAACAGCTTGTAATGTTTCGTCTATTTCCACTTGTGTTTGCGGTTCCGCAGGCTGTGGATCTAGATCATATGTTGCATCCGGGGTTTCGTTGATTATTTGTCTCCTCTGGAGGTCGTTTTCGTCATGGCTTTCCTCTAATGAGGTCTCTGCGAGGCTGGTTTCCTTCGGTCGAGGTGCGATTTCCGACATACGGCCAATTCTTTCCCGATCACGTGTTCTTGCCTCTTGTAATAGCCCGTCAGCTGTTGTCGACTCCCATTGGAGCGAATTATGTCGTTCTTGGGACATTATCTTTATCTATGTATGCTTTCTTTGATTTGATCGAGTCCCTGTACGGGCGCCAAAATGTAACGTGTTTGTTTTCGTTATATTTAAATTTATATGGATTCGAGACTCGATCAGGGATCAAATTAATTTGTGGACACACGATAGATAATATGACCCAGTTTTATTCGGTATTTCTCCTTTACATAGCCTCCTTAGATCTACAAGTGTGTATGTGCATAGAAATTTAATGTTGGTTCATGTATTGAATACATAGGATAATTAGCGCTTTAAATATTTGGCCTATTTTAAATTCGGGGAACGCTTGATTTAATTATTTCGTTGTCTCGCTTGTTTGTTTACGTTCTTCTTCCGCCGCCTCCGGACGCGCTTGCCTTGCCTTGTGTTTTCCTGTTCGGTGTTCGTCTTGTCGATGTGTGTCTTTGCTCTCATACACTCCCTTATTTCTTTTCTCTCTTTCCCTTCTCCGGAAAGACCGTTTTCCTTACGCTTTCCCTCTCCTTACCGTGCGTCCAGTACTCGGGAACAGCGACCAGTACTTGCGATACTCTCCACCTCCACCTAAGCAATCTTACTTTCCTTACGTCCTTCCTTTCCTTACTATGCGTTCAGTATTCGGAAGTGACGTTCAGTAGTCGCAATTTGCTTGTAACACTGTCTGTTCTCTGCCGGTTGAATCTCCAGTCATCTCGTTTTCCTCACGCCCTTGTCTTCTTACTGCCAAGGCCAGAATCACAAGGGCGCTCGTACTAATGAAATTCTTTAGGATATTCCTTGGGCTCTCCTGGGTACATTCGCCTTTATTTCGGTTTGTTCGCTTCCTTGACACCCTTCTTACTACCACGGCCAGTTAGGTGTCTCGGTCGCTACTTCCACCTTTACAAAGGGCGTATGTACTCGGTAACACGGCGTGTCCTTTTCAATCGACTCGTTTTCGCATCAATTTGCATGAAGTCACGCTTGTTAATGCTGTGAAACAAGTGCCTCTACCCTTGCAGACCCCCGGTATTTATACCTGATTTTCAATGTTTAAACTTCCCCTTCCATCCCTTGCTCGTGAGACATTTCGTATGTGTTTGTCTTAAATGTTAAATGAAATTATTGTTTTCGATGAAATTCCCTCAGTGTGTGTCCGTGTTTTATTTTCGCAGAATTCCGTTAGTGTGTCTATCTATGTATTTTCGTTATGTTAGTTCGTCTGTGTCGTCACATCTTATGCTTTGGTGGTCGTCCGTTTGGTGGGGAGAGGCATTTCGATCGGTCCGTAATCGGTTATGTCTCAATATGTGTATACATATGTGTTTAAACACAACACCACCCCAATGAAGTTTTATTCTATTTCCTTCTAATGTAAAATTCGCAAATATTGTGTATTTAAAGTTATATATAGCAATATTCCCGAAGAATATGACTGAACCATTAAAAAAAAGAAAATATCATAAATCCGATTGCAGATTCGGATTTGCGAGAAAAAAGTAGCATGGTTAAAAAAAAAAAATTTATTGTACGACAATTATAAACGGAGTTATCCATTTGTTAATTAGCAATGAGAATGGCCGGGCGCGCGGAGGCTGGCGCTCCCCCGCCACGCCGCCCGGCTGCCTTTCACCGACCGGCGCCGTTCGACGGCGCTCGACGGGCTGAAATTAATTTTTTTTAACTACATATAACGCACCTAGAGATCTGAAAAAATTCACGGTGATTTCTTGGGGTGTTTATAGTCAGCTGATATTTTTTTTCCCCCCTTTATATCAATTGCAGCAACAATAAACGAAATAACACTTAAACAACGTTATCTCCGGTTCTAATTGAGATATTCACGTTTTTTTATTTTTTATTACTCGTCAAATAAAGGCCGGGTACGATCCATCATAATACTTCCAATAATGTGAAAATTGCCGGAGATATCTCTATTTGTTTATAAGCTAAAAATTTCAAGGGCCCAAAAAAAATGTCATTTTCGAGTATAAAATTTTTTTTTTTTCATTTATGGAAAGTACTAGTTACCAACTGTCTCCCTGATTTTTTGGCAACCCGTGGGCCTGCTAAATTTTAAAGGACAAACGATTTACGGATTTTGGCTCGACGCGGATTGTTGCTCAACTATGCAACACAGGCAAGAAAACTTTGCATGATAATTTTGAACACATTTCATATTACCTGCGCCATGAGTTTCAAAACCGTACGTTGTTCGTTCATCAATTTATAACAAAAAATGAGATTTTTTTTTTCCACGGGACTTTTCATTTTGCAACTAAACAAATAATGATAATTGATCTCACGACGGCTTGTTTTTTCAAGAACGATAAGACGAACAACTTTTGTTTCAAGAGTTTTCGTCTACAACCCATAACAAAGCCGTTATTTAACAAAATGTGGGGTCTCAAAAGTTTAAACAATCGCTACGGACAAATCCGGACCTAACTTTTTGGGGGGTAAGTAAAAATATGTTCGTCCATATCTAATGAACCTATAAAAAAATCGGCTAACCTATGTTATTCCAGAATAGAAGTCCATCGATTTCAGAGGTTATTCGACTGGACTATGTATGCTATAACGTCCGCACGAAAATACGGACTTACCCAATCTCCAGCTCCTTTTATCTCCTTTTCGTTCAAACATTTTATTTGTATTTCTGTTTTCAAGGGCCAACCCTTAGTTATCGTACTTTCTAATTCCATGCTCGAAATTGTCTATAAGGAAACGTTTACTTCCATTATTGTAGCTTGTAACCCAGCGATATTATATTATCTTAAGGACATAACATTTAAGGTATAAATATTTTATTTTTCGAACTTAATATCTTCCATTTACTTGAAGGGCAATACGTGTTTGGCCCTCCTGCAAAGGAAACCTACATTTATCATAGCCCAAGTAAATTCAAAACATATAGTGTGACGCTTTCCGCGGGGGAAGGCGACACAATCCGGGGGACGAGGAGAAAGCGGGAAAATAATAAAAAACTGAAAATAAAACGAGAAATAATGTATTATAAAAAAAAACTCTTGGATAGTAAAAATTTGAAAAGGTCCACTATTTGGGCGCCAGCGAGTTTTTCGCGAACTCGCAACGATTACAAAAAAAAAGAAACAACGAAAACCGAAAGAAAAAAAACAATGTAAAATTTTAAGACACGCGCAGGGGCTGGGGAAGGGGATCTCAGGGGGAGGGTTCCCGAACGCTAATACGCCTCTCACTCTTGACCGCCGAGTCACCAAAGAAACAGAAAAAAGAAGAAAAAAAGAATGAGGGAAAGTGTGATCCTCGCGAAACACAAAAAAAAACGACTCTCGAGCGCGGAATAGCGACGGGGGGATAGTACGGAGGAAAAGGGCAACACAGGCGCGGGGGATTATGAGGGGGGAACGCAGGGGGAAACACCACGCACTTGTCGCAGGGAAAACGCAGGGGGGTACGAAAGAACGAAGCCTCGTGGCCGCTCGCACGCAAGATCGCAGCAATAGCGAGGGTAGAATAATAATTAAAAAAAATGATCGGACCGATAATTAGAGGAAAACCAAGACTCACGCTTTACGGCCGTCTCCGGTACCGTCTTTCTTTCCACGCCTTCCTTCTCGGTTGTTCCTCCCACGTCACGCGCTTTCACAATCGTCCTCTCCTCACTCTTTTTCGTCACACTCTAATTTCCGATTCGCAACCGACCTTTTCGCTACGCTTCTTTCTGATCGTCCTTTCCACGTGATTCCTTTCTCTATCGTCCTTTCCGCCACGTCTCTTTATCTATCGCCTCTCCCACACTCTTCACTCACACTTTATCACACACAATTTACTGTCACACACAACTTTTTACTCTCACACTCTCTCACTCATTCACAATATCGCAAAAAAAAAAAAAGAATATCCAAAAGGGCTCGAAACGCAAAAAAAACCAAAGAATCGCTACTATTCGTAATTAATCGCCGGTCAACGCTCCGCTCGCAAGTGACGAGCTCGTCACTTGCTTTTCGGGTTCTGGGCTAATGAGGGAAAGTGGGAGAAATTTTCAGGGGGCTAGTTCGTAGGAAAGGGGAGGGATGGCAGCACGGTGACTCTGCATCAATCGTAGATCCTTCAAGGTGCGCCGCGGGAGCGAGATGTCGTGGGATATTCCGACCCCGGGGGTCGATGCATAATTCCAGTTTGTGTTCGCTGTTGCCGGCCGGTGATAGTGGCGATGGCACGACTGCCCCATGTTCGATTTGTCCACGGGGGATGGGCCTTCTCCCCCGTGTTATGACGTTGTGTAGCGACGATCGCTGGTGCGGGGAAGCAATATCCTCCGCCGCTACTTTGATGCACCACCGGGGTGGCGTCGACGAGATAGGGCCCGCTTCGGCGATGATCTGTGTGGGCGCTGAGGTCCACCGGTGATGCTGCGCTGGGGGGGGGGGGGGTGTAGGAAGGAAGGGGGGCTGAGGGGGCGAGAACGAGAGCGGAATTTTCTGCGTATCTGTTTTCGCGAAGTCGCTTTGCTTACAACTAATTACAATGGTACTTATGATTTCGCGACATTAAGGGACGGCTCAAATTATACGACGCGTATACGGGGATCTCGAGGGGAACGTAACGCGGGGGGAAAGGAAGCGGAGGAGGGCGTGCGTGGTGGACTTGCGAGGGCAGGTCGGGGCGATCTGTGGCGCAACGTCACAATAGATATTATCAAAGGAATACGGCAATAGAGGAAATTTATTCCCAAGAAATATCTCTTAAGGCGATGTGTTACATCCGTAAATCGAAGCTTAGAAAAATTTTCCGGCAAAATCTATAAATCGGGTCAGTTTGAAATTTGATGTAGGTATTTAGTGATATAGCCAAGAGGGACTGACGATTTAAGAATCTCGAAATTTAAAAAAAATTTTCACTCTATAAAAAAATTTTTTGCAAGATTTCGAAATTGCAAAATCTTCAGGCCTTTCGTGTTGTATCCCTAAATACTCACAAAAAATTTCAAATCGATCTGATCTATAGATTTTGCCTGAGAATTTTTTTTAATTCCGGAGGGGGATCCCCCATGGCCTCAAGATTATACATGTAGGATCGGACGAGAAGGGGGAATAAATCGCGACGATTATTAAACAACTAATGAGTTTATTATTAAAATAACAATTGAAAGAATGAGAAATCGAAAAGAATTGTCTTCGGCAATCATCCACACTTAGCTCGTGCTCGCGTTCGGGAACTGACTGCCTCTTTTGGCTCTTCCCTCTCCTCTGATGCCGGCTCAAGGCCGTAGCTCCGATCTTCGGAGCCCGGTCCCATATAAATGTACAGCGGACAGTTTCCGTCGGTGCGCTAGATGACGCATCCTTCAGATAACGGTTCACGAACGAGGCCCAAAGATCTCGCGATACGACTTATCGGCGCCCTGCCAAGGGATGATGTTTGCTATTTAAAATGTGCGTTCTTTCTTCTTCTTTTTCTTTTCCTCAAAATATGTTGTGTACGTGACAAACTCCAGCTTCATTTCTCTTGCTGCAAGAAGGGATGCATCCCCACTCAAGCGATTTTCTTTTCGTACTATAAAGAGTCCGGAATTTTTGTACTGCGAACATTCTTAAAACCGTAGTAATAAGGACACGACGTACGTATCGAGTCTCGGAGTTTGCGGACAAGTGAATTTCGTCAACACAACAACCTCGCGACAACACCTTATGAATACTTTCACGTCCGCGGCCAGGGAACTAGCAACGATCTCACCAGCATCACCTTCATCCCGGACCATCGAAGATCAATTAACTCACCAAAACATAGAGTAAGTCCATGGAATTGATTAAACTTCGCGTGGAAAAAGGTAAATTCAGCCGAAAGCGTTATTGAAATTGCGTTAAGACATTGTGGAAGCGCTTAAATGGGATGGTTTGGATATCGAAAGGAATTGTAAAGTAGAATTCCGCGAGGTGGTTTCAACTTTGATTATAATAACAGACAAGAATGTCGAATATTTGTATTGCCCGAGAACCGGAAACTTATTGTATACAGTGGAAAACCGCTCTGTTCTCATCATCACTTTAGATTAGATTATTAAGTTGTTAAATAAAAACACAATAAATCAATTTCATTACATCATTCGTACAAACCTCC
Source organism: Heteropelma amictum (assembly GCA_959613375.1). Lineage (NCBI taxonomy): Eukaryota > Metazoa > Arthropoda > Insecta > Hymenoptera > Ichneumonidae > Heteropelma > Heteropelma amictum. Next base: position 2,068,475 of record OY390724.1, read on the forward strand.
TCGCGCCTTTGTTATGCAACCTGCACACTGGATGTTTGAAAAGAGGGCAAACTCGCCAGATCTGTTCCTTACTCCTTTAACACGGGAGAGCCACGAGAGTAAAAGGGCTTCCAGAACAGAAGGACGATAGTTGGTTCACATGCCCATCGTTTCGGATGCAATCGATTCCCAGAAACCTCGTGAAAGCAACACAACGTAGGCGGAGGTCCTCTTCGAATCTCTCAATGGTTACCATGCCTGGAGATTCAGGGCGACTGATCCCTTGCATTGCGTAAAGTGTCCACACTTTCATTGTATAATCGAGAAGCGATATTGGTTACCATGCCAATCGCCTATAATTATAGGAGGGAGCTTGAGTCTCACGAGCTGCCGTTGCTCGAATAACGATATCTTTCCCTTACTCCCCTTCCCGTGCTATTACGCTAGGCGTAGGCAGAAAGTGGGGAAATAACTTCACTTGTCATTTCTCTCAGACGTGACAATGCTGAATATGACAAGGTATTGAAAATCGACTCATCGAGACAAGTTATCGTAGGCTTCAGCGGGTTAGAATTACAAAGGAAGAACATTCAACCGCAGTGGTTCATCATAAACAGTCGGTAAATTCCGCAAGCTCTGCGGGGTATAAAGGGTCATACTATAGGTATACAGGGTGATTCATAGCAACACTGACAGCCAGTAACTACACAATCTCGACGATATACTGAGCATATCTACCTAACCGTTTTTCAATTTTCAAAATAGTTTTCAAACTGGGAGCAATAGAATTTGGAAGTTTTAAGCCAATCACAGTCGTTGTTTTATACGCGTTCGAAAACCCCTCAGTGCCGGATCAGCAAGGCTCTGATTCTAGACATATGAAGAACCGGCAGAGTTCAGGCAGAAAAGCATTTCGTGAGCGCGAAGGTCTTTTGTTTCAATTGAAAATAGCCGTTCTTTTAAACGTCATTTAATCGAACACAACAGCTATTTTCAGACAGAAAATCATTTCGCGAGCGAGCGCGAAGGTCTTTTGTTCCAATTGAAAATAGCTGTTCTTTTCGATTAAATGCCGTATCGGCAGCTTGGATTGACGTTTGTTACACGATGACGGATGTCGTATCATCATTTATTCATCGTGTAACAAACGCCGATCCAAGCTGCCGATACGGCATTTAATCGAAAAGAACAGCTATTATCAATTGGAACAAAAGACCTTCGCGCTCACGAAATGCTTTTCTGCCTGAACTCTGCTGAACTCTGCCTGAACTCGGTTTTTCATATGTCTAGAATCAGAGCCTCGCTGATCCGGCACTGAGAGATCTTCGAACGCGTATAAAACAACGACGGTGATTGGCTTAAAACTTCCAAATTCTATTGCTCCCCGTTTAAAAACTATTTTGAACATTGAAAAACGGCTAAGTAGATATGCTCAGTATATCGTCGAGAATATGTAGTTACTGGGTGTCAGTGTTGCTATGAATCACCCTGTATACCCGGCAGATCGTATCCCGAAGGTGTGGGCTAAATTCCTAGCCTCCGTAATTAACCCTTAGTGTGCATCCGAAGTCAGGCTGACCCCAACATTATTTTTCACATGAATAGCATTTACAGATAACCATCCCCGAAGTGGGATTTTTAATACTAACAAACCGTCATCCTACCTCTGAAACTAGGGAGCATAGTCAGTCTGTCTGCTCCTTTGTTTTATGCGTAGCAGCCGTACGAACCAGACGTGGGGTCAGATTGACCGCCAGTGTGCACGGATATGGTGTTTGAGTGATGTTTGGTGCTACGTGATTTTTGTTATCTTGCACTACGGGTAAGCAAATGCAAACGTGAAATGTGTCCAGAATTTGTTTTCTTCAATCTAATGTAAATTATATACAGCCTGTCCCAAAAGGGTCGAAGGATCTCTGAAGGGGTGGTAAATCTCGAAATTCTGAGTCGAAAAGTCCTCAGCGGTATTTCGATCCGATGCCCCCCTGATGAGTTATTAATAAATAATGACAGCCAATAATACGCGTGGGCTGGGCGGCGCGAGGTGGTGTGCGTGTGACGGTGTGCCCGGCCGCACCGCGAGAGGCAGGGCTACGCCGCTCCACGTGGACGTATGTCTGTGCATGGGTGTGAGGGCCCAAACTAGGCAGCACGCGTTGATTGTATTGAAGGAGAACGCGAAAAAAACAAGTAGCGCCCCGCGATGAAACATTTTCATAAGCAATAAATGATAAATGAATTAAATGAATTCATGTGTATAAACCCTTAATGGAAAGCGAAATCTCTACTAAAGAAGTTAAAATTCCATTTGTTACTTTACTTAAACTCAAAATAAACATCAGCTTGGCGATTTCTCATACGATATTTTTACATTATTGATTGAAAACAAAAAAAAAATATGCGCTTTAATGGTCGAATTTTACGCATGCTAATTAATTGATTTTCATGATTGTCCGACTTAGTTAATTGATGAGTGAGATAATCAACTCGATCAATGACCCTCTCTCCTTACTTTTCGAACGAATCGTCTCGAAATCATTGAATTTAAGGTGTTTCTGAAGAGGGAAATAGCGAATATCCTAACAGGTAAAGATTTTCAAATCTCTCGACACGGAGAAATAGAAATTTCAACATTTCAGTTTGTGATTATTTCACAGAATGTATATCATTTCAACAAATCACAATTTGCAGACATTTCTAGGGTTGAGGAGTGGATGAAATCCTCTCCTTACAAATGCAAGCATACATTTTTATTTACATTTACATTTACATTTGAAATACATTTTGTTGCAATGATTGATCATCATTTATTGTTATTCGTGTTGTGTAGTTATTGTACAACACAAACATCGTCAGTATTTGTCAAACGTCAAACATTTCACCACAACATTTCGTAATTATTATTCTTCGGGATCCTGGGAGGTGTCGGGTGCATTTTTATAACTTTTGAATCCTTCGAAATACATAATACTTCAAAAACATCTGCACGGCAAACAAAATTGTGTTCATAATTTTATTCAAATTCACAACAATCGTAAAAAAAAATTCTTATGCAAAAACAAAAAGAAAAAAGTTACAACGAACTGCTAAAACTGTAAGACTAAAAATTGAAAAATGTCGAACATTCATATCAGTGTTTCAGAATAATGTTAATTAATTAATGTTAATTCTAATAATGTTATTAGAATAATTTTTTTCTAACGATTGTTGAGAATTTAAATGGAATTAAGAATAATAGAAGGATTCAAACGTTACAAAAATGTACCCGACACCTCCGAGGATCCCGAAAATAATAATTGGGAGATGTGTTGAAATCTTTGTACTGACATTTTTTGTGTTGTATAATAATTACATAACAGGAATAATAATAAATGATAATGAATCATTTAAAAAAATATATATTTGTAACATTTTTTACATGTATACATACTCACCGTTCGAAGGGATGCTTGAAATTTTATGAGAGGATTTTATCCTCTCTTCAACCCTAAAAATGTCTGCAAATTATGATTTGTTGACACATTTTGTGAAATATTCGCAGACTGAAATGTTGAAATTTCTATTTCTCCGTGTCGAGAGTTTTGAAAATCTTTACCTCTCAGGATATTCGCTATTTCCCTCTTGCGAAACACCTTAAATTCAATTATTTGTTCGAGAAGTAAGGAGAAAGAGTCATTGATCGAGTTGAATATATCACTTATCAATTAACTTAGTCGGACAATCATGAAAATAAATTAATTAGCGTGCGTAAAATTCGACCATTAATGCGTATAATTTTTTTTTGTTTTCAATCAATAATGAAAAAATATCGTATGAGAAAACGCCAAGCTGATGTTTATTTTTAGTTTAAGTAAATAAATAAGTGGAATTTTAACGTCTTCAGTAGAGATTTCGCTTTTCATTCAGGATTTACAATTCCACATGAATTCATTTAATTATTTTATCATCCATTCCATATAAAAATGTATCATCGCGGGGCGCTACTTATTGTTTTCGCGTTCTCCTTCAATACAATGAACGCTCGCTGCCTAACTTGGGCCCTCACACCCATGCACACACACGTCCACGTCGCGCGGCGTAGCCCTGCCTCTCGCGGTGCAGCCGGGCGCACCGTCACACGCACACCACCACGCGCTGCCCAGCCCACGCGTATTATTGGCTGTCATTAATTATTAATAACTCATCAGGGGTGCATCGGATCAAAACACCGCTGAGGACTTTTCGATTCAGAATTTCGAGATTACCACCCCTTCAGAGATCCTTCGACCCTTTTGGGACAGGCGTATATGGATGACAGCTCTATTATTTACGTATAATCTGAAAACATAAAAAGGACGCATATTGAATGCCGATATCGGCCCAACGTTGGCACGCCCTTCGTTTGCCATGCTTGAACGATGATTAAACGATCGGCTCGCACTTGGGGCCGATGTTTATCCCGACCATTGGCCGACGTAAACAACCAACGTTGGGCCAACCGTGGCATTTTACTGGCTGGCCATCGTTCCATTGATGACTGGCGAAGCCTTGGCTGATCGGTTGGCACAAGTGTGGGCCAACCGTGGGTGCCAACGGTTTGCGTTGAACACCCTGGCCATATTGTCAACACGGGCAAATTTTTCACGGGTGTTTCAGTTGTTTGGTTAAAGGGATGGATATTTTCGCACAGTCTCGAATAAATCTCCGGTAATAATTGGCTAAAGCGTGAAATTGTATGATAGTCTTTTTGTCTGTTGGAGTAGGAAAGTTCTCAATTGATTCGACCAAGTATGGTTTGGGTTGTACGCCTTTTTCGCTGATAACGTGTCCTAAGTACGCTACCTCTTTGCAAAGAAATTTACACTTGTTGGTTTGCAACATCAGACCCGCGTCAGTCGGTCGTTTTGCAAGTCGCTTGAATTTTTTTTCGTGTTGCTCAAGGTCAGTTGCATAAATTACAATATCGTCCGTGTAAACGAAAAGGTCTGCACCCTGGAGTCCCAATAATATTGAATCCATGGCCTGTTGGAAGGTGGCCGGTGCGTTTCGTAATCCGAACGGCATTTGGTTGAATTCGTAATGTTCTTTTCGGACTGTAACTATAACTGAATGGAACGATATCGTTCCTGTCTGTTATCGTTCCATTCAGTTAATATACATCCAATCATTACAACTGGTGTCAGAAGTGGGATACAAGTATGGTGATACTCACGAGCGAAAAAAAACAGAGAATTAACCGACGAAATCGAAAAAGTGCGTGAGGTTTCCGTTTTTTTTTCTTTCTCTTCTCGTTCTCTACTACTGTGTGGGGTTTGTGAGAGTGTGTGTTGTAGATTCCAAATGAAAGAAGGAAGGTAGCTGTATTCTTTGTACTCCGTAACATGAGTGTGTATCGGTATAGAGTCACACATACTCCGCACGCACTTACTCAGGAGTTGAGGGCGTTTATTGGTCTGTATGTACGATTGAACGGTTGGAGATAAGATGTGGGATGAGATTTCTTCAAATTTCCCTTCATTGGTGGACATTCAGACATTGCTGCAATGTTGCTGCAATAGTTCACAATATTTATGTGCTGTGTGAATATTTCTGAAATTTCTTAAAAAAATATTGCGACAATATTTTATTGTAATATTGCAGCAAGCAGACATTTAGACATTGCTGCAATGTTGCTACAATATTGCAGCAATATTACAATGTTGTCAATGAAATATTGCAGCAATATTGTTGCAATATTTCTGTGTTGTGTGGGGTAGTTTCGCGTCTGTTTTCTGATAGTTTGTCGTCGTCGGAAATCCCGTATTCTACTTGTGATTTGAAAAACAAATCGAGAGACCGCGATAAATGACGGTTATTTCGCAAGCACAAGCGATTATATAACTCGTCGTTCGACATATACAAATTTTCTGGCTTTGGAGGGTTTTACGAAATCAAATGTTCCGCCACTTACATGAAGATGATCGCATGTTGCATGATGAACGCTGATGCGTAAGGGGTTGACTTCTGCATTCATTCACATTGTTTGAATTAATGTCACCCTAATGTGCATTAAATTGCTCAATGCTATTGTAACGTATATGTTTTCGTTACACTCAAATTTATAGAAGATTTGAGACTCAATCAGAGATCAGATTAATTGATAGACACACGAAAGATAATATGATCCATTTTTTTTCTATATTCCTTGTTTACAAAGTCTGAATCGAAAAGTCCTCAGCGGTTTTTCGATCTGATGCACCCCTGATGAGTTATTAATAATTAATGACAGCCAATAATACGCGTGGGCTGGGCGGCGCGTGGTGGTGTGCGTGTGACGGTGTGCCCGGCCGCACCGCGAGAGGCAGGGCTACGCCGCGCGACGTGGACGTGTGTGTGTGCATGGGTGTGAGGGCCCAAGCTAGGCAGCACGCGTTGATTGTATTGAAGGAGAACGCGAAAAAAATAATTTGCGCCCCGCGATGATATATTTTCATAAATGGATGATAAATGAATTAAATGAATTCATGTGGAATTGTAAATACTTAATGGAAAGCGAAATTTCTACTAAAGCCGTTAAAATTCCATTTATTTATTTACTTAAACTAAAAATAAACATCAGCTTGGCGTTTTGTCATACGATATTTTTACATTATTGATTAAAAACAAAAAAAAATTATGCGCTTTAATGGTCGAATTTAAAGCATGCTAATTAATTTATTTTCATGATCGCCCGACTTAGTTAACCCTCCGCGGTCCCACTATATTTTGACTGGCTCGGCGGTCCCACAGGGTCGTTTGTGATCACGTGCAATTTTCAACGGGTTGAAACGCCTTAAAAAATCTAAAAAAATTCCTGAGTACTCCTCAATGTTTATACTGTTACGTCCTTGGTTGACACAAACCACAATAACCTTACATAATACATTTACATAATTATTTTATAAATTAACTAAACTTTATGAATTTTATATTATGAGAAACAAACGACGACGTTATAAATTGTCACACGGACTCGAGTAACACATTGCTACGGCGTGCGAAACGGTCAGCGAAAATTAAATCATTCTCAAGCTATCTCGGTGCGATAAAAGTGGCAAGAGAAGACACGGGATTTGCAAAAAACCATGGGAACGAAATAGGTCAGCAGTTTTGACGTTCTCGAAGGGTCTAGATGGAGGGCGGAGAATCATGAGTAGTCAGTCGAATTCAGAAGTCAAGAGGAGAACGATCTCTCTCAAAACTGGGATCGCACCGGGACAAAACCATTATAACGAACAGAAAATATAAACTCACCATACAGTGTGAAAATATAAACTCATTACAGTGTCACAAGTGTTTTAATTGTGTTCGTAACAACTGTAAATATTGCCCCCCACCTCGAAGCCACTGGAATCAGCACGATCTCCCACACCGGACCGGGTTAAAGGAAACACCAAGGTAAGTGGCACCCAAATTCACATCCCAATACCCTCGTATCCCCGGTCTTATCACCTAAGACCGAAAAACGAGGAATGGAGCAAGCGAGTTCGTCTTGTTTTATTACTCGGGACGTAACACGTTTGTAAAAATCTTGGTGACAGCGGTGGGATAGCAAATTTTTGGTGATTAGACAATTTAACGGCCACTACCAATAATAACAAAAATAAATTAAAATAAATAAAACGGTTGGAAAATGTCGATCGACAGAACAAATACACGAGGTAACGGCCCCGGTAATACAAAACTGCTCTCGGAAATAGAATTAGCCGAGTTACAGGACCAATTAATTAGAAAACAACACGATTTGCAAGAACGGGAGGAAACCACTAGACTTCGCGAAATAGAATTCGAAGAACGACTCGTAGATATTCAACAACGGGAAATAGCGATTCTCGAGGCCGAATCAACACAAAAGGTGTCAGCGACGAAAAATGTGCGAACGCAAAATTCGGATGAATACAATACGGGATTATGGCACGAGTTGCAAAATATTCAGAGGGAATTAGCGGATATAAAGGCGCGCACCGCGGTTCAACAACCCGACAACACCCCCAAAACGAGCGACGACGCGTGTTTGAACACGCAACTTTCATTCAAAGACGTGCTTGAAACTGTCCCACCATTTTCCGGGGATAATACAGTGTCGATTCTCAAAATTCATTCGCGCGTGTAAAAGAGCAAAAAACATGCTTTCTCCGAATCTTGAACCAGTGGTTACGCATCTTCTCCGCAATAAATTAAAGGGCAGGGCATATACGGCCGTCGAAGACGACGTTTTTCATACTGTTGCTGCCTTTACCGAACGTCTCAACGACATTTTTGGGGGATCGCGGTCCGTAAATCAATATAAAGGTGAATTGGGAAACATAACGAAAGCGAAAACCGAACATGTTCTAGACTACATAAGTCACGTGAAGGATTTACATGCCGCTATATTAGAGGGAGAAACGCAAGCAGTAGGCGAATTAACGCGCTCACAAAAGTTAGGACTCGAAGATGAAACGATGGAATGCTTCATCGCGGGGCTCCCACCAGATTTTCGTTTACGTTTAAAATTCGAAGGGTATACAAATTTATCTACGGCATTTCAGACAGCTGTGAAAATCGAAAAAGAGATGGAGCGCGATAAAATACGGTTTATCGAGGTTGCGAAGGCACAAAAATCCGCACCAAACCCGACCGGAACACAGAATTCCGCGATCAAAAATAAAATCGTGAGTTGCGACCACTGCCAAAAAACGGGACATACTACCATAGATTGTTGGATCAAGAATCCAGAGAAACGACCGCAAAATTTGAAAAAATTTAATAATAACGAACCTAGGGTTGAACCGGATGAAATTTCGCAACGTAATAAGGGGCGGGACAAACCACAATGCGCCTATTGTAAGCACCTTGGTCATACCGAGAATGTTTGCCGTAAGCGCCAGTGGGCTTTGAAAAATTCGGAAAACCCGATGCAACCTTCGGCAGACCAGGGTGCGAGCCGCAAGGACAGTGCGATACAGCGCCCAGTGCGGACTGTACAAACGAACGACGAGTCCGTACCGTCAACATCCGCTTAACTCAACACACATTCGTGCCCAGTATAGAAATCGAGGGTGCGCAATTAGTTACAAAAACTAACTTCTTGGTAGATTCGGGATCCGATCCGAACCTGATCAAGGTCAAAGCCCTTACCGGTCAGGTAACAATGAATACTAACAATATTTTAAAACTAATGGGAATCTCAGAAACTCCTGTATATACGATCGGATCAACCGAGATTGATATACTGGGCACACAATCCGACTTTCATGTAGTCGAAGACTCGTTCGCGATAACGCAAGACGCAATTTTAGGCGCGGAATTTCACGGATCAAATCGAGCAATCATAGATTGGGGGGCACAGGTTGTCAAATGGAGCGACCGCGTAGTACCGTTCAAAAACCGAGAGACCGTGACGATACCTAGCCGAACAAGCTGCGTTTATTACGTACGCGTAAAGAACACGAAAATCACAGAAGGATATATTCCGCGATTAAACATTCATGATGGAGTTTACATCGGCGAAGCCGTCGTGACAAATAAAAACGGCGTAGCGTGCCTTCGTGCGTTCAATACAACCGAAAAAGATGTGGAGCTCATCGTACCTACGGTGACCTTAGAGGCATTCGAGCTCCTTAATCACAAATCAGGTAAAAACCGGGGTCCTTGCGAATCAGCGAACAGTCATAACGACAATAAAGCCTCCGATAAAAATTCACGGGACCTACGCAGTAATGAACGACAGGCACATGACTTAAAAATCCAGACGATAAAATCAGAATCGCCTGATGTAGCATATTCCGAAATCAAAGCACTGCTTCGTCTTGACCATCTTGACGATGAGGAGCAAGCAAGTGTAAACAAATTAATCCGGGAAACGTATGACCTTTTCCACATTCCGGGAAAATTCTTCGGGTCAACTAATTCAATCGAACATAAAATCGTAACGACAGATGATCAACCTGTCTTCACACGTCAATATCGATTCCCACCCGCACATAAAGACGAAATCATAAAACAAGTCGGAGAATTAATAGAAAGCGAAATAATCGTACCTTCAAATTCACCATATAGCTCACCGTTGTGGATCGTGCCTAAAAAGCCGGATTCACGGGGGAACACTAGATGGCGAATGGTAATTGACTACCGAAAGTTGAACGAAAAAACCATAGGGGATGCGTATCCGCTCCCCAACATTACGGAAATTCTCGATCAGCTTGGTAGCGCAAAATATTTCTCAGTTTTTGATCTGGCGAGCGGTTTTCATCAAATTAAGGTACATGGCCGGGATGCCCACAAAACAGCATTTACAACGCCATTTGGGCATTACCAGTTTTCGAGAATGCCGTTCGGTCTTAAAAACGCCCCAGCCACATTCCAACGATTGATGGATCGCGTGCTGAGTGGTTTACAAGGTACGGAATTGTTTGTGTACCTCGACGACATTGTACTGTATGCGAGTTCATTGCAGGAGCACGAAACAAAATTTAAACGGTTAGCTGAGAGATTGCGTCAAGCATGTTTGAAACTCCAGCCAGATAAATGTGAGTTTTTGCGCAAAGAAGTTGTGTATTTGGGTCATATCATAAGTGAGAATGGCGTTCGACCAGATCCGAAGAAATTAGAAGCGTTAAAGGAATATCCACGGCCGACCACGCCTACAAAAATTAAACAATTTCTTGGTTTGGCTGGGTACTATCGGCGCTTCATTAACAATTTTTCGGGCATAGCTCGCCCGCTCACTCAACTCTTGAAAAAGGGCTCAGCCTTCAAATGGACTGACGCCCAAGAACAAGCGTTCAATAAACTCAGAGACACTCTTTGCAAGGAACCCGTGCTACAGCATCCAGACTTTACCAAGCCATTTGTGATAACAACTGATGCTTCCGCGATTGCGATCGGCGGTGTACTCAGCCAAGGCAAGATAGGCAGCGACAGACCAATAGCGTACGCGTCACGTACTCTCAATAAAGCGGAAGAAAAATATCCCGTAATTGAGAAGGAATGCCTAGCGATTGTCTATTGCGTGAACCATTTCAGGCCTTACGTCTATGGCAGGGAGTTTTCATTGGTTACAGACCACAAGCCATTGGTTTGGCTGCATTCAGTGAAGGATCCCGCTAATCGACTCGTCGCATGGCGTTTTAAACTCGAAAATTACCAATATAAAATAGTATATAAGCCAGGGAGGGCAAATTGTAACGCCGATGCATTGTCTCGGAACCCCCCTGGAAACAGAAAATCTGTTTTTATTGTAACACCAATACGTACGCGCGCACACCCGGATAGTTCCGACGACGAAGATGCGATAATATTTAGCAAAACGAAAAAACGAAAGGTCGAACTGGGAGAATCGTCAGACGATGGACAAATCGCGAATAAACAAGAGACTACCGCCGAGGTTCCGCTAGCAGAACCCAACGACGAAACCGATTCAGAAGATAAAAATGATAGCGATTCGGTGAGCGATTCAAAGACAAGCGAAGTTGCACCGGAAAGTACAGATTCCGATGAGGGCGGGAATCAGTCCGACAGTTCTACCGATTCTCTCAATTCTACTCAGTCCGGCGCACCAGTGCCTCTCGAAAGGCTCAATATTGTAGAAAGTAGAGACCGATTATCAATGCGTAAAGATAACTTAGTCTTCTTTGTAACTACGAAAAACCAACCTGTAGACGACGGAGCAAAAGATTTAGCTTCCGCCTTAATCTTACCAATGTACAAGCATCTGACGCTCGCGCGATCGGGGGTCGAACGCGTGGGGAAACGAATAATAATCGCCCTACCCGTAAAGAACGACCTACGAGCTAACATTGTTAGAGACGATCTGGACGAAGTAATGCAGTCGCTTCGCGACGTTGTAACCGAATTGCTGTTACAATCAATAAGCATAGCGAAAACGGCAAAAATCGACAATTTTCTTTGGGCGGAAGTACTCCGAGGTATACACCTTCATTTGAACGATCTGCCCGTACAACTTACGATCTGCAAGCAACTCATTCACGTTCCACCCGAGGAAGAGCGACGAAACATCATTGAAGAATGTCACGACTCATTAATCGGTGGTCACAAGGGTGTTTCAAAAACCTACAAACGAATACGCGAGAACTATTTCTGGACCAACATGAAAACACAAATTCACGAGTATATCCAACACTGTCGCAGTTGTCAACTGAAAAAACTCGTTCGAGTCAAAACAAGGCAGCCCATGGTGATCACAGACACCCCGCAGAGTGCTTTCGATAAAGTAGCTATGGACATTGTAGGCCCTTTCCCTGCCACTCAAAAGGGGTCCACACATATCCTTACAATGCAAGATCTTCTAACAAAGTATTCCTTGGCAATTCCTATGCAACGTACAACAGCAGCAGATATAGCCGACGATATAGTGTTAAACACTTCGTGAGCCGATTTGGGGCGCCAAAGGCAATCCTGACCGACCAAGGCACGAATTTTTGTAGTAGCCTTTTGAAGAATTTGGCCACGAAATTTAGAATCAAACAATATAGAACTTCGTCATTCCATCCTCAGTCCAATGGCTCTATCGAGCGCTCTCATCACGTCCTCGTCGAATATTTAAAACACTATGTCGACCGAGAAAACGATTGGGACCAATTCCTGGAAATGGCTATGTTTTCGTACAATACCAGTCAACATGAGGGAACGGGTTTTACCCCCCACGAGTTGGTGTTTGGGAAACTGGCAAGGCAACCCGGAAGAAGCGACCGCATTGAGGAACATCAGGAACCAACGTACACCGAATACCTTCGCGAATTATTCACCAAAATACATGGTCTCCAGGAAATGGCCGCCGAGAAATTGCGAGCTTCTAAAGGAAAATCGAAAACGTATTACGATAGGAAACAAAACGAGCAGAATTTCAAGGCTGGCGATAAGGTTCTCCTCCTGAAGGAACCTAAACTCGGGAAATTTTACGATCAATATACCGACCCGTGCGAAGTCCTAGAAATTCTTCGTGATGGGAATGTTAAAATAAAATTTAAAGGAAAACCCAAAATTGTTCACGCCAACAAGCTAAGGATAACAAAGTTATAGTAATCAATGTTTACAGGACGCCATGGAAAATGAGCGGACAAGTAAAACACCGAACGAATTAAGGATCCTTGTCGTGGTGCTCGTTCTGTTTGGAGGGACCCAACAGGCCAAGGCCCTTGTCGGGTACGACTGCGGAGGGTCAACGCTAAACGTTACAACGCTATCCCTGAATGACGTAAAAGAATGCGACGAGCCATCAAGCGACCCGGAACCAGTGTCAACTTATATACAACTTCTCCAACTCTCAGAATTCTCGGATACTGCTGTCGTGCAATGCCGAATAGAAATATCCCGCATCATAACACACTGCGGAATGCATTCGCATAATTCCCTAGTTCACAATGGATTTCAAGAATACTTACACGAGTTGGAAGAAGCATCGTGTCATCGATTACACGAAACGGGAGTCATTCGACTTGGCTACGCGACCGAGGTTCACGGAATTCGCCGTAACGATACAACGACCAGAAGCGTTACACTAGCGGGTTCAATCTCTGTTAACGGGCAATGCCAAGGGACTCAGTACAGCGATCCATTCGGCACTTGGAATGACGTAGTGGTGCAAGCATCAGTGAAAATTTCGCTATTTAACTACCAGGCTGTAGTTAACCTGCAAACAGGGAAAATAGTCCTGCCATCAGGAACGCTGTGTCAGCTGATAGACGGAACATGCATTGACACTGATGGAAATAACGTATTTTGGAGAACAATGCCATTGGACTCGTGCAACTTCGGCGTGTACGATGTTCTCTATGAAGGTCTGGCATCTAAATTTTCCACCACCGAAGACGGATCGAGACTACCCGATGTATACACGCTAGTAACCGAACACACGACGTTTGCTTTAGCCAAACGATCGGAATATACTGTGTGCGGCTATAAGCTAATAAGAACTGAACATCCGAAATTATTCGTATTGGAAACTCAAAAAGGACAATCGTTCGCTACCCAAAAGAGGATTTCGGTTAACAACCTCGACATGTTCTCCTATATAAACTCCAAGTTTATATACGTTGAGAAACACGTCCGGAAGCAAATGAAAAACCTATACAGAGACGTAGTCGTACAAAGATGCAACCTCGAGAGACAAATTTTGCAAGGCGCACTTTCCACCGCAGCTTTATTGCCGGAGAGATTCGCCCACACCGTGATGAAGGGGCCCGGTTACATGTCGGTCATCGCGGGAGAAGTAGCGCATATAGTGAAGTGTGTACCGGTAGATTGCAAATTGAGACGTACCGAGGAGTGTTACCAGGAACTTCCCGTTACATATCGTAACGAAACGTATTTTCTATCAGCAACATCACGGATGTTAGTAAAATCAGCAACGCAAATAAACTGCGACCCGGTCGTGCCAGCACAATACCAAATAGATGGAGTTTGGTATCGATTTTCGCCGGGACCAATCGAAACCTTAACACCACAGTCGCTGGTACCATTATCGAAGCCAAGTTGGAGATATGCGACAGTCGGAAATCTGGCTAGTAGCGGAATATACTCGCAAGCCGACATCAACTAGCTTCGCGAACGTATAATGTTCCCAGCCGAAAAACCGGCTCTCCTTAACAACATCGCTCGGGGAACCATCGGTTATCAGGTCCCCCCGGGAAGTGTATCGATACGCGGATTTCTCGACGAAGCGACTCTCAATCACATTGCCGAAAATGCTGCAGAAAAATTCTGGAACGGGTTCATGACGTTCGGATCGGCCAGCGGAGGTATCATTGGAGTCATCTTGGTTTTGGCATTAATCAAATTCGTTACCGATACATGCGTTCACGGATATACCCTCCACGCATTGTATGGATGGAGCATACACCTTCTCGGAGCGATATGGAGCTCGGTAACTGGACTTCTTCTGACACTAGCACATCGCAGAAACAACGAACCAAACACAGACATAGAGCACGGACAACATGTAGAAGATATACAACATGAAGTGATATCACCACCAACCCCAACATCGAGAAAAATGTACCCAGCTCTGTCAATAGCGAAATCAACAGACAGTTTGGTTGGTGTCAACCCCGAACTCTCAGCGCGGCTATACGCTTCTTGTATGCAGAGCCACGGCGCTGCATCCGACTAAAAGGGGGAGGTGTTACGTCCTGGGTTGACACAAACCACAATAACCTTACATAATACATTTACATAATTATTTTATAAATTAACTAAACTTTATGAATTTTATATTATGAGAAACAAACGACGACGTTATAAATTGTCACACGGACTCGAGTAACACATTGCTACGGCGTGCGAAACGGTCAGCGAAAATTAAATCATTCTCAAGCTATCTCGGTGCGATAAAAGTGGCAAGAGAAGACACGGGATTTGCAAAAAACCATGGGAACGAAATAGGTCAGCAGTTTTGACGTTCTCGAAGGGTCTAGATGGAGGGCGGAGAATCATGAGTAGTCAGTCGAATTCAGAAGTCAAGAGGAGAACGATCTCTCTCAAAACTGGGATCGCACCGGGACAAAACCATTATAACGAACAGAAAATATAAACTCACCATACAGTGTGAAAATATAAACTCATTACAGTGTCACAAGTGTTTTAATTGTGTTCGTAACAACTGTAAATATTGCCCCTCACCTCGAAGCCACTGGAATCAGCACGATCTCCCACACCGGACCGGGTTAAAGGAAACACCAAGGTAAGTGGCACCCAAATTCACATCCCAATACCCTCGTATCCCCGGTCTTATCACCTAAGACCGAAAAACGAGGAATGGAGCAAGCGAGTTCGTCTTGTTTTATTACTCGGGACGTAACAATACAATAAGAACCAATAGTTATCAAAGCCCAAAAGTTATTATTTTTTACGCTGTAAATAGCTATTTGAGCGAAAATGTGACCAAGTGAAATTACGCTCTGGTCACAAACGACCCAGTGGGACCGCGCAGGGTTAATTGATGAGTGAGATCAACTCGAGCAATGACTCTTCCTCCTTACTTCTCGAACGAATCGTCTCGAGGTAATTGAATTTAAGGTGTTTCTGAAGAGGGAAATAGCGAATATCCTGAGAGGTAAAGATTTTCAAAACTCTCGACACGGAGAAATAGAAATTTCAACATTTCAGTCTGTGATTATTTCACAGAATGTATTTAATTTCAACAAATCACAACTTGCAGACATTTCTAGGATTGAGAAGTGGATGAAATCCTCTCCTTAAAAATTCAAGAATCCCTTCGAACGGTGAATATGTACATGTAAAAAATATTAGAAATACATTTTTTTGCAATGATTGATCATCATTTATTGTTATTCGTGTTGTGTAGTTTTTGTACAACACAAACAACATCAGTATTTGTCAAACGTCAAAAATTTCACCACAACATCTCGTAATTATTATTCTTCAGGATCCTGGGAGGTGTCGGGTGTATTTTTATAACTTTTGAATCCTTCGAAATACATAATACTTTAAAAACGTCTGCACGGCAAACAAAATTGTATTCATAATTTATTTAAATTCACAACAATCGTTAAAAAAAATTCTTATGCAAAAACAAAAAGAAAAAAATTACAACGAACTGCTAAAACTGTAAGACTAAAAATTAAAAAAATGTCAAAAATTCATAGCAGTGTTTTAACAATTATTAGAATAATTTTTTTTCAACGATTGTTGAGAATTTAAATAGAATTAAGAATAATAGAAGGATTCAAAAGTTATGAAAATGTACCCGACACCTCCGAGGATCCCAAAAATAATAATTAGGAGATGTTGTGTTGAAATCTTTGTACTGACATTTTTTGTGTTGTATAATAATTACATAACACGAATAACAATAAATGATAATGAATCATTGCAAAAAAAATATATTTGTAACATTTTTTAGATGTATACATACTCACCGTTCGAAGGGACGCTTGAATTTTTAAGAGAGGATTTTATCCTCTCCTCAACCCTAAAAATGTCGGCAAATTATGATTTGTTGAAATTAAATACATTTTGTGAAATATTCGCAGACTGAAATGTTGAAATTTCTATTTCTCCGTGTCGAGAGTTTTGAAAATCTTTACCTCTCAGGATATTCGCTATTTCCCTCTTCAGAAACACCTTAAATTCAATTATCTCGAGACGATTCGTTCGAGAAGTAAGGAGGAAGAGTCATTGCACGAGTTGATCTCACTCATCAATTAACTAAATCGGGCAATCATGAAAATAAATTAATTAGCATGCGTTAAATTCGACCATTAAAGCGCATAATTTTTTTTTGTTTTTAATCAATAATGTAAAAATATCGTACGACAAAACGCCAAGCTGATGTTTATTTTTAGTTTAAGTAAATAAATTAATGGAATTTTAACGGCTTTAGTAGAAATTTCGCTTTCCATTAAGGATTTACAATTCCACATGAATTCATTTATTTCATTTATCATCCATTTATGAAAATATATCATCGCGGGGCGCAACTTATTTTTTTCGCGTTCTCCTTCAATACAATCAACGCGTGCTGCCTAGCTTGGGCCCTCACACCCATACACACACACACGTCCACGTCGCGCGGCGTAGCCCTGCCTCTCGCGGTGCGGCCGGGCACACCGTCACACGCACACCACCACGCGCCGCCCAGCCCACGCGTATTATTGGCTGTCATTAATTATTAATAACTCATCAGGGGTGCATCAGATCGAAAAACGGATGAGGACTTTTCGATTCAGAATTTCGAGATCTACCACCCCCTCAGAGATCCTTCGACCCTTTTGGGACAGGCTGTATAATCGCTGGCGATTTCAATCTTCGGCCTACTTTATTTATCGGTACCACTGAATTAGATTATGTCGTGACCGTTGTCTCGCTCGCTCTGTTCATGTTTGTTTCCCGCCGCCTCCGCGCGCCCTCGCCCTGCACTGCGGTGCCTCCTTTCTTTCCCTCCCCTTCTCTACTTTATCCCGTCGCTCGTCTTGTCTTGTATCTGTCTTTATCTCTGTTTCTCACTCTAATCTTCTTAATCAGTCTCTCTATGTTTCTTTTTTACTCTCCTTCTCCGCTCTGGAAAGACCGCTTTCCTTATGCTTTCCTTTTCCTTACTGTTTGTCCAGTACTCAGGAATGGCGACCAGTAATTGCGATACTCTCCTCTCTCTCTCTCTCCTCCACCTGAACAATACTGCTTTCCTTACTATTTGTCCAGTATCCGGAAGTAACAATCAGTAATCGCAATCTGCTCGGAACAGTGTGTGTTTTTGCCTTTGGAATATCTAGTTGCCTCGTTTTCCTCACGTCCTTGGCTTCTTACTGCCAGGGCCAGAATCACAAGGGCGCGCGTACTAATGATTCTCGGGATATTCCTCGGACTCTTCTGAATACATTCGCCTTTATGTCTGGTTTGTTCACTTCCTTGACACCCTTCTTATTACCAAGTCCAGTTGGGCGTCTTAGTCGCTACTTCTTCCTTTGTAAAGGACGTATGTACCCGGTGACACGGCGTTTTTTATTCAATTTACTCGCTGTCAATTTGATAAGCATTAAGATGCTCTTGTTAATGCCACCCAACAAGCACCTTCTCCCTTATAAGGACCGGGTATTTATTCCTGGTTTTCGAAGTTTGAACTTCCCCTTCCCCCCTTGCCTGTTTGACATTTTGCATATATTTGTTTTAAATGTTAAATTAAATTTTTGTTTTCTCGGAATTTCGTCAGTGTGTGTGTATGTCTGTGTCTTTTCAAGATGTTAGTTTGTCTGTATCAGATTTATCGTAGCGTCCTATACACCTCATCCTCATCCGTTTGGTTGGGGAGGGCGCTGTATTCGGTATTCGAATTATGATATGTCTCACTATAGGCGGCAGAACGAAATCGGTCAGTTGAAAAGAGCAGAAAACCTCGTTGACCTTGGAATATCTTCAGCGAATTCTTTACGCTTTTCTTCTTAATACTTTTCAATTTTAACTTTAGACTCTCAATTCTATCTCAATTAATTTAAACTTTGATTTAACTTTCAACTTTTAATTTAATTTCTTTTATTTTTACTTTTCTTTTGTCTGTTCTTCTTATTTTCGTCTCGGTACTTTCACAACTGACTCATTTTCCTTCCGCGCGTCTTTTTATTATTTCGATTTAAAGGCGTTCCGAAATGTTAAGTAGTGGAAAAGTTTAACCCTAGAACCCCACTCCACGGTAATCCTAACAACAGAATTTTTTCAATCGATTGGCTGTTCAAAAATTTTGGATTGAGGGCTTAGCTGTTTCTCGCATTAGAAGGGGAGAGTTCATACTCGAGGATAGTGGCCTACGCACTTTCAGTTGTTGCTCTACCATTGCAGTGTGACCATCGAAAAAGTGCCTGGGGTTAGCGTAGCCCCAGTATAAATTGGAAATTTCGAAATTAGCTCTTGTGAAAAACGTGTAAACGTTCAAGTTTTGCATTCGTAATTTTTTTTTACTTCTTTTGTAATGTTTTTCACAGAACGTAACACTTAGAATTCAGGATTTCGGCATGCAGAAAAATCTAACGATTTTTTTTACTGTTATAAAAAAATAGCTCTATTCTAAAATGATCATCAAGTTTTCCAGAATTTTAGGTATATTTTGAAAAAAAAATGTATGTCAGGACGACGTAAACTGAAGTCATGGCAATGGTTTCAAGTCGTGGGGTAACCGTAACCCCAGAGTGTCATTTTTGTTATACCAAGGAAGTGTGGGGTCCTGGGGTTAACCAATGATGTTCCATTTTCATCTTGATTTTCCTTTTTCTTAAATTAAAGGGTCTCGTGGTTTGGGAGCGCAGAATCCCCTCCACATAAGTAACCATGTCCAGGTTACGCAGGCGGGTATCGCCCCTCCCTGACAGCCAGAGATGTTGCATTAAAAGGCCCGTCTTCCCTCCATAACTTACGTCATATGCATATCAATAATATTAAATACAATATTTTTATCTTCAATATTATTCAATGTTTTTCAAATTGTATAATGTTATTTTGAATATTCCTAGCATTTACTAAAACGTCAAACGTCTCATGATCTCCCCCCCCCCCCCCCTATTACTTGTACGAAGCTGGGTCAATGACCAATGATGCGCACCTGAAAACAGAAATTAAAACTATTAGATATATCGCACTCGAACACATGATTTCGGGTCATCACCCGAAATGTAAACTAAACACACGCATATACATCAACACAACAATAACAGATGACCGAACACGAAAACAACGAAAAAATTAAACATTTAAATATTAACACTTAACAATCACACGAACACGATACACAGACACAAAATTCGACGAAAACAAAACACCGATACACACAGAAACGAAAAATTTGGGGAAGGACAAAAATTAATAATGTTAATTTAACCAAATGGCACACAGGGAAGGGATATTTCAATAATTAAAACGGGGTATAAATAAGGCAGCCTGAGAAGGAAGAATCAGACTTGGTCTTAAGAGCTTGAACAGAGCATTACATGCTAACTCTTGGAATTCTAAGTCCAGTGCACAATAGTGTCACAAGCTCGATTTACGGCATCACATACGTGGAAGTAGTGTACCGACGAGGACGATCTGGCCTTGGTTGTAAGACGGTCTCCCGGTACGCGAACGAACTGAATGTGATACGTATCCGAGTTAGAGTTTGGGAAAAATGATACGATACCCAGGAAGTACGAATGCGAAAGCCCGAGGAAATCGAGTGGTCGTACGGTTTTGAACGACTCGAGACACGAATGCACATCGAGCATTAACTCCTCGAGAGTTAATACATGTGGCGAGTGTCCCGAGTAATTCCGAGTGTTCCCGGCGAACTGTGACACACGACGATTACTGGAGGCTCTAGTGAGTACTTACCTGAGAAGGAAGGAAAACAGAGGGTTCAGGAAAACGTGCGAACGAATACGAGAATCACACTAGGAGTCTGCGAAAACCACTTTTTGTGACAGCTGTCAAAATCAGCTGTGAGGGAGAAAAATAGGTTCAAAGACGTGAGTGAGAGAGAGAAAGAGACGGGAGAAACAAGGAGGACGTACGAGTACCCAACACATCACACAAGACGAACGTTCGTGACGAACACACACATCACACGGCACGGCACAACACTATACGACACCACACACAAAAACACCGTAAGTTTTTACACAAATATTAAAAAGAGATCTCACCGGTCGAGATCACGACACGAAAAGTGAGAGGTGCACGTCACCTCGCGAGCGCAGACGGCGCCATTTGTATTTTCATCGCAGCCGTGCGATCCAAGCGACAAATCGAGTTGCGCAGGAGATCACTTCACGACGCGTGAAAATACGAAAACACTAAGGTGACTGCTCGGCAGTACGCGACGATCAAGTTTGGATCAGTGGCCGAACGAGGGCAAAGTGCGCGTTCGAAGGTCACCGGCCCGACGCGGGAACCGTATAAAAGTGTTAAGACGACGGTCCGGCAGTGCGCGACGAGCGAGCTTCCACAAAGCGCCGAACGAGCGCGTCAGCAAGGCATTCGAAGGTCACCGGACCGACGCGTGAACCGTTTGAGAAGCGGAAGTGGGCACCGCGCGCACCCATTCGAATTCCGCCGCGTTTCGTGAGAGAAAGGGGGCGCCGCGCTCGTTCCGCTGCAAGCGATACATAACTGCGCGACAAATTCAAATTATATCGATTCACGAAACACGATATTACGAACATTGTTAGTATTTTAAGTATAGAATTAAGATTAGCACGTAAGCCGAACAATTTACATCAAGACACAAACCAGAATTCACTGTACCCACGTTATTTATTCAAGAATACATCTTGTTTTACTGATTTTACCTGACGATAAATTAATCTACTCCCTGATCGAGTCTGAACAAACAAATTTAAATGTAACCAAAACTGGATACGTTACATTACTTTGTAATCTTCCCAATGTATTTCCTAATGTTAAATTTATTTAATAGAGTTACATGTCTTTTCTTTTCATGTCCCCAGTTTACATTTTTATATTCATTCCATTTGATATGTTTCTTTCGCTTTCATTGTTAATTTGCTTTCTTATTAACATTTATCAACTGTTAATTTATTTGCTATAATATTGAGGTTTTTATTTGTCTGTTTAAAATATTTTAGTGTTGAAAATATTTCAATGATGAGAATGTTTGCAGAACGGTTCCATAACGTTTTACAAGCAGAGAAAAAAGAATATATCTAAGATCTCATTTTTCTTGGGGAAGTTTGGTATTTAGAAACGGTCCTTGATCCTTATTTACTTCAGACGTCTGCCCGTTGCGAGGTAAATTTCTCTCGAAGGGCTGCGCTCCCTTCTCCTGTTGTAC
This sequence comes from Heteropelma amictum, assembly GCA_959613375.1. NCBI lineage: Eukaryota > Metazoa > Arthropoda > Insecta > Hymenoptera > Ichneumonidae > Heteropelma > Heteropelma amictum. Next base: position 2,090,724 of record OY390724.1, read on the forward strand.
TGTTTTATTTCTCCCTTTCGTGGAAATCTATTGGCTAGTTTTTATGCGTTTAGGTTTTCGGTGAATCGGTATTTTTAAAGACGTGCGGATTTTAACGAGGCAAGCACGTGGGAAGTTCACATGAAGACAATGTTCTCAAGGATCGAAACGTTCTGTATCATCTGGCTTTGTCATCTAATGAATTTCTCGAAGGAAGAAAATAAGAGAAAAAGAAATACCGAGTTTAGACGGACGTCACAGAACTATTTTTAAAATTAAGCGTTATACTTTTTACTTTACAAACTTCCTTTTCGGAATGGTCGGGACATCGTACAATAAAGGCATAAAATTTAGGACCGCCTGAAACGAAACTTCTGATATAGCTGCCCTCTCCATAAGCGCTCAACTCATCAGTCAAATCAGTCAAAAGTTGGCCCGTCGGTGGCTCGTATTTATTTGGATCTTTTTTCGTCACATAAATAACCGAACCGGTGTCTAATGCTAGTCTGTTCAAACCTTCAAGATAACTATGCCGTTTTAAGCGAGCCTAAGCTGTGCTATATGCAGCTGTTATGGTGCTCACTTAGAAAAGCAGAAATTTTCGGTTCGTATTATATTCGGAAACGTTTCGAATATTCGTTAAAATTTGATTCGGTATATAATTGTTCTTGCAGGTTCTATCAAAATGGGTAATTAAACATTCGGATATGATTCAAATCGGGAATGACGTAGCTGATGGTGTGATTACTGTTCTATTGAGTACGACCATACTCGTTGGTGGTGTCATTGGCTGCTTATTGGATCATGTGACACCCGGTAAGTTTGCTATTTCTTATTTGTCTATTCTTTTTATTTTTATTCTACTCCTATACCCTTCACGGGTTTATGTGATTCTCCTCTCTGTTTTCCCTATCTTTCAATATCTTTCTAGAATTTGTTATCTTCTATTTTTTTATCATGTCCATTTTTCCTTTCCATCATTCGTAAACTCTCTAGTGAGCAACGCTGCCCAATTAAATTGCATTTGCGTGACGGCATAAGGGAGTTCAAAAAGTATGTGCTAGCCCTTTCGATAACGAAAAAATAACCGTTTGCACAGCGAACCGATGTGACAGCTAGAGGACGGCTAGGCGATCACCCATCTCAGAACTGTCCGCGTCCATTGTAGCATAACTGGTATGAACGTACAAGGTCACACCAGCCAGTCGCGGTGGTATGGTATCTCTAAGCTGTTGATACGAGTTTATCGCACTGTATGATAAGCCGAAAATAGTGGCTTAATGAACTAATAGAAAGTATAGCAGGACAATGTGTCTGAATAGCTATCAAGATGGAATGGTCAATTACATGTGCGAGACAACCGCGGACAAGTGGCGTAATGATCTAATCGCATCTGGTCGCGCAGATCATCTAACTAATCTGATGCGTGCAAACGTGCATCCGTCAGGATCAAAAGAAGTATCATTGAGGTTCGACACTATTTTTCTGTAATATCGGCCTGTGTAATAAGTACTTAATTTTTTCCTGTATTGATTCAGGAGCGTTAACTCCGACCAACCTGGAGTACATTCTAAAAACATTGCTTTTAAACTACTAGACACCATATACATTCGCTGTGACATTTCAAGGCGTCATCAAATTGACTCTGAAATACTGTCGTATCTCTCTGGCAGGGAACGTACGTCTCCGGATAATTTTAATGATACTCCATCACAACCCCAAAAGTTTGAAAAGTGTTTGTCACATTTGCGGGAGAAGAAGAACAATGAACAATCCATTTTTTTGGGAAGGTAAAGAAATATAACGTGATTTGGGGTATCACTTCACCACAGAGCGACCATGCGAAACAGATGAAGCATATTGAAAAAGCGATTATTGTCATATTTGATAAATATCGAAGAAGTAAAAGTTTTGTTAAAAATAGTATTAGCGACTTTGAATAGTAGCCAAACTTTGAGAAATCCTTTAATATCCAAAGCAACGTTGGATCTTTCACGGAGGCAACTCAGCAAGGTGACGTATTTCGTACCGATGAACAAGTTATCTGAACTACGGATCAAAATAAATCAATGGATATGTGTGGGCGTTGCTATATCGCCGACATTGATGCAGCATTTTCCGTTTTCATGCTAGCTAGAATCACGGAAGCGGTCTACAAGGATCCAATGATATACAAAATCTCGATCGCTGTTTGGGATGAAAAGTAATATCTGAATTATATCGGCGGTAAATGTAAGTGAAATACATTCTCACGTAGTGGTGCTTCAATAAATAATTATTTTATGTAATGTGACGCCTATTTGTCGGGGGAGGCGAAACGATACAGGGGGATAAAAAACAGGATAAAGAATGATGTGATGGTCGAGATATGTTGAAGGAAAGAGCGGTGATAAAGGGTGAAAATGAAGAGTTAAGCGATTTGAGAGAGAGAGAGAGTTTATTAATTCGACTGTGCCGTTGAACGGGTGGAGATGAACTGAGGATTAGGACTAGCGCTAATGAAGTGGAGGAAGTGTGAAGTGGAGGGGATGGTCGAGTTGCATTGTTCTGGACCGTGGGACCGTGGCCCAGGGATGCTGTGTGGCGAAATAGGAGGTGCTGATGTGTGTGGGAACGAGGTGATAACGGGGTTGCTGTAGGTGTAAGGTGTTGTGTGGGAAAGAAGTGGTTATAGGATAGGGCCGTTACACTCCCCCTCTTTGAGGACGATGGTCTCCATCGTTTACAATTTTTTGAACAAGAAATTTTTGGTATTGACTCTATATAATACGAATATTTTTACATTGATTTCAGTTATTTAAATGACTCGATATAATCTATTGAATTGTTTTTGTGTATTTTCTTTGATTTCCTCCTGCTGTTGGTTGAGGTGTTGGTTTTGGTGTGTGTGTATTCGGTCCGAATACTGAGGTTGGAGGGTGTTGGTCCGGTTTTCCTATTGGCGCCTCTATGCTGTCTCTTGGTATCTCGTTGTTTTGGTGTTTTTGTTGGTTCTGATGATTCTGAAACTAACTGTTATTCATTACTTATCGTGTTAATGGGGATTAGGTTTGTTAATCGTGATGGGTTTGGTTGTGAGTAATAGTGAAATTGAGTTATTTCGTTTTTCCTGTTCCGAATTTGTGTATGCGTTGTCTGGATTATTGCTTATTGTTTTCCTTTTTCTGTGTTTCCCTGTGTGTCACCAGTTTGTAATTGTTATAGTCTGTCATTGTTTCCCTTTCATTTGTTATTGTTGTTCCTTTTTATTCCATTATTTTATTATTGTTCCTTAAGTTTTTCTGTAACAGTCTAAGTTCTGATTAGTTCTGTGTTAGTGGAGTGTGGACGTTATTGTGATGTGGTTGGATGTGGCTGTGTGTATCCGGTTGATTGATATGTCCTTAATCATGTCTCGTACTAGTCGTCGTCGTTGTTGTTTAGTGGTCTGGGTCGTCGTCGTCTGTTCTGTCGGTGTTGTTTGTTCAGGTGTCGTTGGTTCCGTTGTTGTCTGTCGGGGTTCTAGTCCGTGAGGGCAGCCGGCGGGGACCATAGCGATTCCGGGGTTAAGTCTAGTCTGTGGTGTCTCTGTTGTTGTTGCTGTGGTTGTTGTTGTTCTTGTTGTCGTCGTTGTTGTTGTTGTTGCTGTCGTTGTTTCCGTTGTCCACGGGTAAACCCCTTGCCTCACCCAGAAGGCCGCGCAGAAATCTAAGTGCGCGATGAGGCGCCTCGCCGGAAACGGCCCGCCACACATCGCGCACCGGCGGTCCGCGTCGGGGCTCTCGGCCAGCCCGCCGACCAGCGACGCGCAGCAGCGGATCAGGTGTTCCCGAAGTTCCTTCGGGTGTCCTCTCTTCCGGCATATTGGGCACCCAATTCGGGTGTTTTCCGGCCTGGGCGGTGTAGATGATGGGAGCCTGTTGGGCGCGTTTCCTTTTCGTTATACCACACTCATTCGTGGATAGGTTGTGTGGTTTTGGAAATAGGGTAAGGGGTATATGTTTTGTTATTTTATTCGTTCGTTTTTCCCTGTAATTTCTATTACCGTTATTGTTTTATGAAAATTATGTTTCGTTGATGAAAAGTGGAAGTTGCGAGCAAGATTGTTTCTGTTGTAAGTTTATTGTATATATATATATATATAATATAGTTTTATTTGCACACTTTTTGGTTTTTCCTTGTAATTTGTTTCGTTCTCTATTATTATTGGTATTATTATTTTGCTACGGTTTTTTTTTGAAATAGTTTAGTTTACTACGTTAAAATTTGTGTTTGTGATTTTTGTACGAGAGCCGATGTATATGTGTATATATACACGTTAATTTTGGGGACAGCTGTATAAATGGGTTTTCTACGTATGAAAATTATTTTTCGTGCGTGCTGTAGCAGCGAGTCCGCCAGCGACTTTGTCGCCGGTCAGTGTAATACGAGATCGGAATTTGGGTGACGTGATTTTGTCGCGCGCGTGCGAGTGAGAGGGAACGACGCGAGTCGCTCGAGCGAACAATGGCTATAGAGGCATGAATGGGTGTATGCGTTTGTGTGGAGTACGTGGGGTTACAGACCGACGCACGCTGGTGATACGAAGCACAAAGAATATCGATGCATGCACGAATTTTAAAGAAAATTTTGGGTGGTACTTACATAAGCGCCAAGATAATCGCGAGTAATCCCATTTTCGTGCTGTTTCTATTATTGTTTCCTTCCTGTTGCGATTTCCCTTCTTTTCTTCCGGCTTTCGGCGTTGATGGACCACACTCACACCACACAGTTTTTTTTTCTTTTTTTTTTTTTTTTCACACACAAGTTCCTTTTTTTTTTCTTTTTTTTTTCGCTGAGCGAAAGGCTTCGTTAATTCCCACTTCTGACGCCAGTTGTGATGGTCGAGATATGTTGAAGGAGAGAGCGGTGATAAAGGGTGAAAATGAAGAGTTAAGCGATTTGAGAGAGAGAGAGAGTTTATTAATTCGACTGTGCCGTTGAACGGGTGGAGATGAACTGAGGATTAGGACTAGCGCTAATGAAGTGGAGGAAGTGTGAAGTGGAGGGGATGGTCGAGTTGGATTGTTCTGGACCGTGGGACCGTGGCCCAGGGATGCTGTGTGGCGAAATAGGAGGTGCTGATGTGTGTGGGAACGAGGTGATAACAGGGTTGCTGTAGGTGTAAGGTGTTGTGTGGGAAAGAAGTGGTTATAGGATAGGGCCGTTACAATGATAACAAAAAACAATATATTACAAATTATAAAAAAAAGCATCAGTTTGGGCGCCAGCGAGTTTCTCTTTACTCGCAACGATTGAAGAAAAACTTGAACCAAAATTATTACGATAATTGAGTACGCCAAGGGGGGCGGGGGGTAAGGATCTCAGGGGGAGGGTTACCGAACGCTATTGCCTCTTAGGTGCAACCGTCGAGTCCAAAAGAAATGAAAAAAAAAACGATATATCGAATCGCAAACGGACACTGAAAAAAAAACGAGAAGGGACGCTCGCGCGTAATAGCGACGAGGGTGGGATGGCACGGATGGGCGAAGTCGCAAAAAGGGGGACGGTAGGGAAACGGGGAAAGCACCACGCACAACGCAAGGGAACGCAGGGAAAATGGTAATACAAAACCGGGCCTCGTGGCCACTCGCAACAGCAAACAAAAAAAAATGAATTTTTGGACCGATAATGAGAGAAAGATGACTCACGCTTGTCCCGGCCTTCGCTACTTTCGCAAACAGGTCTCCTCACACACTCTCTGCACGCTATACTCTCTTCCTCTGCACTTTTCTCTTCTTCACAACGACTCTTTCCTCAATTCTCTTCTTGACACAATTCCTTCGCAATTCCTTTACAACTCCTTTACACTTCCTTTACTCACTCTATCACACACTCTTTCACCGCTTCCGCCTTCGCTTCCTCACACACACACAACGTAAAAAAAAGAAAAGAAAAGAAATAGACGCAATAAAAAAAAAACAAAGAGGAGACGCAATTTCGCAATGAATCTTCACTCTACGCTCGGTTTGACGCCTCGCTCGCAAGTGACGAGCTCGTCACTTGCTTCTGGGTTCTTTGCATGACGGAGGAAAGTGGGAGAGATTTTTCGGGGGCTAATACGCGGGATGGGAGAGGGATGGCAGCACGGTGACTCTTCATTGATCGCTGATCCACGGTAATTCAGGCCGCGGAGATGAGGTGTCGATTGATATTCCTCCCCAGGAGTCGATGCATTTTCGGTCGATATCGGGACGAGGCTGGCCAGGGATGGTGGCGGCGGCTCGGTTATTCTCTATTCGAATTTTCCACGGGGAGTGGGTTTTCTCCTCCGTGTAACGATGGCGATGTTGGTGATAGTTGCGGGGAGGCGAACTTCCTCCTCCGCATTAAATAATGATGCACCCCCGGGGTGGCGATGACGGGATAGCTCTCTCCGGGCGGTGATCTTTTTCAGGTCCAGGGTTCCACCGGGATACTGCGCTGGGGAGAGGGGAGAAAGAGGGGGGAATGGGAAGGACAAACGAGAACGACAATTTTTTTGTGCATTTTTGGGCGAGTAATGAAGGTGTACTTTCGGTGGCACATTTTTTTTTTTTGCTAAACTTAAAATTAACTAAACCTACTTACAATTCTTTTGGCGCGATTACCGAAATTCTTGAACGTCTTAAGGCCATGGGGGATACCCCCTCCCCTATCGAAATTTAGAAAGATTCTCAGGCAAAATCTATAAATCGGATCGATTTGAAATTTTTGGTGAGTATTTAGCGACACAACACGGAGGGAATGACGATTTCACAATTTCGATAATTTGCAAAAAAATTTTTTTGTAGAGTGAAATAATTTTCAAAATTTCGAAGTTCTAAAATCGTCAGTCCCTCCGGGTTATATCACTAAATACTCACAACAAATTTCAAACTGATCCGATTTATAGATTTTGCCTGAGAATCTTTCTAAGCTTCGATTTACGGATGTAACACATCGCCTTAAGACTAATTAACGCGGGGTACGAGGATCTCGAGGGGGAAGAGAATGGGAGGACGTGCGTGGTGATCTTGCGAGGGGCGGGTCGGGGCAACCTGTGACGCAACGTCACAGTAAATATGAGTTTTATTTACAAAAAAAATACTATTCCATAAAACTTGATACACCTGTAACGAACTTTTCAGCGGTTTCACATATGCATTGGAGTAGTTGTATTTTGTTTGGAAGGAATGATGCGAATATCCTTTCGGAAGTTTCGGCAATGTCTTAAACGATGGGCAGTCCAGAGTCTTCAGATAATCAATCTATGCATTCCTACACTTTTTCATGCATTTTCTGTTTCCGAGTTTTTTTTTTAGTTCCTTGACTGTACTTTGCGACTCGTTGCAATATAGCGCTGATTACTGTTGCAGCTCCTTCGTGAGCATTTTATCATCTCCTCAGCTCGTTCCATGATCATTTGAATTCAAGTGTCACGTCTGAGAGAAATGACAAGTGAAGTTATTTCCCCACTTTCTCCGTACGCCAAGCGTAACAGCACGGGAAGGGGAGTAAAGGAAGGATATCGTTATTCGGGCAACGGCAGCTCATGAGACTTAAACTTCCTTCTATAATGATAGGCGATTGACATAGTAACCAATATCGCTTCTCGATTATACAATGAAAGTGTGGATACTTTACGCAATGCGGGTGATCAGTTGCCCTGAACCTCCAGGTAAGGTTCATGGTAACCTGGATCTTGAGGTTTCTGGGAATCGATTGCTTCCGGAACGATGGGTATGTGAACCAACTATCGTCCTTCTGTTCTCAAAGCCCTTTTAGTCTCATGGCCTTCCCACGTTAAAGGAGTGAGACGTCAAACGTGCCATACGCTACCCCCCACTCCCTCCCCAACCGCTTTCCACCGGTCAACGACCCAGAAACTCGTAATTACCTGAAAAAGAAAATTGCACCATATTACAATATTAATATATAAGCAAAAGCAGATGATTTCGAGTTGATGACCGAGGACGAAAACAAAACACACATATACACCAACACTAATTCGGACAGCTAACGGATGCGAAAACAACGAAAAAATGAAACATTTACAAATGTTAACACACAACAATCACTTACACGACACACAAACACAGAATTCTACGAAAATAAAACACGGACACACACAGAAACAGAATTCACGGAAAATTAAAAATATTAAGACAAACAATTGTACACAGGGAAGGGGTGATTTAAACAATTTATTTGAAGTATAAATAGGAGAGCTCGAGAATCAAAAATCAGACTTGGTCTCGAGAGGTTACACAGAGCATTACATGCTAACATACTCTCAAGAATTAAAGTCCAGTACACTAAAGTGTCACAATCTCGAATTACGGCATCACCTACGTCGAAGTAGTGTACCGACGAGGACCATCTGGCCCTGGTTGCAAGACGTTCTCCCGGTACGCGAACGAGCAGAAAGTGATTCGTATTAGAGATAGAGTTCGGGAAAAACGATACGATACTCAGATACTTGTATAATTTTGAATAACTCGAGACACGAAGGCACATTGAGCATTAACTCCTGGTGAGCTAATACTACGTAATAAAGAGGTGGATCTGCGGTACGAAATCACCGGACGCTGTCTCTGTACAGTGGTGAGGTGTATTTCGGTGCAGATCTGGCACTGTTTAACACGTATGGCAATCATCACTCCGAGTGTTCCCGGCGTATGGTGAAACATGACGATTACTGAAGGCTATAGTGAGTACTTACTTGAGAAGGAGGGAATACATAGGGATCAAGAAAACGTGCGAACACATACGAAAATCACACGAAGAGTATACAAAAACCACAATTTTGACAGCTGTCAATAACAGCAGTGTAAGAGAGAAAAAGGTGTAGAGAGTCAAGGGAGAATTAAAGGAGACACGAGGAGGACGTACGAGATCACATCACACGAGACAGACGCGACATGACGAGGACACACCACACGAGACGGGACAACAGAACACAACACCACGAATAAAACACCGTAAGTCTTTGAACAAAACACCACTTCACAAAAAGAAAGAGTCTCACCGCTGAGATCACGCGACGATATAAAAGTGACAGGTGCATGTCACCTCACGAGCTCAGACGTCGCTATTTGCATCATCGATCGCAGCCGTGCGATCGAGGCGATAGTCGAGTTGCGCAGTAGATCGTAACTAAACGCGCGAAAATAGAAAAGTGTTAGGGGAGACTGCTCGGCGGTCTGCGGCCAGCAAAGTTGAGACGATTGAGGGCAGTACGTGTACGCGAAGGTCACCGGGCCGACGCGCGAAACTTTTGAGAAGAGAAAGGCGGAGCACCGCGCTCGCCGTTTCAAATTCTGACGCGTGGATCGAGGAACAGGGCGCCGCGATCGCTCTTTTGTGAAGCTAGACGCAAAAGCGCGAAATTTTAAGTTGATATAGAGTCAACGTTGCACGATATTACAAAGATTGTTAGTAGTTTAAGCATAGAATTCAGGTTAGTACGTAGGCAATACATTATTTAAACGAAAACCACACTGAATACTTATCGTTATATCGAAGCACAAATGACGCCTCTGTACACACACATTATTTATTGAGAATACATCTTGTTTTATTGATTTTACTCTTCGTTAAATTAATCCTTTAACGTCACAAAGACACTTTTCAGAAGTCCTCTTTTCGACGTCATTATTTACCATGAAAATGTCAGCGAAAAAATTCCTAAAGTACCTTGTCAAATACTTTCAAGGGTGCTCTTTCGAATGGCGCAACTCAAATTTCGATGACATTTTTTTTTATATCATATTTTTGCAAAATAAGTTGAAAAGACACGAATTTTTGAGTGACATTTTTTTTTTTCATTTTGAATTTCAGAAGTCTTATTGGATTATTTTTGGACCTTAAACTGCTCTAGAGGTGTCCTCAATAATTGTACTTTCGAAATATGCAAAAAACAAATTTTTCTCTGACGTTATACCCGAAAAATAACAACAAATAGACTAAGAAATTTTCTCTGTTTTGGAGTTCTCGAATATTGTAATCGGAACGAGTCTTTTACGGTCACATGTAAATTGGCCCTCGTTTTCGGGGGTTTCTCGGGTCGCTGACCAAGAATTTGACATTACTTTTGCAACACTAATTTGTTTAAACAAATTATTCAAACAATTATTGTCACTATGTATGCTGCATATGGTTTCCAAAGTGTTTTGGGCCACCCGTCAAGAATTTGACATTATTTTTGCAAAATTAAATTGTTTAAACAAATTGTGACAAAATTTCAAAATCTTTCAAGAGTGCAATCTACGGAAAACAATAGTGCAAAAAATGTGTGTCCAATTTTTATTTCGGAGATCATGCTGTAAGTTGCTGTGAAATTTTTATCAAAATTGTAAACACATAATAAACATATAACATGCTTTACCGACGCGCAACCCAACCGATGTTGGCCAATTCCCACTATGAGGGGGTGCATGTTATTGGGAATAATCTTTTTATTTGTTCACTTATTTATTTTTTTTAATTAAAATTTTTTTTAAAATATTTTCAAATACTAAGACTGATAAGAAACGATGTAAATATCAAGCGAGATATGAGATGTATCAAAATTCTGTGTTAAATTTCATGTTAGGTTCAGCGATAGCAAAACATGTTATATGTTTACTATGTGTTTATAATTTTGATAATAATTTCACAGCAACTTACAGCATAATCTCCGAAATAAAAATTGGACACACATTTAATTTGCACTATTGTTTTCCGTAGATTGCATTCTTGGAAGATTTTGAAATGTTGTCACAATTTGTTAAAACAAATTCATTTTTCAAAAATAATGCTAAATTCGTGACGAGCGACCCAAAAAACATCGGAAACCATATGCATCACACATAGTGATATTGACTGATCAAGTTATTTGTTTAAACAAATTAGTGTTGCAAAAATAATGTCACATTCTTGATCAGCGACCCGAAAAACTCCCGAAACCGAGGGCCAATTTACATTTGACCGTAAAAGACTCGTTCCGATCACAAATTTGAGAATTCTAAAACAGAGAAATTTGTTGTTATTTTGCGGGTATAACGTCGGGGAAAAAATGTTTTTTTTGCATACTTCGAAAGTACAACTATCGAGGACACCTTTAGAACAGTTCATGGTCCGAAAATAATCCGATAAGACTTCCGAAATCCAAAATTAAAAAAAAATGTCACTCAAAAATTCGTGTCTTTCCAATTTATTTTGCAAAAATATGATATAAAAAAAAAAGTCATCGAAATTTGAGTTGCGCCATTCGAAAGAACACCCTTGAAAATAGTTGACAAGATACTTTAGGAATTTTTTCGCTGACATTTTCATGGTAAATAATCACGTCGAAAAAAGGACTTCTGAAAAGTGTCTATGTGACGTTAAAGGGTTAATCTACTCCCTGATCGAGTCTGAACAAATCAATTCTAAATTTGTCTTGCTGTAAGGAGGGATGCATCCATACTCAAGCGATTTTCTTTTCGTACTATAAGATGTCCGGAATTTTTGTACCACCATGCTTTCTTAAAATTGTAGTAATAAGGACACGACGTACGTGTCGAGTTTCGGAGTTGCGGAGAAGTGAATTTCGTCAACACATCATCTCACCAACATCACCATCATCTCGGATGACGATTTTCATCGATACTGACCTTCAATGACCTTGAATGACTTTGGCCCTTAAATGTTTTTTATGCAGTTCGCGATGCTCTACAAGATGGTTGGAAAAAATGTACCATTCCATTTAAAAAAGTGGAGGTGACCTTCACGGTTCGTTAGCGCCTTCACCGAAATAAAAAAATTAGTCGCATTTGATAACCCTCTTCGTACCGTACAACTTTTGTCTGAAACATTTTTTTGTGAGGTCGATAATGACCGAGAAATTTGAGGTGGTTAAGTTGCGTGAAACACGCTGTATAAGTCGAATTCCATCGAGTTGATACATCTATCGATGTCGTTATTTTTTTTCATTGAGGGCGTCACAATATGGGTGTAATTCACTTATTCACTGCTCGGACCTCTCAAGTTTTACAAGCAATTTTCTCAATTTATCATTGACATTGTTTTCTTTCGATTGCTCCCATACAGATACTACGGTCTCTTTGTCAGAGCTGCCGATATCGGTAGATAACTCGAAATTTGAGTGTTCCAGATTTAGAGCGTTCAATGTGTCTTGTACTCCCAAATTCGAGATGTGAACGAAACAACGGAAGTGAGGATCACCCGCGTTGAATTCGATGCCTTCCTCAGATAAGAAATCAGAGAGTTTGGCTATAAATGATGTGTTTGCAGCTGCATTGTCGAGAATGATGCCTTGAATTTTTTATTTGATCTGGAACTCCTCTAGCACATCGAGTTCGAGATTAACCATATTCTCGCCTGTGTGAGCTCCACTCGATAGAATAAAATCCAGAGGTAGAGACTGCAATTTCCAGTCATTATCGATATAATGCATCGTTATGCCGTAATATGATCGATTGGCAATCGATGTCCATCTATCGACGGTCAAACAAAATTTTGAATCGATTTGCTTCAATATTTTAAAAACAGCTGCTCTCATGATAACGAAGCGGTCCATGGCTATTTCTCGTAAATTAGTTCGTTTCGGATATGCGTAGTTTCCATTAAGGATGGCGAAAAAATCTTGAGTGGCATCATCATCGGAAAACGGAAACGGAAAATAGTTCGCCATCGAAAATAATCGCCATCCATTCGACAATTCTTTGCTCGAATGTTCTTGTATCTTTTTTCCGAATAGCAGATGGTTTCTTGGCATCGACAAGATTTTTCACTGATGAATCCCCACCATTTGTATTTCTCAAATGTTTTTGAAGCCCCGAAGTATTCGAATCCTTCATTTCAATTCGACGATCAATTCTGGACTTGAGACACAGCAAGCACTTTCCGTACTTTTCTTTATCGACTGAGCACACTTGAAAAAATCTGCATCTAAATTTGCAATCACCATAATTTCCGGCTGCCTGCCGTCCCCGGCATTTTTTTCAAGTTCATCGGTCATGAAATCATCTTCTGCACTTTCATCGGATCTGATTAAAGCGTTTTGACGTTTATTTTTCTTTTTGCCGTGGCTAGAAATCGCTGTTACAATGAGATGCTTCATTTTTCACGAGAGTCCGCCACTCATTTTTCGTCAGATCTACATAACTGATAATACCACAAGTGAGGAAGGAGAACTCGAAATGTCGAGCACTAGATATAAAAAAAAATTCAGAAAAAAAAAGTTTGTGAAACTGTCTGATTTGGGATGGAACGCCCCATTGTTACGTCCCAGCTCTCACGCTCGAAGTTTTTTTTAGCCCCATAAAAAAAAAAGTATAAAACACGCAATACCGGCAGTAGGTATATGCAGGACACACACTCATCAGTATCTTCTTTCGACGAGACGTAGAGCACGTAGTCCCTAAGCACACCTAAATTTATGATAACCATAAATCACCCCTCTTTCGAAAACCAGATGCATACGCACCTTTCCTTTCTCTACCTCCACTATCTTTTCAACAAATTATAAACCACCGCATATAGGAGATTCCACGGACTTTGTAACAAACCTCTTCTGATATTTATATTAGACGTCTTATGGAAAAACGGTGAAAGATAAAAACAGCGTAAGGGAAAGACCCGATAAGAGTTTTCCCACACAGATATTTTCTTCTTCCATCTTTTTCTAGTAAATCTTTGGAATGTAATCTTGCATACCGATTCTATATTAAAACCACGGTATTTCTTATCCAAAGCAAGCAAAAGATAGGAAGTCGCCCAAACCCCGACGCAGCAGCGCGTCGCCTATCACATCAATGTTCAAATCTTAACAACTTTTCGGGAACCAAAACGCTCATGCCTAAACTCTGTCGCGTCTAAGCGTTATCCTAATCTCTTATGCACAAGACGCAGCCAAATAATCTTGTTGCTGCATCTCTTTCTTATAACACCCAAAAGCAAGGGGAGTAATCCCTCCCACATTTAAAATAGACCAATGTCTAACGAGAAGAAAATATCTTTTATCAAACTGTAACATATGGGAGGCGTTTTCCAACTCCCACCGTATTTTCAGAAAGTATTATATAAACTCCGCATAAGTTACAAAGTCAGCTCTCTTCGATAAAAAGTTCAACTCTGTTCACGTCGTCGTTACGTCCGTTAAAATTCGAACAATATTAACTTAGAAATTATCCGGACTCCGACCGAATTATTAAAAATTGATTGACGAGACTGTGTTCTCACAATCCGCGATAATCTGAATTATTATCGAGAAATAACAACTGTACCAGACTTGTAATACAATAGTGATAAAAATATTAAATAAAAACTCTGTTAATTTGTTAAATCGACAAATACTTTATTCGGGAAATCACTCCAAGATTTCTCCGATCCAGAAACTCCGAAACATCTCCGAAGAGTATCGGGCGTAAAAACCCACATTGATAATAAAATTGTATTTCGTGAGTCGCGGACCAACCAATAAAGACTCTCCGGCGAAAGATATTTAAATCTTCGCGCTCCAAATCCGGTGGTCACGAGACTCGTACTCGATCCCTCTCTCGGGACGTAACAATTATATATCAATAAAACTGGTGGCAGCGGAAAGCAACCAATTAAATCATACCACTAATAAAACTGGTGGCAGCGGAAAACAACAATCAAAAGCACACCATAATAAAACTGGTGACAGCCGAATGCGATTTAAATCGCACCATCAATAGATTTGATAACAGCGAAAATCGATTGAAATTACACGAAATTAACAAATTTCGCGTTATAATTCCCGACAGAGTATCACTATCAAGTAATCGGTACACAAACGTGAACTTTTCAAATAAATCGTGAAAAAAAAAAAGAGAAAAAAAAGACAGTCTTTGTTCGCACCATAAATGAATTAAACAGTGAGAGTGCGGATAATCCTTTGTTACTGCAAAAACAACAGCAAGTGCAACCGAACGGCATGTGTACAACCATCATCGAGTCTTTAAGGGCCAGGTCAACTTCCAGTAGCTACTCGACACCTTTTTCGACCGCCTGTGCAAGCATCATAAATCGTCATCTACTACATCTCCGAGAACCTTTCTTCTTCTCGACTTCTACAAGAGCTTCAACGAGTAAGTCGAAACTTTACAATGCCTAACGACACTGAAATCCCAATGGAAACATCGACGGCATATAATCCGTCACGACCTCAACAACAACAAGGACAGCAATCAAATACGTTCGCATCTTCATTCCAAATTCCATCAACATCACAAATGAATAACGATACGTCACAATTGTACAATAGATATAGAGACTTTTCAAAAATTATACCAGAGTTTGACAGAACTAGCAGAACGGTTTCCTTATCAGGATACTTAAAATATTGCGACAGAGCTAAACAATACATTGCTGTTGCAACAGAATCAGATATCGTAACGTACTTAATTAGCAAATGTAAAGGAGCAGCTTTCGACACATTAGATGATTCATCAATCACGACGATATATGAATTAATAGAAGATTTAAAAGAAAGATTCAGTATCAAAAAACCTATTGCAACATGGTTTTCAGAAATATCAAAATTTCAACAAAAACACAAAGAATCAGTCAAAGAATTCCATAAGCGAATTACTAAATATTTAGACGAATTCAAACAAGCAATTGGCAGTTCATCTCTCAAAACACAAGCCAGAGCAATAGAGCTCGCACAAGAACTAGCAGCAGATCAATTTCGGAAGGGTATTAAACCTATCTATCAAGCACACATTTCCTTTGACGGTGAACCAGATATGAAAAAGATACTTACACAAGCTCGTGAAATCGAACGTTTTCTGGATCACACCGATACAGAAAATGACAACTCAAAAATTTGCTTACCGATAATACAACAAAATAAATTTAAAAACAATTCAAATCCCACAAAATTTTGCAACCACTGTAAAAAAACAAATCACACAATAAATGAATGCTTTGCATTCATGAAATTAAACAACGAAAAGAAAACAAACGAAAGCCAAAGTGATCAAATTTGCAATTATTGTAAAAAGAAAGGTCACTTAATCAAAGATTGTCGAAAAAGAACGTACAATAATAGCAAGAAAGACGAACAAATAAAAGCAAGTACAGCCCAGGGAAACGAGAAATCGACCCCTCGACAGGGCGTTGCGACGGGGCAACACTCGCAAGAGCGCCAGGAATAGATAAAACCGTTCCACAAAGAATCCTTCGAGCAGAATGCAATCTCAACTTTACATCCATTAATAACAATTCTCCAACAATATTGTTGTGCTCGAAAGATTTCATAAAATCAAAAATTTTATTTTTGGCAGATTCGGGATCTCAATTAAATATAATAAAACTAAATCATTTAAAATTTCCCGATGACATTAACAATTCAGTCATTTACGAATTACAAGGAATTTCAAATCATGATAAACCAATAACTCTTGGAGAAATAACAATCGAAATAAATAACAAGTTAGAAATATTTCACGTAGTTTCAGATAATTTCCCAATAGAATTTGACGCAATACTTGGTAATGAATTATTAGGAAAAAACAAGGGTAGAATCGATTGGTTAGCAAAGTACGTACGGCTGAACGATACAGATTATCCATTTACAAACACAGAATCACTTCTTCTGCGGGCCAGACAGAAAACGATCATGTTTGTTCGGGTAGATAACGCGTTAAAGACGGGTTACGTACCGCGCATACCCTTAGGTAATGACATCTTCGCAGGTGAAGCTTTGGTTACTAATACTAACGGCAAAGCCTACTTATATGCCATCAACACCTCCGACAAAGACGTTAAGATAAATGTTCCCGTAATTTCACTATATCCATTCGATATGAGCATAGACGAGAACGATCAGACGGACGATAATTCCGCAAAAGACCAGACCTTCTTACACAATGATAGTACTCGGACGCGAGGAAACCGTGCTAGTAAGGTAATGAAGCTTTTGAATCTCGATCATCTTAACGACGAAGAGCGTAATGCAGTTTCCACTCTCGTAGAGGAATACGCAGACCTTTTTCATTTGCCGAGAGAATTTCTAAAATCAACCAATGTTTGCACACACAACATTCCCACTATAGATGATATTCCGATTAACACAAGACAATACAGACATCCACCTTTTCAAAAACCAGAAATAGAAAAACAAATTAATAACTTGTTGGAATTAAACATTATTGAACCATTCGAATCTCCGCACAATTCACCACTGTGGATTGTTCCAAAGAAAGCTGACTCACAGGGAAATAAACGATGGAGACTTGTGATAGACTTCCGAAAACTAAACGATAAAACAATCGGTGATGCATATCCACTCCCCTTAATAACCGATATATTGGATCAATTAGGAGGAGCAAAATATTTTTCAATTTTCGATCTAGCCTCTGGATTCCACCAAATTGAAATGGATATAAAAGATAAACATAAAACAACATTTACAACTCCTCATGGTCATTATGAATTTAATCGAATGCCTTTTGGCTTGAAAAACGCACCAGCTACATTTCAGAGACTCATGGACCTTGTTTTAAAGGGTCTACAGGGCAACGACCTTTTCGTTTACCTGGATGACATCGTTATATACGCACGTTCTATAGACGAACATAAAAATAAATTCCGAAAACTTGCTGAAAGATTACGTAATGCAAACCTCACTTTACAAACCGATAAATGCGAATTTTTACGAACAGAAGTGCGATATTTAGGACATTTAATTTCTGCCGATGGCGTAAAACCTGATCCCAAAAATATAGAAGCCGTAAAAAAATTCAATATACCTAAAGCCCCAAAAAATGTTAGAGAATTTTGAGGTCTCGCTGGTTATTATAGACGTTTTATTAAAAACTTTTCGGGCATTGCAAAACCCTTATCAGACCTGACGAGCAAGAATGTTAAATTCCATTGGACATCCGAACATCAGCTAACTTTCGAAAATTTGAGGGAAAAATTATGCACAACTCCCATCCTCCAATATCCAGATTTTTCAGAACCATTTATCGTTACAACCGACGCATCAAATATTGCAGTCGGCGCAGTCTTATCACAAGGCAAAGTCGGAGAAGATCCCATGGTAGCAGCAGCATCTAGAGTTTTAAATAAAGCAGAAAAGAATTATTCTACTCTAGAGAAAGAAATGGTCGCGGTCGTTTTCGCTTTAAAAACCTTCAGACCGTACCTTTATGGCCGGCAATTTACACTACTGACCGACCACCGACCACTCGTTTGGGTAAATTCAATGAATGACCCGACATCTCGTGTACTGAGATGGAGAGAAAGATTAAAGGAATTCGATTTCAAAATCCAGTACAAACCGGGGAGAATAAATACAAACGCAGATGCACTCTTCCGTAACCCGATCATTTTGCCTATCAAATGCAAATGGCGGATTAACGTGTCTCCACACGGAGAACGAATCCTAAATCTTAATCCGGGAATCGCGAGAACATATACATCCTCGTCAGACTCTCATTCCCAGGGTAAAAATAAACTTCAAAAAATCGAAAAACCTGATTCCGAGGATGAAAATCCGGGAACTTCCACGGAAAAACAGCCTAACAAAATTCCTCATATACCCGAACCCGCAGATGTGGCAATTCCGAGAGAAGCACACACGGATACGGTCATTGAAGGAAGTTCCGAAATCCGAAATCATAATGAACGGCCTGATCATCCGTCATTTCAGAACCTCAGTAATAAAGAAACTCAGAATCTCGCGAACGAAATCCAGAACCTCAGTCTAGACAATCCGAATCCCCGCGAGGAAAATAAAAATCAGAGCATCGAGACAAACGCGTATCAAAACTTTAATCAAAATCTTGAGAATAAAGATTTTCATCAGAGCATCGGGATTAATGATTCCATAAATGAAAATCAAAATTTTAACCAGAGCATCGAGACTATAGGATCTCAAAACAAGACGAATAATCTTAAAGGAAATTCGACATGTCGACCAAACAAACGAAAATCAAATATCAAACAAAGGAGTCGCGCTAGTCGACACCTTTCATTCAAAAATCTATCGATTCACGGTAAACCATCATCGTCTGATGAAGACGAAGATAACACAATCGCAATACCTGTGGACGTGGAATATATCAATAAAACTCCTATATCTTCAGATGCAGAATCAGTAAACGATGGCGCACAGGAAAGTGTGGTTCTAATAGGAGAAAAATTCGTTTCAAATAATCCAGCTACACTTAACTCAAAAGAAAATCAAGAATCTCCACAGCATAAAATTACTACGCCCAAAGTTAAGAATTCTGTTGTAAACTATGCCCATTGCGATTTTATATGCAAACGAATCGTAATAACTTCACCGCGAAAATTGACTATATCACCGTCCTGATCGACTATCTGAAGTCTGATGCAATCTATCGTTCTGCTGGTGATCGGCAGATAAATCACATGTGCCGGTACTTCGATGATTTTGTAACCAGGTGGGACTGTCGGAAAAAACTCGTGAATCGTGTGTACTTTTCGCTCGTTGATATAAGCTCCCGTGGTGATGTTACACTCAACTCGCAGGGCGTTCACTTTGAGAATGGGTACCGGTAGATCGGATTTGTGTCTTTTATCGGCACTCAGAATACGCGGTGTAAATCCCAACAAGCGTCCGATAGAATCATTAGGTATAAAATTTATTTCGCGATTACATTTAATTTCACTACGCAAAGTATTATTATTGGGCTTTATATTGAGAATAATATCTTTACGCGACAACTCCGACTGTACGTATTTCTCAATATCTTTAATCTCGTAGCTGCCCGTAGGTATCGTCAATATCTCATCTCCAACGTAAAGTTTATTACTTTCAACGTCGATGTTAGGAATGGAATTGAAGGTTAGCAATTCGATGAGACCGAGGCTATAATTTTTGTGAGGTGAGAGCTCGATCGGTGGAAAGTATTGCGCCTCGAGTATGGACGAAGTTCCCGATATCGTTAATGTGAAACTATCATCCATGACGGTTAATTTACGACTGACCTCCCTGTTTTACCCTGTACGTTTATATAACGCATACTTTTCACCAAAATCCAATTGATCGCAGAGAAACTTCAAGCACAAATGACCGCACTCGATTGTATCATAGTCTTGGTATCTCTCGTAGTTGTAATTCACGCTACCGACACCGAAATATTTCATGAGTTCGGATGGTGGTCGAAGGTTGCCAAAACTATCGAAATAATCGATCCTTTTTTCAAATTTTTTGTACGCAACCCAGTGTGTACGACGACCGAGATTCTCATCCAAATTCACAATTGCCGTTTCGTATTTCAGCGGTCCGCTCTTCGGCAGTTTATCCCGCATGTAAACGCCTCGAAAATGTCGAATGTTCATGATTCGTGCGTATTTACGGAGATCTGCGTCGGTGAGCGGTCGATGCGGTAGCTTCAATTCACGTTTTTTGGAGCTATATGAAGACCCAATCCCTGCTTGTATGGTTTAAGATGTAAGCCTTTGCCCAATGCAATAGCCTCGATCGTTCGATTGTGTCGTTTGTGTTCGTCCAATTCTCGTTTAGCTGCCTGAGCAGCGTTAACAGCTTTTGCTATACTCGCCGCACCACCTGCCAGTGCCCCGGTAGCGCTGAGCCCTGCGAAAATCGGCACGAGAAACGGCAAGAAACCACCAATCTTTTTCGGCACGCGTATGACACGAGGAGCGCGCATTTTACATCCTGCTGCTGCTGCTCTTTTCGTCACGCTCCGAGCGCCCTTGAGAGCGGATCTGATGAGTGCTCTCGAATCATCGCTGCGAATCATCGTTGCTCGTACTGCTGCGACAACTTTTTTGAAACTTGGCTTGACCCCCATACCGAATTTCCTTTTAACCTTCATGATATTAGCGATACTCAGGGCACTCGCTTTCTCGCCTAAGCTGGCGTCTCTGGCGAATACTCGTTTCCACGCTTCCTCGGTCAGCACCTTGTCAGCCGCGTGTCGCGCCGCAATATTCTCCCGATTTTTCGAATACGCGATATCGTGTTCTTTGCAAGCCGCGTCGAGCGGATTAACGCCAGGATCGACTCGCGCAAGCCGCTCAGACAATTTTGTGCCGGGCCCGCAATATTGATATCCCGGTATGTGTAACTCGAATGGAAGTTTATTAATCAAATCGTTGACGGCTCCTTTTCCACGTTTTTTGTTTTTCGCGCCAACGATCATGCTTCGCGTGACAGTTTTCGATGCTCGCGATATCCCTATTTACACTGTTTCTTCTTTTTATCACCAACTGCACCGTATCGTCCCGGATCAACTTCACCCGTAAATGGCGTACTTCCTCTAATGTTAGGATTGGAATAGTGACGATTGGCAAATTTCTTCAAACTGTCGGTTATAGGATTTTTCGGATCGTCTTGTTTCGGCATTTTCCACATATGTTCATCTGACGGGAAAACATTCGCAACTGAGACATCAATCGTTATAAGCATACTACTTATACCTATTTCCATCAGTCACGGTCAAGATGAGTTCACAGATGGGACTATTGCCTGTAATAAATTTCGATGAATTTACGCGAGCGGAGAAGAGACAAAAACGTCATGGTGATTTGCTGCCTGATACTATTCGTGCTGTGTTTTGCGGTCCATCGAATTGTGGCAAAACCAATGCTTTGCTCTCGCTCATAATACATCCCAATGGACTGAGATTTGAGAACATTTACCTCTATTCAAAATCGTTGAAACAACCAAAGTATAAATTGCTCGAACGATTGCTCGAACCGGTGAACGGGGTCGAATATCATCCGTTCAACGAGCACGAACAAGTGGTGTCACCTAGCGACGCGCGACCCCACTCGATAATCATCTTTGACGATGTTGCGTGCGAGAAACAAGACAATATGAGGGCCTTTTTCTCCATGGGAAGACACGAAATTGTCGACTGCTTCTATCTTTGTCAGACGTATGCTCGCATTCCTAAGCATCTCGTGCGAGATAATACGAACTTTCTCGTTCTATTCAAGCAGGATGATATGAATTTGAAACACGTGTATAACGATCATGTTAACACGGATATGACTTATTCGCAATTCAAGAGCATTTGTTCGGAATGTTGGAATTCTGATAAATACGGATTTATCACGATTGACAAGGATAGCGAAGTGGACAAGGGTAGATACCGACGGGGTTTTGATACTTTTCTCACCATTAAATGACTTTGTTGTATCCAACAAACAGCAGTATCATCAGCGTCGCTATAGCGACAACATGGAGCATAAAAAAGAGCGAGATGTGTTGCATCAGCTTGTTCGAGCGAGCGAAGCGATTAGAAAAAAACATCGTATGATGAAAAGCAGCAAGGATGATGTCGAACTCATGAGGCGGGAAGTTTTCAAACCTATAGTCACACCGCTGGAAACGTTAATACGGAATGTGGATCATCCAATCAAGGAGGAGGAGGAAGTAAAAAAAGAAGAAAAAAACGTTAAGGAAGAACACGATGATTCGTTTGGAAAGGAGGATGTTAAAAAAACTGATACGTCTTATGATGATGTCTTCTTCAAATCAACATATGATACGAGTATGGATGAGAGTGATGATGATGATGATGACAAATCAGCCCGCAACGTTGACCAATTAATCAACGAATACATCGTGTTATTACAAACGAATCGAAAAACGAATTTCGATGTTTTTTACGGTGTTCGACTTCTCGCCAATGACAAACTGAAAATTGGTGATTCATCGATAAACTTTGATTCACCGAAGATTCGCGTGGGAGATCGAGAGTATGCAAAAACTATAGGATTAATCGAGCTATTGTTCAAAAAAGTTCCCGATATCGAGACTATCACGGAGGATGATGTAAAAAATTATGAAGATATCGTAATTACAACGAACGCTCATAAAAAGTTTTACAAAGCCGGTGAAGCGACGCGAAGGGATAATACTTATAAATTTAAAACATATATCACAAAAATCGCATCGAGAAAACATATTGGCGGAGGCATCCATAAAGTGGTTGAAAAAAATACCAAATTCGATTATGTTTATTGGGATGATCCTAACGAATTGGTCGATCGTTTACGTTTACTCGTAGCATCTCAAGCAGCCGGCAACTTGTCTCATTCCAACGAAATTGTATCAATCATTGAAGAATTACGCGAGGCTGGAATTATTCATTAAAACGATTCTCACCAAGATCTTGTTGCACATTCGCAAGATGAGCGTTGACGTGTTTGGACGCCAATTGCAGCCGAAAAATAGAAGTGAAAATGTTCGCGGACCTCGAGGCAAAGGATTCAAGATTACTCGCGATGGACAATACGATATTGATAAAAAACGTTTGTGTAATTTGGCTGATCCGATAGACGAGAATGATGCGATTTCAGTGCGAGTGATGCGAAGCGCAATGCAACAAGAAGTACGTCAGATACATCACGTTACATCTTCTCTACGGGAGGATATTGATACTCATGCCATGATGATCAGTGCACTCGAGTCCCAACTCGCGGAGCATATAAGACATCAAAAAATCAATCATGAAAATCTTGAAAACCTGACGAAACGCAATTCCGAGCTCATTGTGCTGTTGGAAAACGAGCTGAAAACATCGGAGCAAAGTAGTAGTAGTAGCGGTGATTATATGTTAATGATCGATAGTGTCAAGAGCCACTTGAGCCAGTTTAAAACGGACCAAGAAGCTGTACACGCGTTATCAGTGAAAAATTCCCAAGTGCTCGCGCTACTGGACAACCGCTTGCACGCGCTCGAGCATGAGCGAGAAAGAGACCGTGGTGAGAGAGCTACATAAGCCGGCGCGAAGAAATTACATCCGTCGGCGTGTTGATATACGCGGTCTCGATGAGACGTGGCAGGCCGATCTCGTCGATATGTCATCTTACGCTCACCGAAACTCTAAGCAAAAGTTCCTCCTCACCGTTATCGATGTATTCTCAAAGTATGCCTGGGCTGTACCGATCAAGAGTAAGACGGGGAGAGATACGACATTGGCTATGAAATCCATACTAGTTCAGGGTCGAACACCGAAAAACTTGCAAGTCGATCGACGAAAAGAGTTTTACAATGCCGAGTTTCAGCCTCTTATGGAAAAATTCAACATTCACATGTACTCGACATACAGCAATTTAAAAGCTTCGATCTGCGAACGTTTCAATCGTACACTAAAAAATAAAATGTGGATACGATTCAGTCTTCGCGGAAATTACAAGTGGATAGACATTCTCGATGATATGATTTCCGAATACAACAATACCGTACATCGTACAATTAAGATGAAACCAAAAAATGTTAATACAGCTAATGAGAAACAAATTTTACGCGATATTTACAAGAAAATCACGTCTCCTACGAAGAAACCGGCAAAATACAAAATCGGCGACAAAGTGAGAATCAGCAAATTTAAGAACGCATTCGAGAAAGGTTACACTCCGAATTGGACAACGGAAATATTTACGATTGATCGAGTGAAAAATACGAATCCAACGATGTACCAGCTGAAGGATCATCGAGATCAACCCATCGGTGGCGGTTTCTACGAACCAGAGCTCCTCAAAGTGAAATATCCCGATGTTTATCTCGTTGAGAAAGTATTGAAGAAACGTGGAAATAAAATATTTGTAAAATGGCTTGGTTTTGACAATACTCACAATAGTTGGGTAAATAAATCTACTGTATAACAAAAAATTTACAAAGGGTTTTCAAAAAAACTGATTTATTCCCCAAACAATTTTTTAACAACGTAATTTCGTTTTCTGCGATCCAGTCATTATTTCCATTGTTGCACGCACCCTGTAACAGACAGTTCGAGAGAATAACAAACGGTGTTCCAATTGTTTCAATTATTAAGCCGTGTATGTGTTGAAATTACCTGAATCTTTTGTTGATTTCTTCTTCTTTTTTGCTTCGGAGCGACACTTGTCGCAGCATCGTCGCTTCGGCGGAGTACCATCAATATGATCTCGAATTTCCGGTCTGTTATAATGCTCCGTGCACGGAAGATATGAGATTACTTCGCTGTCCATTTGAAAGCGTTTAGGCAAGCGATCCCAAATTATGTGAAGTTGCGAACCCCAATATTTCAATAATACACTCTTTGGTATGGAATCGAGCTCGCTGTCGGTTAGATCCCACGCATTCTTGGACGGGTGAAGTGCGTACATCTTAAGGCATCTTCTCACTTTAAGCGCCTCAAAAATAGGCTGTTTTTGCGATTTTTTTTCGAGGATTTTTGCTTAAAATTATGGGATAAAACGGATCCTATGTAATAAACACATCTTTCAAGTACATGAAAAAATTTTTTTTTTATTTTTTTAAACAATTCTTATAATACATCAGTAGCATCGAAAAACCCGTGTAAAAATGTTATGGTCGTGGCTTGTTGATGGTATCTCCGAGACGGGTCGTCTGAAACAAAAAAATAAAACTGTTTTAGATTCAGTATGTCAGTGGCTACAGCGCATATCATCAGATTTTTGATATTCGCGAAAATAACAAAATGGCGCACGTTTTTCGAAAAAGTAAAAAAAAACCACGATTTTTTTGCAGTTTTTTGTAAAAAAAAAATTCTTAAAATCAAAATTTCAAAAATCTGATGATATGCGCTATAGCCATAACTATGAAGCATATGTCATTCAAATTTCATGACAATCGGCCGGATAGTTTCCGAAATTTTATCAACAAAGCACCGAAAAACCTTGTTTTGAGATAACTGCGTTTAAAGTTTTGGTTGCAGAAAAATCATGAAAAAACCTTACCTCGGGTTAATCAGCGATGCCTGCTCCATACAATGGACCTTCCGATTCTTCGTAGAAGGTGTGTTCGTCCAAAATAGCTTCCCTTCGTCTCGACCTAGTCTCTTTTGAAGCGTTAGAGCTGCGGCGGTTCCCTACGCGTACGCGATCACTGTCGCGTTTCTCGGCGTATTGAACGGCGATAGGGCCTAGTTTGACACCCATCACCTCCAAAATTTTTAAAACAGGTTGTAGCCCTTCGTTATAAGTGCATGCCGCTGTTTGGCAAGCAATTTCCACGGTTTTTCTTCCCGTAAAAACGTGTTTCGGCGCCATTGCCCAGACACAGCTGTTGAAACACTCGTTGTTATTTTGGGTATTTCCTCCGAGGCATCGTTCCAGTAACTCGTCCTTCGTCAGTTCTTCATAGATCGGTTTCAAAACCTCTTGAACATCATCAGCTAGAGCAGGAGGATGTTTAAAAGTTTCTATCTGATTGTTTTTCACTGCTTTCTTGTACTTGCACCATGAGTCTGAACAATACGTATGCTGTGGGTTGCTGTCGGTTGAAATTTTATGATAGTATCCTGCCCAGATCTCCCTGCGCATATCTTCGACAGAATTCAGGTTTCTTCGAATTGCCAATGAGTAATTTGTTGATAATTCTGTCATCAATTTTATTGTTAAATCTTGGGTTTTTACGACCAGTTTAGCATCGTTGCCGAGTGATTTTCTTTTGAAAAATGCACGTGTTAAGGTCTTATTACATGAGTATAGACCCGAAAACAGAATATACCTAAGCAAGGGGTACTACATTAACAAAAGAACACGGCTATTCAATTGTATAGAGTCAGATATACAGGGACCGTCCGAGCGGCGTGAAAGGGATCGCCGGGTACTCTCAGGTAGTCACCTAACGGTCGCCAAAAAATGTAGTTAGACTCGTCCGATCTTTATGAAATTTCGAGATGACATTTTTGAAGATATGTACTTTCAAAATTAAAAAAAAAAAAAAATCGATTTTTTTTTATTTCCAAAGTGAGAAGACGCCTTAAGGGAACCGTATGGTCTAGAAATTTGAAAAAATCGATTTTTTTTTTTTCGATATGTCGAAAGTATAGTATCTCAAGGATATACTGTGAAATTTTCATGCAGAAATTCTCAATATTACAGCTTCTACAGCCCATAACGCAGGTAGAGAGCGGTCCGCGCGCTCCTAACGGGTCTAGCGCTAACCGGTAACCTAATCGGAGCACAGCAGCTGTCCCAATCCTTCTCCGAAAATATATACCTGTATATAGTACATACTATATACCTATATATACTTTTCCCTTCCCCGAAATATACCTATTGTCGAACATTTGTGAGGGAAACGGTCATTTCGCTTTCCCCTGACTTGATCAGTACAACGTTACGTTTTGACGAACCAACATCGAAAATTTTGAAATAAAATATCAGAAAATATGGATAGAAAGCAAGGCCGTAACTCTTCTAGACGACCATCTTCTGTAGGTCGCAAAAGATATTTCAAGGGCAATCGATTCACTATCGAAAATACTACTGATTTTACGAGCACGTCTGCGAAAAAATTAAAAGGCAATGAGGAATTGGAAGTAAACGTTAATCCTACTTTCAATTATTGCATCATCGAATTCAGCATGATATTTTTAACGTTGCAACAGTTGTTGAAGTGTAAAGATTGTAACGGTGCGGTCACTTTTAGCAAAAACGGACAACGTGGTCTAGGATTCAAACTCTCTGTGAAGTGTGAGTGTAAAGAAACTTTTATTTTGTCTTCGCCGTTAATTGATAAGGCATTTGAAATCAACCGTCGACTTGTTCTCGCCCTGAGAATGCTTGGAGTAGGATTTGAAGGCTTGAAAAATTTGTGCGGTCTCATGGATCTTGGACAAGGAATTTGTAAGAGTACATATTACGGCATCGTGGACAATATAAAAATTGCAGCTGAAGCCGTCGCGAAAATCGTTTTCCAAAGAGCATTGAAAGAAGAAGTCGAGTTGAATGTAAAAGCTGGGCGTCCCGCGGATGAACTTTCTGTGTCTGGTGATGGATCGTGGGCGAAACGTGGATTCTCATCGCTTCTCGGTATTGCCTCGTTAATAGGGAAATACAGTAATAAAATTTTAGATGTTGTCGTCAAATGCAGTATATGTCAAGCCTGCTCTCAATGGAAAGGCCAAGAGGATACGATTGAATATGAAGCGTGGTATCGAGAGCATGAAGATCACTGTGACGCAAATCATACCGGAAGTGCTGGCAAAATGGAGGTAGACGGCATCGTGGAAATGTTCAAGAGATCGGAAGAGTTGTACAACGTAAAATACGCGAACTATATCGGAGACGGCGACACGAAAACGTTCAAAGCCTTATTGGACACAAAGCCTTACGGGGATGATTTTTTAGTTTGCAAAAAAGAATGTGTTTTGCATGTTAAAAAACGTTTGTACAAACGTGCTGTTGATGCGAAAAAAAAACATGCACAAATAAAGAAAGCAACAAAGAAATTGACAGAAAAAGAAGAGGGAAAAAAGACACAGCGGAAATCGATAAATAAAACACCGAAGCGTCAACAATTGACGAATAAATTATTGCAAGAGCTGTCAACTTATTACGGTCTAGCAATTAGACGTAATTCAGATTCGACTGAAGGGATGAGAAGTGAAATATGGGCAGCATATTATCACAAAATTTCAACAGATGAAAATCCACAACACTCGTACTGTCCTCCAGGTTCCGAATCGTGGTGCAAGTGGCGTCAAAGTGAGGCTGCAGGTACTTTAGACACCTACGAGCACCCACCTGCTCTGTGCGATGAAGCACAAGAGATATTAAAACCAATTTATGAAGAATTGACAGCAGAGACTTTATTGGAAAGGTGTATTGGCAGTAATACGCAGAACAATAACGAAAGTTTCAATGCTTGCGTGTGGCACCTTGCGCCGAAACATCTGTTTGCCGGAAAAAAAATCATTGATATTGCCACTCACATTTCCGCTTGCATATTCAATGAAGGATTCGCATCCCTATTGAAAATAATGGAGACCATGGGCATAACAATCGGGCCACAAGCGGAGCAACTAGCGCAAAACCGAGACGAGCTGCGAGTATCGAGCGCCAACCGTAGGAGCACGGACAACTCCAAAGAGGCTCGGACAGCTCGAAGAAATGAAAGGAGTGAGGAAATCTTGAATTATGAACGTTCCGAAGGAATCCTATATGGTGCCGGAATCGCGGATTAACTGTAAGTATTCAAAATTTGCTCAATTTTTGAAAATATCTGTACCTCAAACTTTAAACTCATTTATCTCGAAACGACTTTTTTCGGCACCGCGCAGGTGAAAACAAAAAAACTATTCAACCGAATCACTTGAAATTTGGATATGTTGTTCACAACATGTATGGCTATCGTCGGGGCTGCAATCATAATTTTATTTAAATAATTTCTTATTGTTTATACTAAAAAACTAGTGAAAAAAACCCGATTTTACGAATTTTTTTTTCAAAAGCGCGCCATTTTGTCAATTTTTAATTTTTTCGATTTGTTCCAGCCCCGACCATAACTGTACTCTTTCTGATTAAGAATCTTCTTGAATTTTGTGTTTCAGATGAGTAGAAGTCTCGGATCGATCTTCACCGTCCGGGTCGGATTTTTCGAGAGGGTCGTCTTCAATGCCAATTATATGATAATAAACACTGTTTTTAAAATTAAAAAAAAAATTTTTTGTATACTTAATAAAGGTAGTAATAAACCCGAAAAGTTAAAACATCGATTTTTTAATTTTTTATGGCAAAAAAAAAATCGTGAAAATAGGTGAAATTTTCGTGCTCTAGACCATACGGTTCCCTTAAGGAAATCTTCAGCGATCTCTCACATACTTCAACTCCATACGACTTGAAAATCGCCAAAAATAAAGGAATTCAAAAACAAAATAGTTTTCAACGTAATCTTGCTAGGGAACTCTTAGAAAAACGCTTACATAAATCAACGGATTATACTCCTTCCCCTGCAAGACGAGTTAGGAAAAAATTTAATGAACCTATCAATGATAAAAGAATGGAATTAGATTCGGCAACAGATAGACTCTCCCCAGAAAATATGTCTCTCACAGAAGAAGCGCTCATACAACAAAGCATTGAAAATATAACTATGCAAGAAAATAACACTAATATAACTCCAATGCAAATGTCAATTTTAGAAAAATCAGTCGATAGAATATCTTCAGATGAGGATATGAAAACAATCATAGAAAGTGCACCGGCCGTAACAAAGCCGAAAATAATCATTCCTCGTGCCCCTATTCAAAACTTGGAGGCACAACCGCTTCGTAGATCCACAAGAGAGAGAAAACCAAAGAGATGTCCCTGTTGTACCGACGGTGAACACCACATACAACTCAAGAAACCTCGTATTCAAAGAAAAGCAATGAAAAGCAAAAAACAAATTCGAATTCCAGAAACCATTGTTGAAATGTCCCCTCAAAATTTTGCATCAACAATTTACGAAAATAATGATAAAGAAAAGGGTCCATCCAACACTGAAGAAGCTAGATTATCGATATTATGTGACGACATTTGAAAAATATATGCGTCCATGCCCAGAGATATTCCAGCAAACGTATCAGGATCACAGACTTTTCAGGTAGAAAATGATTCAGAAGATAGTCAGAAACCAAGTAACGGTAAAAACGAAAACGTAATTTCACCTCCAATAGAAATTGCATCGCAAAGATCGTCAAATAGCGATAGCAATTCAGATTCAGACACAATTAACGTTATAGAATCAAGAGACAATTTAGAGATGAGTAAAGATCATTATATTTGCTTTGTATCTGCAGATGGAACAGTTTCCAGCGAAATCGGTAAAAGACTGATCGAATTAGGACTATTGAAAAATTTAACTCCTCAGAACACATTTGAAGTCGGTCAAGTCCTTTTATCAGGCACACCAAAAAAGAAAGTTTTCGCTTTAGTAATCCAAAATCACAGCACAGCACCTTTAATTCAAGAAAACGTCGTTAAAGCATTTAAGAATCTAAAAATCGAAATGAGAATATTAAACATTACATCAGCTTCGATCTCTCGCAAACGTAGTAACCTAGACGACACAATCTGGAACAAAATAAAAAATATCATTAGATCGGTCTTCGACCGAACGAACATACAGATCAGATTATGCAAAGACGAAATCATAATACCCCCTGTGGAAGATAGAAACGACATAATCAGAGAATATCATGAATCACCAATAGCAGGCCATAAAGGCGTCACGAAAACATATAATAGAATTCGACAGAAATACTTTTGGGATCATTTGAAGAAACAGGTAGAAGATTATGTGAGAAAGTGCGAAAGTTGTCAAAGAAGGAAACTAGTAAGGTAAATGTCCCTATTACGGAGCATGTAAGGTCAGACCATTGGGTTAATGGAGATATTATTTCGAAATTCTGACGAAAACTTAAAACGAAAGGATCGATCAGAAGAATTGATTGATACTGTTTACATTAATGAGCATAGAATTAATTAATATCAACTATGACTGCTAATTTTTTTAATTTTGCGAACCTATGAATAAGACCATATTATGGAGCATCACTGATATCTCGGGACATATTACAGAGCATGTAACGTCCCAGTTACTGCGCACTTCGAAATTTATTAGAAATTACTTGAATAAGGCTATGAAACATTTTCATATTCATTTATCGATCGATATTTTCCTTCATATACATTACTGGCTATAACATATTACGTCTGCTCATCTAATTTTCGTTGTTTTGTTTTTTGTTTATCTAATTCTTGGGCTGCAGCTTTCCTTTTCTCTTTTCTTTTCATTAATTCTTCTTGTTTTTGAATTTTTTGGGCAAGAGCTTCTTCTCTTTTTTTCTTTAAGGAGTGATTCTGTCAATAGTAAAGTACAATTGCAAAAAATTGAATAAATATACCTGGAGTATCAAAGTAAACATATTTTAAGCAGTGTACACAAAATCCGATCATTCTAACCCAATTCATATAAATATGTGTGCCGTAATACAGACCATAAGATTTATTGCTGTCTCTATTACGGCTCATCTTAAAATTCAATTGAATACGTCCTTGCCGTCTTTTTTTCGTTCTAGATGGCATTTTTATTTTTCAATTGTTTACAAAAAACGATGTATTTCACTTCTTAAACTTTTCTGACTCGCCGGTTCGATAATATACTCAATATTGGTAAACTCCGCATGCGCTGCTGTCTTCTAATGATGAGTCAATCGCACTCTAGAGAGCTGTACGGAGCGCGATTTTTAAAATATTAATTGCAGAGCCCAGGGAATAAAGACAATTACGAGTTATTTTCTTTTAAATAGGAGACAAATTTAGGGATTTTTACAACTTAATCTCTGTTGCGGTTAATTTCTTCAAATTTTCTATAATTAAAATTATGCATGTATACGCCATAATAGGGACACGCTCCGTAATAGGGACATTTACCTTAAGAATCAAAACCAAACAACCAATGGTTATTACAGACACCCCATTAAATGTATTCGATAACATTTCAATGGATATAGTCGGACCAATAAATCCAGAATCTGACCTCGGTCATCGATTCATTCTGACAATACAAGACAATTTATCCAAATTTTTATTCGCAATTCCATTAGTAACAGCAACTGCCAACGAAATAGCTTATGCCCTTGTAACAGAATTCATATGCCTTTTCGGTTGTCCAAAAGTTATTTTAACCGACCAAGGTGCAGCTTTCATTGGTAGAATAATGAAACAATTAACTAAAGTATTGAAAATCAAACAAATCAAAACGACTGCATTTCATCCACAATCGAATGGCTCACTCGAAAGAAGTCACCAAGTTCTAACAGACTATCTCAAACATTATACCAACAAAAAGGATTGGCATAAATGGCTAAGATTAGCAACATTTGCATATAATACAAGCGTACATGAAGGTACAAAATTCACTCCGTACCAAATAGTACTAGGTAGAGAAGCTCGATTACCATCTCAATTTGATTATCTCGATGGGTTACTAACATACGACGATCATGTAAAAAATTTAGCGGCTCATTTACAAGAAACGAGAAAATTAGCTCGTAAAAATTTAGAAAATGCAAAGCAAAAGTCGAAAGTCGTATTCGATAAAAAAATTAATCCAGTTAAATTTCAAACCGGAGACAGAATTTATTTAGTAAAGAATCAGAAAGTTGGAAAATTCGATGATAATTATAAAGGTCCATACTTAGTAACGCAGGTACTCTCAGATCATAACGATATCGAAATAGAGATCGAAAGGGGAAAACGAAAAATCATTCATTGCAACAGGGCAAAAATAGCGCATTAAACAAACAATCTAAAATACGAAACTCATACTTACCGGTACCTTTTCAGGTATGCCGGAGGAAATCAAGATGCTCACCTTCGCGGTAGTTCTCATCTACCTGCTCCAACCTGGCAGCGCGCTGATCACGTATGATTGCGGCGCTCCATCAATGAACATCACAACAATGTCATTATTAGATATTCAAGAGTGCGAAATCCCTATACCAAAACCAGAAGTTAAAGAAACCAAAATACAGCTACTCCAAAGAGTAGAATTTTCACACATTAAAGTTATACAATGCAAGTTAGAAATCTACAGAATAGTTAAATACTGCGGTATGCATTCCCATACATCAGAAGTCAAGAACGGTCGTTCAGAATATTTACAAGAATTATCCGCAAATGTATGCAAGTCAACGCATCTCACTAGATCTTATAACCTTTATAGTACCTTGTTTACCGATTTTAGTGTCAATGCAACAAACACAAGAAACGTAATGCTAGCTGGATCAATCGATAATAATGGAAACTGCCACGGAACCTCATTCTCAGACAGTTATGGATCCTGGGATAATGTTATAGTCATTGGAATGTTTAAATTTACGTTCCTAGAACAATACGCGGCGGTTAACCTAAATCAAAACGAAATCATTTTGCAATCAGGAGTAAGATGTAGCTACGACAAAGGAAAATGCATCGACTTTCAAGGAGGATTTAGTTTCTGGGACCCCCTTGAAACTGATCAATGTAAATTCAATAATTATGAAATAGTCTATGAAGGATTAGCAGAAAGAATTCAAGATACAGTCAAACCTGAAAATGAAATTTATTCTATCACCACGTCAGACATTACATTCGCGCTAACAGTCAAGGGTCATACAGTTTTGTGTGGATATAAATTGTTGAAAACAGAGCACCCGAAATTATTTATTGTCGACAAACAAAATGGCGACTTCTTCGCAAAAAAACATATATCAACTATAAACATGGATACATTCGCGTACATAAATTCAAAATTAGTATATAATAGTCAGACATTTTGGCAATCAAATAACGGACCTCTACAATAACGTTGTCAAGCAAGAATGCGAACTTGAAAAAAAAGTTTTACGCAACACCTTGGGCTTTGCAGCGTTGGCTCCAGCAGAGTTCGCGTATTACTTCATGAAAGAAGCAGGATACATCTCACATATTGCGGGAGAAGTATTACGAATTGCCAAATGTATACCGGTTAACGTAGCTACGCGAAAAACAGATGAATGTTATCAGGAATTACAAATAACAAGAGGTAATGAATCGATGTTTATGATACCGCGCACACGTATAATCACGAAAACCGGGCACGAAATTGAATGCAATTCCTTCCTATCACCAATGTACAGAATCAATAATATATGGTTCCAATCGCTACCTCAACTAGCGCAAGCCGCAACCCCCCAATCGCTGTATGCTGACACAAAAAAAACATGGGAATTTGTTGTCCCCGAACATTTAGCGGACAGTGGTATTTATTCGACAAAAGATCTCGACAATTTACGATCAAGCATGATGTTCCCTATAGAAAGGACCGCGGTCTTGAACACACTAGCTAGAGGAGCGTCGGGTCAGAAAACAATCGACCAGGGTGTATCTATTAACCACTGGATAAACGACGATATAATTCAAGAGAAGATCGAAAAAGCTTGGGGCAAAATTTATAATTTCTTTCATACAATCGGCACTTTTAGCGCAACGTTTCTAGGGGTATGGGTCACGGCAAGAATGGTCAAATTCGTTATCGACACGTTAGTGCACGGTTTCGCGCTACACTCAATATACGGATGGAGCGCTTGGTTAATCGGAGCTGTCTGGGATTCCATTACAAACTTGTTGCTTCATATTGGCAAGAAGAAACCAACCAGCAGTACCGATAACGAAAACCACGTCTCCCTTCAAGTTATTGAACCCAACGGCGAAGAACACGCAATCGCGGACAGAAATAAAATACATCCGACATGTCCAGCGACGTCGAGTGAGCAGAACGATGAAGTACCATCTTCTGAAGCACAGCTATGGCACCCGAGGTCGCACCCCATAATCTTGAATGCCAAACGAAACTCGAACGTTTAAAAAATTCGACAAGCCGCCCCGCGCTTAAACCGACTTTCTCTTTCCTCGAGAAAAACAACGAGATCCAATTTTGTTTTTAGGAAAATACAAAAAATAAATAAAAAACTCATATTTGTAATTTACAAAAGTATATATATATATTTCATTCTTTAAACTTACAAAAGGTATAATGTGGTAATGCCAAAACCAACATTATTAATTAATTGAGTTAACTAATAGGGAATATACATATAATAAAAACCGCGTCTCATAACGCGCGAGATCTAGACTGACATGTAATAACGACGGGTCCGATGGCACGCATTTAAGCCAATAATAACGAAGCATCACATCGGCCGATCCAATAATTAAAAACAAAGACAATAGCATCAGAATTTGAACGAACATTAATCAAATCTAATGACCCCATCGATGATTGCAACATCAAATCAAATAGAGTAATGGATCAAAACCAATAACTCCATCGATGCAATACAAGACTAAACGCCGGACCAGAATCCGACGGCCCCATCGGTGTTGCGTAAATAGAAGAAAGACAAACAATGGATTGAATCCTTTGCTCGCCACGCAGTACAAATAGAACCAAAACGACCCAATTGTTTAGACGCATTAACGAACGAAATACTTTACTACTACGATGGTTGGAAATAAGGACTCAACAAGGAATATTTGTTCTTTTATATATATATATATATTGTGACGTGACATTTCGTCTTCCGTCACCTGGACGAATGAGTGTCGACGAGAGGGTCGGATCGGCGACCCTGGGACGACGCGCGCTCCAACAGTCGCGGAAAAATTACGGCCTGGCCGTGAGTAGTCGAGTTGACGGAGGCGGTGGGCGTGTGAGAGAGAGAGCGCGTGTATATTTTGCGAGAATCGCGAGAGGCGAGAGACGCGATAAAGAGCCAGTACTTTATCTATTTTTGGTTGATCGTGGGAATTTTATGTATTATGGGGATGCCACTTTGCCGCGGTCGGGATTCGACCATCAAGTTGTCATTTATTTTTGGGAAAGAAATAATCGGGAAAATTCGATCATTGAGCCCGTTTGAGGGAGTTTTTCGACGAGCATCGCGTGGCAGCGTGTGGTCTCGGTGTCGCCTGCCACTCTGTGCGATCACCGTGCATTTACTATCCGCAGTGTGTTCGTACCTTGCCTTGCATGCAGGCGAGGGGTACGAGAATGTTTGGGGAGTCGTCGCCACGTCATGGATGGTCCTGCGTGGCTTTGGGCGAGATTTCGACGCCTCGGGATTATCATCATTCCCAACGCCGCATTCCCGGACTCAAGGTTCGTTTAATCACGGCGCCCCTAACGTGGGATACGGGTGTTCCGGGGCGATGTGGAGTATTCTGGTGGGCCCACCACCCTGGTCGAGGTCGCTCCTCGCAGGGTGAGGGAGGCCTTCACCCATCGTCCGGAATTACCGGCAGTATCCTCGGGGAGTGAGTTAACGGGATGGCCACATGGTGAGGCGCGAAACTCGCCCGACGTGGCGCGACATATCGGAAATTACAGTAGCGATTGCCTTGCCACCGGACGGGGTCCGGGGGGCACGCCGTTTTCCCCAAAATTCGCGCGGGCACGGCCGAAAATGCGGTGCGCCGCTGGCCGGCGACAGGTGGTGGGGCGCGCTGGGGTCCGCGCGCTTGCTGCCGGCGAGCCGAACCTCAGTCAGTCGGTGCTTCGCTACGATCTATGGGGTAAGTTATCTTTCTCTATTACGACGGCGGAAGGAGATTCGGGCCGAGATGCGAAGGGCCTTCGTATAATTAGGACTGATCAGCGGCTGGGTTCTTTTGTTGCATCACGGGATGTATTAGTTTTTGGTTTAATAACAGCCCTGATCAGTAATAAAACATCCAGTTGAAGCCTCGTGTCTCGTCCCCTATCCCTGGCCTATATCAAACTTGGCCTTCCGAAAATTTGCCTTGCCTTCTCGCGGAATTCCAATTTGTAAGAATGATGGTGTGAATCCCCGTGCCGTGGTACGGTGTGAGGAGTAATGTTTGAGCGCGTCAAATAATTTTTGTTAGTCGAAATAATAGGTGTTGTATCGCGTAAAGTACGTTTTAATCGCGAAATATTCTGCGTGATAAATTTTTGGGGCTGTTACAAAGGCCTCGTGCTCGCTGCTCTCGTGCTCAGGGTCGCACTCGCTCGCGTCTTGTTGTTTGTCTGTCTCTCTCTCGCGTGTTTACGCCACGCGCCGGCTCGGTCCTCGGCGACGAGCGTTGTGCTTGCCTTACCTTGCGTCGCGCCTATCGTCTTGTATGTATCATTTTGGGAAATCGCGATTTTCGTCGAACACATTATTGTCACATCGTCTTCGAGTTTTGCGGCGAATTCCTCGGGCGTGTTGCTACCTCGGCAGTCATGTATCGGGCACACAGTTTATGTATTATCTTTTCAAACTTATTTCATGTAAATTTAGGGGAAAACTGCCTTTATTATTTTCGTATCATTTATTCAGCGTAGGACATGCCTTTATTATTTTAGTATTGTTTATTTAGCCAGGGAACTTTTTTACCTCTTTTTATTATCAGTTATTTAATTCAGTAAATGCCATTACTATTTGATTATCATTTATTTAGCCAGGGAACTGCCTTACCTATTTTGTTATCGTTGATTTAACTCAATAAATACCGTTATTATTTTATTATCGTTTATTTAGCCAGGGAACTACCGTACCTCTTTTTATTATCATTTATTTAATTCAGTAAACGCCGTTACTATTTGATTATCGTTTATTTAACCAGGGAACTACCTTACCTCTTTTTATTATCATTTATTTAATTCAGTAAACGCCGTTACTATTTGATTATCGTTTATTTAGCCAGAGAACTACCTTACCTATTTTGTTACTATTTTATTATTGTTTATTTAGCCAGGGAACTGCCTTACCTATTTTGTTATTGTTTATTTAACTCAATAAATACCGTTATTATTTTATTATCGTTTATTTAGCCAGGGAACTGCCTTACCTATTTTGTTATCGTTTATTTAACTCAATAAATACCGTTATTATTTTATTATTGTTTATTTAGCTAGGGAACTGCCTTACCTATTTTGTTATCAGTTTGTTTAACTCAATAAATGCCTCTATTATTTTATTATCGTTTATTTAGCTAGGAAAACTGCCTTACCTATTTTGTTATCAGTTATCCAATGCCTTTATTATTTAATTATCGTTTATGTTCATTATTAAGTTTTAGGGCCGCTAGTTCGAGGGGTACTCGCCCGAGTTAAGAAAAGGCGATTAAACGACGGTATTGCGAACATGGTGTTTCTTTTCTTTGCCCTGCCTGGTAATGTCGCCCGTCTCTATCCCATCACCCCGCCCCTCTACCGATGTATTCGAGTCGAGTTAGTCGGCATAGCCTCGGCCACGCCGATGATAAACAATCTCGGCGGGCGGGTTCGCCTTCGAGGAGGAAAATATGAAAGCCGGTTTGTCGGCGGTACCATGGTACCTGGCGCCCAACCTCCTCGGGGGTGAACCGGGCCCGCGCATCGGCCACCGGGCCGAGAAGATTGTGCGCGGGAGTAAAAATCCGTCGCAAAAATGGCGCCCAACGTGGGGCCCACTGGGGTGAGACCGTGAGCGACAGATTAGCGTCGTTCGGTAGTAGGTAATTTTTTTTTGTCGTTGTAAGAGAGGAGACGAGGGCTATTATTTAGCCACACGAGTTGCGATCCTGAGCGAGAGTAGAGGATTAGAATATTTCGAATCAAAATGCGCGAGAAGGCAAAAGCGTTAACAACCAGGTGAGGATAATTCTCGGAATCGAGGAAAGCCGGGATATAAACACGAATCCTGGGCAAAACAATTCTCGCCGCCGTGTAAGTAAGAGGAATAAGGTTAAGTGCCGCTGGTTTGTATTGTTGTAATTTGACTATGGTGTATGTTTTTTTTTTCTTCTGTGTGTGCCGGTCCCGAATTCACGTCTCTATTGTAACATGCCTACACGCTTTTATATGAGACTTTTGTATTATTATTAGTGATATTAAGGTAACCATTTCGAAGAAACGCTTTGTTTTTCATTTGTATTATTCTCTGATTTCGGGGAATCGCTTGGTTTCTGTGCTGCTGTCACACGAGAGTGGGCTCGATTTATGACCATTGTCGAGAATGTCTGTTTTCTTTTACCTTTGCCTTGTTCTTATACGTTAAGTTGTGTATCTTTGCCTCGCGATTTTGCCACCTCTGGGTTACGTATGATTGATTTATGGCCTTCGCGAAATCGAGATAAATAGCCGAGCTCGCGACCTGTACAGAGTCAAATAGTTTTTTTTTCACCATACCTGGAACGCGGGACGACCACCGTACTAAGCCCCGCCGCGTTGTTGATCGTTTTTGCGTATTATTCGTCGAACGTCGTACCGTGCCTTGCCTAGGGGGGGGAAAGGATAGCCTTGAGAGTTAGGGTGAAGAAAGGGAACCAAGGAACGGGAAATAAAACCGGGGTGCAAGTCGAGGGAGAAACCATTTGATCAGACGATAAGCCGTCCTTCGCATCAGTTCTGTTAATTACCTATTACCTCTGAAAAGTGGTGGAGTGCTGTTCTAGCTATTCAAATATCAAGTCGCGGTCATAGCTTTTACGTTTGCCTTCTCATCGTTTTTTTTTTTTGTTGCGCTTGCCTTTTTCCTCGCCGGTGCGTTTGCCTGCTGCCGCGTTTCGTCGCGTTGTCGTTGGGGTTTTTCCGGTGTCGCGCTCCCGCGTCATGGTAAATCCCACCGCGGATTCCCCGCCGGCCGGGGATGGACGTGACCCCGTCACTACGAGCGGGCAAACCACCCACTCATTGGGACGGGAGTCCGACGGGAGGACCGAAACGGCCCCATATCAACCCCCGGGGGGTTGGGATTCGGGCTGGGGAGCTTCCGAGTCTCACGTGTGGAGCCCGCCTGCGGGCCCCGCACCCGCCCCTCACACACATACGGTAGGGAGTGTGAGGGCTCCGGTCCCTTCCGCGATAGCGGCCCCATCTGGGGTGGAGGACCCGCGGCTGCCGGAGCCTTCCTACGGGTACGGGGGCGTGCCGACGCGAGTTTTTCCTCGACCGTACCGGGCGAGTACGATGGAATGGACGTCGGGTCCAAGCATCCCCCATAGCACCGAGACACCACCATTCTTTGCGCACGCGGAACGGGCAGGAGCGCCGCCACCACAGGTAAGTGAGCGACCCCATCATTCGCACTATCCGGGACCCGACCTTTCGGTGAACGAGCCCTCGGCGTCGCACCGTTTTAATGCCTCCGCGTCCTCGGTCTTGCACGTTATGCGCAAATGGAACATCTCGTTCTCGGGCCGGAAGGGGGAGGATATCGAGACCTTTTTGATTCGTATCTCGGAGGGCCGTGCCTTATTACCTGTATCGGATGGGGATTTAATCCGTTGTATACCTTTCTTCATGACTGGGGTCGCGCTACAGTGGTTCCGAAACGATCGGAGCCGCTGGACCTCTTGGCGGCAATTCGGGGCCGCTTGTCGCGCTCGATTCGGGGACCCCGATTATCAGCATGCGCTTCGTCAAGAAATCATGCGCCGCACTCAGGGGCTTGACGAACCGGTGGCCGATTATCTCACGTGTTTGCGAGGGTTGTTCGCGCGTTTAATTCCCGCCTGGGGGGAGTCCGAGCAAGTACAGTGTGCTCACCGTAATATGCTGCCTCGCTTACAAGTTACGATCTGTCGCGATGACCTATTCGATTTCGATTCGTTCGAGCACATTGCCGTGCGCGCGGAGAAAAGTTTCCTGTCGGCGCGCCTATATCAGGCCCCACCAACACCGGATCAATCGCTCTGCCCCGAACTTGCTTATCACGGTTCGCGTGCGCGCTCGGGACCCACCGCGCGTAATTTATTGGCGGCCATCGATTCACCGATCGATGACTTCGCCTCCCCGCAGCGATACGGGGATAGTCTCGCGAATCGAATCCATCATCCGTCGGGGATCTCGACCGGGGAGGGGAACGCGACTCACGGTGGAGCGATCAACGCAGTTCAAAGCAACCGTAGCGCCTACCGGAAACCTGCCTTACCTCCGAGGGACTTTGCTACTACCAATGTAACACCCCCATTAGCTGCCTCCAATCCATTTCGAGATCTCAACCCCTCCGAATTGACTCCCCAACCGGAAGTCGGTCCTACGAGGGGCACGAACAGGCCCGCGAGGGCACCGAACTGTTGGAATTGCCGTCAGCCGGGCCATCGTTTCAACAACTACGCGCAGCCCCGTACCGTGTTCTGTTATCGTTGCGGCCGAGCAGGGGTGCGAAAACCGGATTGTTCATGTGCGGGAAACCGTTAAGCGCGGGTCCGAATCGGTCAATCGGTCAACCCGCGAGGCCATCGCCGCGACCTACCTTCCCTACTGCCTGGTCACCCGACCCGTTCGAAATGCCTCTCTGGCTCGGCAACGTTCAAACCGAGACCAGCGCTAACGCCTTTTTCGTCACGTTTGCTGTCCAGGGCTTCACCCTCCGCGCGTTAGTCGACTCAGGATCGAGCTGCACCTTCTTGGGACATTCTGCCTTTTCGTACCTAGATCAATTTCGCGTTCCCCGACGACCGTGCCAGCCACGCGGGGTCGAGCTGGCTGGGGGCCAGAAGGCGACCGCTTATGAAAGGGTAACGTGCTTTCGACCTAAATGCTTATCTCCTGCCTGTACTAGTTTTGCCGTGTATCTTGGGGATAGATTTCCTTCAAGCCGCCCAATGGGTGGTGGATTTCGCAGCCGCGAGCTGGTATACGCGATTCGAACCCGAGAGTATCCATGCCTTCGAGATTTCTCCCGGTGGTAGTCGAGCCAGTCGATGCTGCGGATTACAAGACCTCGGCTCCGAGCAGGACCGAGCGTTACAACAGTTGATCCGCCAAGAAATACCCTCACCGCCGGAAAAGCCCGGATGTACGGCCCTCGCGGAACACCGGATCGACGTAGGGGGTCACCCCGCGATCAAACAACGTTATTACGCGGTATCACCGGCAATCGAAAAGGCCATTCATGACGCGGTAAAACAAATGCTCGACGACGGGATTATTGAGCGCTCGAAAAGTGACTGGTCCAACCCGATCGTAATGGTGAAAAAGCCTAACGGAAAGCTCCGTTTCTGCCTTGACTTCCGTCGCGTGAATAGTGTAACGAAAAAGGACGCGTACCCGATCCCCCTCATGAACAGCATACTCGACCGGCTACGTCGAGCGAATTACATCACAACCCTCGATCTTAGTCAGGCTTACTTCCGAATACCGCTCGAAGAAGGTAGTCGCGAGATAACAGCGTTTACCGTACCGGGGATGGGCCTCTTCCAATTTCGCCGCATGCCATTTGGCCTCACCAACGCGCCCGCGACCTTTCAGCGCCTCCTAGACCGGTTACTCGGGCCCGAGATGCAGCCCTACGTTTACGTGTACCTCGACGATATTATTATAGTCACGCCCACCTTTGACGAGCACCTCGATTGGCTGCGGCGCGTATTGCGAACTATACGCAAGGCCGGGTTAACGATCAACGCCGAAAAGAGCGAGTTTTGTTGCAAGGAGGTGAAGTATTTAGGGTTTCTAGTTAATCGCCACGGTCTACAGGTGGATCCGGAGAAAACCGCGCCGGTGTTAGAATACCCCGCGCCGAGAAACCTAAAACAACTTCGTCGGTTCTTGGGAATGGCTTCCTGGTATCGCCGGTTTGTACCCTCGTTCGCGACGCACGCGAGCCCGCTTACCGCGCTTCTGAAGAAAAATGCCCCGTGAGCCTGGGGAGAAACTCAAGCCATTGCCTTCGACAAAATTCGTGAGTCACTCACTACCTCACCTACCTTAACTTGTCCAAATTTCGAGCTGCCCTTCACCTTGCAAACGGACGCCAGTAGCGTGGGACTGGGGGCCGTACTAACTCAGATGGCCGAGGGGGACGAGCACGTCATCGCGTACGCCAGTCGCGCGCTCAACCCGGCCGAGAAAAACTATACCACGACCGAGCAAGAATGCCTCGCCGTGATCTGGGCCATTCGCAAATTCCGCTGCTACCTCGAAGGTTATCACTTCACCGTGATTACCGACCATGCTAGTCTTCGCTGGCTCCATAACCTCAAAAACCCCACCGGTAGGTTGGGTCGATGGGCGTTAGAGCTACAGGAGTACGACTACGAGATTGTACATCGAAAAGGTGCCTTACATCACGTGCCTGATGCTCTCTCGCGTATCCCAGAAGCAACCTGTGCCTTGATCATCTTAGCGAAGAATAGCTTAGACCGGTGGTATAATCGTAAATGGCGCGAGGTGACGCGAGATCCCGACCGGTGGCCAGACTGGAAAGCCGAAAGCCGAAGCCGAAAGCCGAAGCCGAAGCCGAACACCCTTTATTACCACCGTAGGGCCCAACTACCTGCCTTGGAAGTGGGAGATCTGGATGCCTGGAAACTGGTGATCCCGTTAGAATCGCGAGCTCAAGCCTTGTTGGAATCCCATGACTTGCCTCAATCCGGCCACTTGGGGGTGGAGAAAACGTTTCGTCGTTTAGCTACGCGCTATTTTTGGCCGAACATGTTTCGCGACGTAGTTCGTTATAGTCGCAAATGCGAGGTGTGTCAGCGTTGTAAGGTGGAGCAGACCCGCCCAGCAGGGTTGATGGGAAAGCGAGTACTCGAACAACCGTGGGATATCGTAGCGGCCGACGTGATGAGGCCCCTGCCGACGA
This sequence comes from Heteropelma amictum, assembly GCA_959613375.1. Lineage (NCBI taxonomy): Eukaryota > Metazoa > Arthropoda > Insecta > Hymenoptera > Ichneumonidae > Heteropelma > Heteropelma amictum. The sequence goes on from OY390724.1 coordinate 2,134,523, forward strand.
GTAAATCCGGGTTTGCCTATGTCTTGGTCATACAAGATCTGTTCACGAAATGGATCGAATGCGTACCTTTGCGAAAAGCTACGGGGAAGAAGATTGTAGAAGCTCTGAGCGACTTAGTCATCTCGCGTTGGGGCGCGCCGCGAATATTATTGACAGATAACGGGACGGAATTTGTGAATCGCGATATGCAGGCTATCACCGACCGAATAGGGATACGACACCATACGTTGGCGCCTTACCATCCGCAAGCCAATCCGGTCGAACGCGTCAACCGCGTGATAAAAACTATGATCGTTGCTTATTTGGGTCCGGACCATCGCGAATGGGACGCGCATTTGCCGGAGCTGCGTTTCGCGTATAACACTGCCTTCCACGGGGCGATACAATCGAGCCCGGCCTATTTAAATTTTGGTCGAGAGCCCCTGCCTACTGCCTTAGTCTCATGTTCGTCCGGTGCCGAAATAGTCCCCAATACTCCGCGAGCGTGGAAAACCCGTATGGAGCGTCTCACGGACTTGCGAGAGACCGTTAAAATCGCCCTGGAGGAGGCAAATCGCAAGCAGTCACAATATTATAACCAGAAGCATCGGGAGCGAGACTACCAGGTCGGCGAGCTCGTGCTAAAACGACAAAGAGTTCTGTCTTCGGCCGCGCAGCATATCGCTGCGAAATTATGCACCAAGTTTCGGACGGACCCTTCCGGATTATACGCTTGATCTCCCCCGTAGTCGTGGAGTTGGCCGATCTAAGCAGCTCGTGGACGGGGAAAGTCCATATTAAAGACCTCAAATCATACGTGACCTGAAGGAGTGACAATTTTTTTTTCTGTGCTTGACTTAATCTAACCCGTCCTTTCGCTTGGCTATGTTTTCAGGATTCTCTTTGTTGCCTTGCTAACGTGCCCTACCTTACCTTGCCTTTCGTCGTGGCCTTATACCGATCCAACCATCTGGTTATTTGCCTCTACCTCGCGGAGGTGCGTCATCCACGTAGACCCGGCCTCCTTCCTACTCCTTGAAACCACCCAGCTGACGCCGCTATCCGCCGAGCCGCGTGGCCCGCCAAACCACAGGATGCCGCGCAGGGAAGACGACTCGTCGGCGGACGACATCGGGGACTGGGAGACGTTATCCGCCCCAGGATCACCCGGATCAGAGGGCCTACCGGTCGGGGACCCGCCGGCCGAAGCGGCCAATCGCGCGAGCCGCACCAGATCGCGCTCGCCGTCCGTGGAGGTCATCAGCGACCCGAACGACTCCGAGGGGGATGAGGACGTGATGCGGGAGTGGGAGCGGCCCCACAAGCCCGAGCGCCATTCGCGGAGCCGCAGCCGTAGCCCCCCAGCCTGGGCGGAGCGATTGGACGAGATGCGCGCGGACTTGGGGAAGTTCGAGGTGGATCCCAACCCGTTCTGGGACCCCATTCGGCCCTACGTGCCGCTGCTTACGGCCGCCGAATTTCTTGAGGCCGGATTCTTCCGCGCCATGGCCCGGCAGGTCTGCCGGCTAGCGCATAGCGAGGGGAGCCGCTGCCCCATTTACGAGGGGCTGGAGAAGCCCTGCCGCAACGCCACCTCGGCAGAAGTCCGAGAGGTCCCGCCGCCTCGCGACGCGGAGACCCAGACCTCCGCCGCCCCCTCGCTCGCAACCACGAGTACACAGACTGTGGGGGAGACTCTCACCGCCACAACGCAGACGGAGGGAGAGGCGACCGACGCTACGACGCAGACTCCGGACCGGCCTCGCACCCGGGATGCGGGGACCCAGGTGAAAGAAGCGACGACCCATCCAACAGCGGGGGCTCCACGCAAGAGATCGCCACTCGTACCCCGCGAGCGGCCTATGGTACGTCCTTCGCCGGCAGGGCTTGTCGCGCTCGACCCACGACCACCGGTGGAGGAGCGCGCCCCAGCGCCGACTATTCGGGGAAGCGAGCGTCGATGCCCGGACCCGTATGGCTCCGCGTACATGTCGACGCCCGCAGCCGCTACCCCCGCGCCTGGACCGTCGCGCGTTGGGGTATGTTTCAACTGCGGCGACCCAAACCACGTTCGGCAGGACTGCCCGAAACCGCGACGAATCGCCTGTTACCGGTGTGGGCGTCCGGGAGTAACCGTCCGCACCTGCCCTGAGCACGGAGTCGAGTACGTACAGGAGGGACAAGCAGAGAAGGCCCGCGCCTACCGAGAGGGAAGAAGGGGAGAACGTTAGGCCGGGGAGCCTCGGGCAACGCGCAGTTTTTGTTGTCTGTATTTAGCCCTTAAGGCTCGCTAATCGCATTTTGCCCTTATGGCCGTTAATTTTTCTTCGATTGCCTTGCCTTCGCAGCGTGCGGTACATTCGACGGCGTGTTCGCTCATTTAGCCCTTAAGGCTCGAAGTCGCATTTTGCCCTTATGGCCGTTAATTTTTCTTGAATTGCCTTGCCTTCGCTACTGCCTTACCTTCGATAACGGGTTCAGTTTACGGGGGGGCTCGGCTCTGCCTGGCAATGTGGTGGCGTAATTTTTCCCTTATAATTTTTTTTTCTATTGGTTGGTTACTGTTTTGTTTTCTTTCCTTTCATTCCTTCTCTTTGTTTTATTGTTTACGGGGCGATAAGTGCTCGCCCAGCAATAAATTTTCCGCCAAGGGCCGTGGTTAACCATGCGTTACTGTTAATACCCATTCCTTCCACTCCCTTTCTCTGCGGTCATGGTGTATTGGGTCCCCGGGACCGGTGTAGGCCTTGTCGGGTCCTCGACCTCTGAGGAAAGAACGTTGCGGGCAATCATTAATCTCGCCGATTACTTACTATAGAAGGCTTGCCCGGAGGAGGGACGCCGTCGTCGGGACAGCAGCAGAGGAACCGCCGAGGGACGAGAGCTAGAACGCGCGCCGTGGGATCTGGCGAGCACCGGCTAACATCTTTGGGAGGGGGCTTTGTGACGTGACATTTCGTCTTCCGTCACCTGGACGAATGAGTGTCGACGAGAGGGTCGGATCGGCGACCCTGGGACGACGCGCGCTCCAACAGTCGCGGAAAAATTACGGCCTGGCCGTGAGTAGTCGAGTTGACGGAGGCGGTGGGCGTGTGAGAGAGAGAGCGCGTGTATATTTTGCGAGAATCGCGAGAGGCGAGAGACGCGATAAAGAGCCAGTACTTTATCTATTTTTGGTTGATCGTGGGAATTTTATGTATTATGGGGATGCCACTTTGCCGCGGTCGGGATTCGACCATCAAGTTGTCATTTATTTTTGGGAAAGAAATAATCGGGAAAATTCGATCTTTGAGCCCGTTTGAGGGAGTTTTTCGACGAGCATCGCGTGGCAGCGTGTGGTCTCGGTGTCGCCTGCCACTCTGTGCGATCAACGTGCATTTACTATCCGCAGTGTGTTCGTACCTTGCCTTGCATGCAGGCGAGGGGTACGAGAATGTTTGGGGAGTCGTCGCCACGTCATGGATGGTCCTGCGTGGCTTTGGGCGAGATTTCGACGCCTCGGGATTATCATCATTCCCAACGCCGCATTCCCGGACTCAAGGTTCGTTTAATCACGGCGCCCCTAACGTGGGATACGGGTGTTCCGGGGCGATGTGGAGTATTCTGGTGGGCCCACCACCCTGGTCGAGGTCGCTCCTCGCAGGGTGAGGGAGGCCTCCACCCATCGTCCGGAATTACCGGCAGTATCCTCGGGGAGTGAGTTAACGGGACGGCCACATGGTGAGGCGCGAAACTCGCCCGACGTGGCGCGACATATCGGAAATTACAGTAGCGATTGCCTTGCCACCGGACGGGGTCCGGGGGGGCACGCTGTTTTCCCCAAAATTCGCGCGGGCACGGCCGAAAATGCGGTGCGCCGCTGGCCGGCGACAGGTGGTGGGGCGCGCTGGGGTCCGCGCGCTTGCTGCCGGCGAGCCGAACCTCAGTCAGTCGGTGCTTCGCTACGATCTATGGGGTAAGTTATCTTTCTCTATTACGACGGCGGAAGGAAATTCGGGCCGAGATGCGAAGGGCCTTCGTATAATTAGGACTGATCAGGGGCTGGGTTCTTTTGTTGCATCACGGGATGTATTAGTTTTTGGTTTAATAACAGCCCTGATCAGTAATAAAACATCGAGTTGAAGCCTCGTGTCTCGTCCCCTATCCCTGGCCTATATCAAACTTGGCCTTCCGAAAATTTGCCTTGCCTTCTCGCGGAATTCCAATTTCTAAGAATGATGGTGTGAATCCCCGTGCCGTGGTACGGTGTGAGGAGTAATGTTTGAGCGCGTCAAATAATTTTTGTTAGTCGAAATAATAGGTGTTGTATCGCGTAAAGTACGTTTTAATCGCGAAATATTCTGCGTGATAAATTTTTGGGGCTGTTACAAAGGCCTCGTGCTCGCTGCTCTCGTGCTCAGGGTCGCACTCGCTCGCGTCTTGTTGTTTGTCTGTCTCTCTCTCGCGTGTTTACGCCACGCGCCGGCTCGGTCCTCGGCGACGAGCGTTGTGCTTGCCTTACCTTGCGTCGCGCCTATCGTCTTGTATGTATCATTTTGGGAAATCGCGATTTTCGTCGAACACATTATTGTCACATCGTCTTCGAGTTTTGCGGCGAATTCCTCGGGCGTGTTGCTACCTCGGCAGTCATGTATCGGGCACACAGTTTATGTATTATCTTTTCAAACTTATTTCATGTAAATTTAGGAGAAAACTGCCTTTATTATTTTAGTATTGTTTATTTAGCCAGGGAACTACCTTACCTCTTTTTATTATCAGTTATTTAATTCAGTAAATGCCGTTACTATTTGATTATCGTTTATTTAGCCAGGGAACTGCCTTACCTATTTTGTTATCGTTGATTTAACTCAATAAATACCGTTATTATTTTATTATCGTTTATTTAGCCAGGGAACTACCGTACCTCTTTTTATTATCATTTATTTAATTCAGTAAACGCCGTTACTATTTGATTATCGTTTATTTAGCCAGGGAACTACCGTACCTCTTTTTATTATCATTTATTTAATTCAGTAAACGCCGTTACTATTTGATTATCGTTTATTTAACCAGGGAACTACCTTACCTCTTTTTATTATCATTTATTTAATTCAGTAAACGCCGTTACTATTTGATTATCGTTTATTTAGCCAGGGAACTACCTTACCTCTTTTTATTATCATTTATTTAATTCAGTAAATGCCGTTACTATTTGATTATCGTTTATTTAGCCAGGGAACTGCCTTACCTATTTTGTTATCGTTGATTTAACTCAATAAATACCGTTATTATTTTATTATCGTTTATTTAGCCAGGGAACTACCGTACCTCTTTTTATTATCATTTATTTAATTCAGTAAACGCCGTTACTATTTGATTATCGTTTATTTAGCCAGGGAACTACCTTACCTCTTTTTATTATCATTTATTTAATTCAATAAATACCGTTATTATTTTATTATCGTTTATTTAGCCAGGGAACTACCTTACCTCTTTTTATTATCATTTATTTAATTCAGTAAATGCCGTTACTATTTGATTATCGTTTATTTAGCCAGGGAACTGCCTTACCTATTTTGTTATTGTTTATTTAACTCAATAAATACCGTTATTATTTTATTATCGTTTATTTAGCCAGGGAACTGCCTTACCTATTTTGTTATCGTTTATTTAACTCAATAAATACCGTTATTATTTTATTATTGTTTATTTAGCTAGGGAACTGCCTTACCTATTTTGTTATCAGTTATCCAATGCCTTTATTATTTAATTATCGTTTATGTTCATTATTAAGTTTTAGGGCCGCTAGTTCGAGGGGTACTCGCCCGAGTTAAGAAAAGGCGATTAAACGAAGTATTGCGAACATGGTGTTTCTTTTCTTTGCCCTGCCTGGTAATGTCGCCTGTCTCTATCCCATCACCCCGCCCCTCTACCGATGTATTCGAGTCGAGTTAGTCGGCATAGCCTCGGCCACGCCGATGATAAACAATCTCGGCGGGCGGGTTCGCCTTCGAGGAGGAAAATATGAAAGCCGGTTTGTCGGCGGTACCATGGTACCTGGCGCCCAACCTCCTCGGGGGTGAACCGGGCCCGCGCATCGTCCACCGGGCCGAGAAGATTGTGCGCGGGAGTAAAAATCCGTCACAATATATTATTCTTTTCTTTTTCTCCTTCACATTCTTCTTTTCTTACAATCTTTTTCTCCTTCACATTCTTCTTTTCTCACAATCTTCGTTTCTCACATTCTTTTTTTTTACAATCTCCTTTTTCTTTTCACAACCATGGGATTAATGGGAGACTCAGTAATTGGGGTCGTACGCGGCATATACACCCTCTGGGGTAGTCCAAGCGGGATGGTCCCAATCTTCCTCTGGATGGACTTGTCCCCATCGCCCTTCCAAAAGCCACCGCACACAGCATACATCAAAGCCGACCCCAGCGATGTCCAATTGATCGGCAGTCGATCTCAAATCTTGCCGCATCATTCGTCGCCGTCCCACAACCTTAAAATCAGGTTGGACAATCTAAACAACAGAAGACAGAATTAAATCATATATCTAATCGGAAACCATTTTTTTTTCTCTCCCAATTCCTGACTACTTACGTTCATAAACATCGAGCAAAGCTCGTAAACTCGCTTGCCGAGAACGGTAAAATCGGACATTTTTTTTTTAAATAATTTTTTTTTTCTCTTTCGTCGTCCACCTCCAAACTTCGTGTGTCGGAACACTTTTAGAGTATGGTTCGCTCCTACGATGACACGAGCTTTTATACCGAACTCCAGTTCGCAAAAGGGACACCCCCAGCAAGGGTAGGGACAGATAATGAAAGGAAAATACCTGTAACTGACGGGTACGAATCTTCGATCACTCAAAAAAAAGTAAAGAAAAACTGTTAACAAGTTTCAAAACTTCCGTCAAACTCAGGGCAATAATAAATAAATTTAGGATACATTATATTTCGATTAAGCTATAACGCAACCTTTTTATATATACAGCCTGTCCCATAATGGTCGACCGACCTCTGAGGGGTGGGTAGATGGGGTGATTCTGGACCGAAAAGTCCTCTTCCATTTTTTCCTCCAACGCCCCTCTGATTAGATATTAATTAATTAAGTTCAGCCAATAGGACGCGTCGAATAAGCGGGCTACACGGCGAGTAGTGGTGTGCGTGCAAGCGTAGCAGCCTTGGAAGCGTGCGTGTAAAGCGCGAAGGACTTCGATAGTGTGGAACGTCGAACGTTGCCAAAAACATGAATAGAGCGAGGTAGTGTTAGTGAGGGCGCAACAATATAAGGAGGAATGATAAAAACTGATTGCGTTTGCAATCAGTTTTCGAATTAATTGTTAAATGCAATGAAAAAAAATGTCGATGATTTTGAATCACGACTGGACGAAAATACAATTTTTGATTATTTTTTTGGAATTACGATTTACGAAGCTTCTCAAATCATTTAGTGCTGGTGTTGAAAAAAATATTTTTGGAAAAAATCTTTATTGCGTTTTAGAGAAAAATGTTGATTCTTCAATTTGTTTGAAAATCGAATGCTATTTCCGATTAAATATTTTAGCAATACAATGAAATTGAACTTTTCGAACTTTGCTCATTGCAATTAGAACAAAAATATTGCGATTACATTCAGTAAAAAAATCAACATTTCAAATCGTTTTGATTTCAAGGAAAAAAGCATTAATAATACTGTTTAATAACAGTGGCAGGAAGTTTGAAAAAAAGTTGATGATGATTCGAGCGTCACGCGAGTATTGCTTGCGGACACTACTCGGATGGGTGACCGCTCGATTCCAGGGGGGGGGGATTAATAAAAAAAGTCAATATTTAAAATCGTTCATGTTATTTTAAGAAAAAATTCATTGTTAACACTGTTTAATAACAGTGGCATGAAGTTAGAAAAAAAGTTGATGATGACTTAAGCGTCGCACGAGTATTGCTTGCAGACACTACTCGGATGGGTGACCGCTCGATTCCAGGGGGAGGGGGGATAAATAAAAAAAGTCAATATTTCAAATTGTTCATATTTATTTATGAAAAAAACACTATTTGCACTGTTTCATAACAGTGGCATGAAGTTAAAAAAAAAGTTGATGATGACTCGAGCGTCGCGCGAGCTTATCTTATTGCATGCGGATACTACTCGGATGGGTGACCGCTCGAAAATTAAAAAAAAAATTGTGAATTAAAAAATACAATTCTTCACCTTGTTCACGAGAAGTTATTGAAAAAAGTACTGATAAGTAAAAAAAAATTGTGGATTTCAGAAAGTACAGTAAACATTTTCAAATATCATTTGAATGCAATTGCAAAAAAATTGCGTCGAACGAATTTTATCTTGTATCATTACAATTAATATTCGTTTAGAGTTGAGAGTAATTACATCCCGGCGTTAGCGATCGGGGATCGAGACCTAATAATTTTTTTATTTTTTTTGTTTTCACAGCATATAAGTGTCATTTAAACAGTGCTTATCAGTGCTTTTTTCAATAACTTCACGTGAACAACGTGAAGAATTGTATTTTTTAACTCACAATTTTTTTTTTTTTTTCGAGCGGTCACCCATCCGAGTAGTGTCCGCATGCAATAAGATAAGCTCGCGCGACGCTCGAGTCATGATCACCTTTTTTAATAACTTGATACCACTGTTATTAAACAGTGAAAATAATGCATTTTTTCTGAAAATAATATAAACGATTTGAACTATTAATTTTTTTCATTAATCCCCCGCCCCCTGGAATCGAGCGGTCACCCATCCGAGTAGTGTCCGCAAGCAATACTCGCGTGACGCTCAAGTCATCATCAACTTTTTTTCAAACTTCCTGCCACTGTTATTAAACAGTATTATTAATGTTTTTTTCCCTGAAATCTAAACCATTTGAAATGTTGATTTTTTTATTGAATGTAATCGCAATATTTTTGTTCTAATTGCAATGAGCAGAGTTCGAAAAGTTCAATTTCATTGTATTGCTAAAATATTCAATCGGAAATAGCATTTGATTTTCAAATAAATTGAAGAATCAACATTTTTCTCTAAAATGCAATAAAGATTTTTTCCAAAAATATTTTTTTCAAAACCAGAACTAAATGATTTGAGAAGCTTCGTCAATCGTAATTCCAAAAAATTAATAAAAAATTGTATTTTCGTCCAGTCGTGATTCAAAATCATCGACATTTTTTTTCATCGCATTTAACAATTAATTCGAAAACTGATTGCAAACGCAATCAGTTTTTATCGTTCCTCCTTATATTGTTGCGCCCTCACTAACACTACCTCGCTCTATTCATGTTTTTGGCAACGTTCGACGTTCCACACTCTCTCGCACCAACGCACGCACTCTATCGAAGTCCTTCGCGCTTTACACGCACGCTTCCAAGGCTGCTACGCTTGCACGCACACCACTACTCGCCGTGTAGCCCGCTTATCCGACGCGTCCTATTGGCTGAACTTAATTAATTAATATCTGATCAGAGGGGCGTCGGAGGAAAAAATGGAAGAGGACTTTTCGGTCCAGAATCACCCCATCTACCCACCCCTCAGAGGTCGGTCGACCATTATGGGACAGGCTGTATACACTATATAAGGTATAACACATCTTTCTAATTTTATTTTACGCGACGAATATCATGTATATCGCTTATGTCTTCGAATATCTGTAACAAATGATCGCATATTATAAATCATAATCAATATATAATAATATGCATGCAATAAAAAGTAAGCACTTAATCAATTTGATTGAACTGTTATAATTGCAATCAATCAAATATTCATTAATATCTAACCTTTTTTTTTTCCACACATAAAATATAAAATTCAATTACTTCAATACTACTACATATATGCTATCTCGCATAATAACAATTATAGCATTTCAAAATATAAAATACGTATAAAATATATTATACTTACTCTTAGATTACGATTTATCTCTGTAAAACTTTTGTAATCGACGAACGAAGATACAAACAACATTACAATGTCACTTACGATCAATCATTTCGCCAATTTTAATTGAGCGAGACGCTCAATCTCGGGGATGGGAAGTGTTACGTCCCAGCTCTTACGCTCGAAGTTTTTTTTAGCCCCATAAAAAAAAAAAAATAAAACACGCAATACCGGCAGTAGGTATATGCAGGACACACACTCATCAGTATCTTCTTTCGACGAGACGTAGAGCACGTAGTCCCTAAGCACACCTAAATTTATGATAACCATAAATCACCCCTCTTTCGAAAACCAGATGCATACGCACCTTTCCTTTCTCTACCTCCACTATCTTTTCAACAAATTATAAACCACCGCATATAGGAGATTCCACGGACTTTGTAACAAACCTCTTCTGATATTTATATTAGACGTCTTATGGAAAAACGGTGAAAGATAAAAACAGCGTAAGGGAAAGACCCGATAAGAGTTTTCCCACACAGATATTTTCTTCTTCCATCTTTTTCTAGTAAATCTTTGGAATGTAATCTTGCATACCGATTCTATATTAAAACCACGGTATTTCTTATCCAAAGCAAGCAAAAGATAGGAAGTCGCCCAAACCCCGACGCAGCAGCGCGTCGCCTATCACATCAATGTTCAAATCTTAACAACTTTTCGGGAACCAAAACGCTCATGCCTAAACTCTGTCGCGTCTAAGCGTTATCCTAATCTCTTATGCACAAGACGCAGCCAAATAATCTTGTTGCTGCATCTCTTTCTTATAACACCCAAAAGCAAGGGGAGTAATCCCTCCCACATTTAAAATAGACCAATGTCTAACGAGAAGAAAATATCTTTTATCAAACTGTAACATATGGGAGGCGTTTTCCAACTCCCACCGTATTTTCAGAAAGTATTATATAAACTCCGCATAAGTTACAAAGTCAGCTCTCTTCGATAAAAAGGTCAACTCTGTTCACGTCGTCGTTACGTCCGTTAAAATTCGAACAAAATTAACTTAGAAATTATCCGGACTCCGACCGAATTATTAAAAATTGATTGACGAGACTGTGTTCTCACAATCCGCGATAATCTGAATTATTATCGAGAAATAACAACTGTACCAGACTTGTAATACAATAGTGATAAAAATATTAAATAAAAACTCTATTAATTTGTTAAATCGACAAATACTTTATTCGGGAAATCACTCCAAGATTTCTCCGATCCAGAAACTCCGAAACATCTCCGAAGAGTATCGGGCGTAAAAACCCACATTGATAATAAAATTGTATTTCGTGAGTCGCGGACCAACCAATAAAGACTCTCCGGCGAAAGATATTTAAATCTTCGCGCTCCAAATCCGGTGGTTACGAGACTCGTACTCGATCCCTCTCTTGGGACGTAACACCATATACAATATGCATATAGCTATGAGTATATATAGATATATCACTAAACGGATAACGGGATTTCCACACCCTGCCATCCGGCGGTGGCGTGTATCGCGCAAATTCTCCCTATTTTATCGACGTTATCTGAGTTCGTCGGCGTCTTTCATGAATCATCTGTTTCACCGAAGATTTTTCGAACAAGTCTTTCTCGTAAATAGTAAAGAATTAAGGCCTTAGGCCACCCTAGAATTTTAGAAAAATTAATTTTTTTTTTAAATTCCAAATGGTCCCTTAGGACCTCAAAAATGATGTCCCAGAAGATTATGGCCGGGAAAAACCTTTAGGTACTCGGTTTTCGAATTTTAGTACAAGGCCATCTGGTCCGCAGCGAGCTCCTTTTGTGAGCGCTAGGGGGAAGGTACGTTAGGGGACTAGAGCAGGTATACGGCAGATGTTATTGAAAATATTTATTTCCTGACTAGTCTAGACGAGTTTATCCTTGTCGAACGTCTCTTTTAGTTAGTTGGGCACAGCCAAGCATTTGAGAAGGACGCTAGTCGACGAACACTTGTTTTCTTCGATATTTCTGTGAACTTCCATTTCTTTTTCCCTGTATAATTATTGAGTTTTTACAATGAGTGATAAAGTAGTGTACAGTGCGAAGAAAGGAATAAAAACGTCGTTTTGCAATAGAAAGAGACCAAAAATATCTCGAAGAAGACCATTTGTTGCGTCGCAACTATCTAGTTATATGAATTTTAATGTTTTCTCAAACTTCTCAATGTATTTTCTGTTAATTTCTTGTATCGAAATATCTTTGGTGGTAGGATGTAAGCATAGCGATATTGCCCCGAATGGTTCTTCAAGCAAGCGTTATACTAGCTTACCTGAAGACCATAAAAAAGGGTCTATAGGGTTTCGGTGATCGAACACGCGCTTCAACGATCCATTGTCGTCCGATCACGTGAAACATTTATATGTAGACGAAAAAAAGTGTTATAGCTTGACCCTTCGAGCCTCCTTTTTTTATGTCTGTCAATAAGTTCATTATTTTTCTCTTCGTCATTTAATAAGTTTATTATTTCTTTGAAAAGGAAAAAGGGACAGTCGAATCCTTTTTAGCACGAACTGCTGACATCTGTCTGGAATTATAACAATTCACATTCACCAATTTGTGCTCTTCTCCGTCGCACCTTCAAATCCCTTTATGAGTGAATCGTGTCACACAACTCCGTACATAGGATAATTATTTAATTGCCATGCAGATGTTAGCATTAAAGGAGGGTTAAAACTTTGATTGCACGGGAATTCCTCGATGGAATTTCTCGTAGTCATTGGGGTTTTTTCTCCTTCAACAATATTTAATAACAATTCCATGATTGGCTACGATGGTTTGACAAGGTACTCGTTGCCAATTGCTGTTCCCGTGCGTCCGTGGGGTTCGTTGCAGGGATAAGGGGAAAAAATGAGGTTATTTAACCGCTCGGTCATTTAACCGAAATGGTAATTTGTTGCGTAAAATTACCGGAGTGTACTCTTTGGCGTGGACTAGTACGTAGTACATGAATTTTGCCGTGATGGCTTTAAAAGAAATAAAGATATTTTGACTAGTACGTAGTACATGAATTTGCCGCGATGGCTTTAAATAATAAAAAAACTAAAGATATTTGACCAGTACGTAGTACATGACTTTGCCGTGGTGGCTTTAGAAAAAGTTTGATCGCTTCCGCGTTTCGTAGTACATGAGTTTGCCGCGATGGCACGAGTTCTATTTACATCCGATGCGGAATGCGCGAGTTGCCGATTCTATACCGCGACCGATTACGCCGATGCTTTTCGTTCGGGTAGCTCGATCAAGGGCTGCCGATTTCGAGAATTAGTCGGTGGTCTTGTCGGGACCGTGCGCTTGCGTGTTGGCACATAATCCTCGCTGCTTTTTTGTGCCGGGCGTCTCCCACGAGGGATATAAGGCGCGGGGCGCGTGGATGAAACGGGGAACACGAGGTTGTCGAGCTCCGCATACAAGGTCTCGAAATCTGGGTCGCGAAGAGGAGGAAGATGTATAGCGACGGGGCCCGTAGGGTCGTAGATGGAAGGGCTTGCCACCGGAGGGCTGTTCTCCGTGCTCGTGGGAGGAGTGAACCTCGCGGTGGGGGGTAGCTGCTTAAAATGGTCCGAATAGCCCTTCACGGCCCGAGGGTCATCCCTATGTTGGATGACTTGGACGGTGGCGCGCAAGGCTTCTCGCTGGACTGTACGTTGCTCAAGTCGGAGAGCCTTGCTGCGTTTGGATTTTTTCCCGTGTGGCATTAGGATTTTTTACAATGGTAATTTACGTAGAGACCCGAGACCGTTGTGAAGTTGGGGGGGGGTTTCGCGTTTAATTGTGTCTTGGTGTTGGTTTGCGTCGGGTGTTGGCGCGGGTGCTGTTCTAGAGAACGAGGCGGTGAATAATAAATCAAAATTTAAAAAATTAAAAAAAATAAAGAAATAACGATACAAATATCTCTGTGCGATAGAGGGTCTCCTTGTATTCCTTTTTACCGGGGGTAAAAAGGAACCAGAAGCAAAAAAAGAAAAAAATTAAAATAAAATAAAATAAATGAAAAATACAAAATGAAATACAAAAAGAAATATATCAAAAAAAATACAAATAAACTTAAGAGATGAGAATCCCTGTGTGAAGGAGGGTCTCCTCGTATTCCTTTTTTACCGAGGGTAAAAGGAAGGAGGAGTGAAAAGAAAAAAAAACTATTTAAATTGTATATAAAACAGGTTTGATTTGATTGGTGTTGTATATGCTGTAAATGGTGTATTGATTGTCGGGGTTGGAATTTCTTTCGAAATTCTCGTGTATGGATGGAAGATCTTTCGAAAATTCCTGTGTAGGTGGACTCCTCGCGGAGTCGCGTCTGAGATTGTGCGGGACGAATCTGATTTCCCTGTTACGCGGTCGCCTTCATATGCACCTCGGAGTGACGCTTCGTATGCGCGAAACATTCCTCGTAGCGGTTGCTACGAAGCGCCACTCCTCGGTGATTCACGCAACTTCGTGCTTCGCAGGGATACAGGGGCGGGACTAGTTTCTCGTGTGGCCCCGTAGTACGCACGAGATTTTGGGGAATATTTTGCCCCGGGCCCATGCGATTTTACGTACGGCCATGAGTCTTAGTGCTTAACCTCTAACGCAGTGTCGGGGTTTGACAGGTGAGTGTAGTTTTACATTCTCGTTTTTAATTTCGTAGAATCTTACGCGTGTGTTCGCCAAAAGTAATTTCCGTGTTACTTGCGGCGTTATTTTATCGGTTCGAGATTTTCTTTTTATCACATAACTCTGTTCGGATCTCGGCCACAGATTTGCACTTGCGGATGGTGCAAATCTGTTTGAGATCAGTAGTAATTACTAATTACCTATTTAGACTTATTTGTACGTTTGGTTTTTTTCAGGTTTCGCAGTCCTGGTGTTTTCTTCGCCTCCGGAGGCTTCGCAGCGCAGCGGTTCCTGGTGCCGGAGAAGCTACGGAGGGGTTTTTCCCAATTTCACCTTGGACGGGGAGTATCACAGGGTGAGTTTTTTCTTATTTATACTTAATATTAGGTTATACGTAATAATATACTGATTTGTACTATTTACAGGGTTTGGAGAAAAAAAATCCCTCCGCAGCGACTCGGAGGCCTCCGTCAAGGGGCAAGTTATCGCTACATCGTCATCGGTGAGTATGCTATGAGTTTATAACTCTGTTTGTGCATCTGTTTAGACTCGTTGAATCGTTGATATTAATATTTTGTTTGTGTTACAGGAAAAAACGTGTCGCGAAGGGTGCGGCGACAACAGGTTCACGCCTACCTCGGAACGCACACCAATCAGGATGAATTATAAAAAAGACCGAATGTCAAGCGTCAATTTTCATCATCAAGTAAAGTCAGTCTTAAACGATCGCTTGAACTAACAACATCTTCAATCCTTGTAACACTCGTCCGAACGATAATATTTCTGTTAATTAATTTATCTTGTTTTCCTTCGTTGCGATTATAAATAAATCTTAGTTCATTGTATATTACAAACAAAACAAATCGTAATTCATTCAACACAAACTGACAATCGCGTCCCAATCATCAATAGCATAACTTATTACATTCAACAACCGCACAAGATTAATTTGGCGTGCGGCGTATTAACGCAATACGAAACACCATTGATGGACTCATGGCAACGCGCTAAAGCTACAAATACTTTGGCTGAGTACGAACATAAGCCAGCTCTTGCAATTGAAGTCTATGAAGCTATCAAACCAATCTATGAATAACTGACCAGTGAAGATCTTCTAACTCGGTACATCGGTGGTTACACACAAAACAATAATGAAAGCTTCAATTCCACTGTGTGGGCATTGGCCCCGAAATCCATTTCGAGTGGTAAAACAATCTTGGATGTAGCCACGGATATTGCAGTTTGTGTGTTCAATGACGGGTTTGTTTCAATTTTGCACATAATCAAAGCAATGAACTTGGAAATCGGCCTGAACAGCTACGAAATGTGCCTGGAGATCGACAAACAGCGCATAAAGCTTGCAGAAAGATCGCTGTCCGACCGGGTAAAAGAGGCAAGAATCGCTTCAAGATCAAGCAGAAAAGAAATGCAAGAGCAGGAAGATAATCTGGAAGGCCAATTGTATGGTGCAGGCATCGCAGATTAAAGGTATTGTGAAATTATTCATGATTTTCTACTACTCAAAACTTTAAACGCGTTTATCTCAATACTGTATTTTTCAAGTTGGCCGGACTCGTAACTCAAGCAATTTTCAACCGATTAACTTGGAATTTCGAAAATATCTTGAAATATACATTGTCTATGGAAGTACGTAGGATTTTTTTTTATATTGCGTAGTTCATTTGTTATTAACAATTATCTGACAATTTTTCAGGCAAGTTTTTCACTTTTCACTTTAGAAGGGCGCCATTTGGCCAAAAATCAATATATCGCAAAAATCCTACGTACTTCTATAGCAATTACTATATATAATCGGGAAATTCATTTGCTCATTATTATTTTAAAAATTACAGGCGCTGTTAGTCCGGCCGTGGACCCCGAAAAAAAAAGACGTCGTCGCAAAAACGCTGCACAGCCGCAATTTGTAATAAATCGCTTCAAAAAAAATATTGTAAGCAGTCACTGATATAGATAATAAAATCACGTTTCTGTTATCTCGATTTATTTTGTAGTTTTTCTGAAAAAAAATCCCCAAAAAGCCTATTTTTTTCAGCCTCTAGGGTGGCCTAAGGCCTTAAGAAAAACCCAAAGTATTTTAGGCTCTGCGTAATTTACTGATGCAGAGGCTAAAACTTTAGTTCTGCCCCAAATGTTGTTGATCTAAAATGTTAAAAAGACTTGTTAGAAAATTTCGCTATCTCTCGCGCACTCATGTAACAGCTGATCAAATTTCACATCCTGAATCTTATCTTAAGTCATATCATGACTCCTCCGATCGTTTTTTTATGATATTGATATATTTCTTGTCTCCAGAAAAGACGCGTTAGGAATATTTCGACGGATATTAAAAATACAGGAAACACGAATTATTCAACTAAATCACAGACAAAAAATATAAACTATTCCTTTTACATAGCCTCAAAGATCCGCGTATTGTGTAAAAGTGAAAAAAGCAGATGTTATACGTTCGTTATTGTCGCGATCACTAGCTCGATGATAGTGAGAGCTTACAGAAGCTTTAGCCAAGGTCATACGTGTTGTGCCGATATGTACACGTGCGCGTGTCAATCGTTTAAACACAGAGTCTCCTCTAGCGACTTTTCGATGCAACTACAAATAGCTCGCCGAAAAATCGTTCTGGCATATGAAGATTTTCTAAAATTCTCTCAAAAACATTACCATAATATTAGTAATTGTAATTCTCTCGAATAAATACAGTTACTATTATTTTTCTTACTCGGTGACCCCAAAATCAAATGCTGACTCAGAAATTTCTCGATCTCGTGTCGTCTCGCCGAGAAATGTCTCGTTTCGACGGCATCACTAGTTATACAGGGTGACATGTTAAGGGTGGCCACCCCCTTTTATTTCGTCCTCCGTAAAAATAATCGGATGGGTCGCGGGTGTTTTATACAGGAAATTTTCGGAACTTTCCGATAGAAAATACGGCGTTCATTGGTGTAGTAGTGGTCACTTTCGTGCTGCAAAACTTATCATTTTCCGATGAACGCCATATTTTTTATCGAAAAGTTCAGGAAATTTCCTTCAAAAATCACCTACGACCCGTCCGATTATCTTTACGGGGGGCGAAATAAAAAGGGATGGTCACCCTTAACATGTCACCTTGTATATCCTTACCCCCCAACAGAAAAAAAATTACTCATTCTTTTTCTCAACCCGCGAATTTGACAAACACTTTTCGCACTTTCGACGCTGGGGTGGGGTCCTATCGAAATGATCCGTATTCACAGATGTATTATGATGCTCTCTACACGGGAGTTACGACAATACTTCACGATCAATTTGATAACGTCTCGGAAGGAGATACAGCAAATGTATATGGTTACCCCAATACTTTAAAAGCGCTGTTTTTTGAATATATTTCAGCTCGTTCCTAGTTAATGCTCGTCGATCAACACAGGGAAAAACCGCGTATTTGCTATACGCGCCCATCTTCCGGTGAAAAGAATTCAATAGTGCCGACACACACGCGTGCGATCGAAGCTACTGCATCAGACTGAGCTCGGAAAAATGATTCCTCTCATTTGGTAACCCTAAAATTCTTTCGATGATTGACCGCCATTTCCGCGATGTCGTTTCCAAGAAATCACTGCGCCATAACGATGCCTTCCTCGATGTGTTTACGCAAAAATTTATAATCAACGTTTGATAAATGCCGTCCGGGAACGTCACGCGCCGCTTCCAGGAAATTGCGAGTCTCGCACTGAAGACCTCTCGCGAGGCCCGCGCTTTTCTAACGACGGACCAATCATTCAAGCAGTCTCCAGCGAAAGATATTCGTATCTCCGCGCTTCGAATCCGGTGGTCACGAAACTCGTTTTTCATCCCTCCCTCGGAACGTAACAACTACATCTTTTTTCAAATTAAACAATTCATTTAGTCATCAGCTATGATGATGGCCTGTTCGGCAATCAAAACTTTGCCGTCCAAGTCTCAATCTGATAAAGGGACAAAAACTGGTCCGTTTACCGTAGTACGATTTATTTTCGAAAATTTCGAGATTTTAAACATGCTGCTTTTTCTATCGATTGTGGGCTGAAAACTATTCTTGAATTTTTAGTCCAAAGTGATTCATTTAACATCATGCAATATAATCGATAAAGAATGAAAGAAAATAACGGTGATATACTATGAGATAAGACAAAAAAAGAAAGTAAAACAAGAGTAACACATTTACAACATGTCAACAAAAACTGTAATATACGTACCTTGAACAAAAGGATCGATAAATTCAACGAAATATGAATCAGTTTAACCTAATTCTGCGATCACAGGTGGCGAAACGAATATGTAGTTGGTTCACAAAATTAATTACGTTAAATTGAAAGTATAAGTTCTGTCATGAAAAGCTAATCTTGATTTGGTTCAACCAAATGTAGAGTAGACGCAACCGAAAATACAGTTTTTCTGATTCTGTGGATTACTCAATTTGATTGCACATTCATTTCCAGTACAGTAATTCAATTAAATATCAAGCTACGTATTGAATGTATATGAGTATATAAATTTGTATTTATAAATAGTTAAGTTTACATTTTTATATACAAATGTAAATATTCACATATGAGGCATTCCATATCAAGTGGACCACCTCAATTTTATGCAATCTCAGAAAACCTTTATACATTTTTGTTTTGTTGTTTGAAATTTCGGGAACATATACAAATTATTTCAGATTTTTAGCGTCTCAATTATACCCACAATTTTGTTTTTTTCGTATTTTTTGATTCGCGGTATATTAAAAACTAATGGTTATACACAAAAAATGTTTAAATGAAAAAATTGTGTTTTTGCACATACTTTCAAGTAAAATTACTTTTTTAATGGTCAACGTTCATTTTCGGGTTATTTTCGTCAAAACTAAGAGGTATGATTTTTTTTCATAAAGTTCGACCTTTTTTAAAAATCTAAAATTGTGGACCACCTCAATTTTATGCAATCTCAGAAAACCTTTATAAATTTTTGGTTTGTTGTTTGAAATTTCGGGAACATATACAAATTATTTCAGATTTTTAGCGACTCAATCAAACCCACAATTTTGTTTTTTTCGTATTTTTTCGATTCGCGGTATATTAAAAACTAATGGTTATACACAAAAAATGTTCAAATAAAAAAATTGTGTTTTTGCACATACTTTCAAGTAAAATTACTTTTTTAATGGTCAACGTTCATTTTCGGGTAATTTTCGTCAAAACTAAGAGCTATGATTTTTTTTCATTAAGTTCGACCTTTTTTAAAAATCTAAAAATTTCAGAGATTGTTGTTTTTCTTGTCTACAAACTACACAAAAATTGGCATGATGGCAAAGCAAAATTTACCCACCACTTTATAAGGTTATACGAAAAAAAAAAAATTTCGACCTAGTCATAATGAATAAAAAAAGCTCGTCACGTTTTATACTTTTTTTTTATTTTGATTTATTTATTTTTAATTAACTTAATCTTAGCCCTATAAAACGTGATGAGCTTTTTTTATTCATTATGACTAGGTTGAAATTTTTTTTTTTTCGTATAACCTTTTAAAGTGGTAGGTAAATTTTGCTTTGCCATCATGCCAATTTTTGTGTAGTTTGTAGACAAGAAAAACAACAATCTCTGAAATTTTTAGATTTTTAAAAAAGGTCGAACTTAATGAAAAAAAATCATAGCTCTTAGTTTTGACGAAAATTACCCGAAAATGAACGTTGACCATTAAAAAAGTAATTTTACTTGAAAGTATGTGCAAAAACACAATTTTTTTATTTGAACATTTTTTGTGTATAACCATTAGTTTTTAATATACCGCGAATCGAAAAAATACGAAAAAAACAAAATTGTGGGTTTGATTGAGTCGCTAAAAATCTGAAATAATTTGTATATGTTCCCGAAATTTCAAACAACAAACCAAAAATTTATAAAGGTTTTCCGAGATTGCATAAAATTGAGGTGGTCCACTTGATATGGAATGCCTCATAAATCAATTGTGACGCCTTTTTCGGGGGAAGCGAAACAATACAACGGGGGGAAAAAAATCAAGCGAAAATAAAGAATGACAAAAAAGAATCTATTATAAATTATTGAAGAGAAAAAAAAATACAAGGTGTTTGCGCGCTAGCGAGCTTGTCGTTCACTTGCAACGATCTCAAAAAAAAAATAAAAGATATAGTACAAAAGTGAAATACGCAAAAGGGGGAGGGGGGGGGGGGATGAGCGATCTCAGAGGCGCGGATTCCCGAGCGTTATGCACCTCTTATGCTGTACCGTTGGGTCCAAACGAAAATTTAAATAAACGGAAAAATAATGCAAGAACGCATATGCTGATCAATTTCCAGCTAGGAAAAGGACTGACTCGAGAGCACGTTAACGACGGGGGGGGATACGGAGGGACGGACTCAGGGAAAGAAAACTCGCGGTTTTGTGGTCGTTTTAATATTAGGGACACGCAAAGGGGGAAAATGCACCACGGACGGGATCGCAAGGGGGGGGGGGGGTCACGGAATAATCGCTGGGGCTCGTGGCCGAGGAAATGCAGCGATTCGATAATTTTCGAAAATAATCTACCAATTCAAACGGACTGATGAGGAGAAAAAAAAAGACTCACGGTTACGCTCCTCCAAATCCTTTCTACTCTCACTCCTTCACAATCCTTTTCTCTTTCACACTAACTTTACATTCGCAACACTCCTTCACAAAACTCTCCTCACACGCAAGCCTCCTTACTTTTCACAACGTTTCCTCCTCACAATTTCCTTCTCACTCACACTCACAAGAAACGCAAAGGGCCGCAGAGAAAAACGCAACAACGGGGGAACAAAATCGCTAATCGCAACGGACTTCTCCAACGCCTCCAACGCTCTCCAACGCTTCGCTGGCAAGTGACGATCTTGTCACTTGCTTCCGGGGCTTCGCTTGACGGGGAAAGTGGGAGAGATTTTTGGGGGGCTAATACGCAGAATGGGAGAGGGATGGCAGCACGGTGACTCTTCATCGATTGTAAATCCTCTTTAATTCTTGCCGCGGAGACGAGGTGTCGCCAGATACTCCTCCCCGGGGATCGAGGTATGTTGTCGATTTTTGGGACGCAGGGGCTGGCCAGAGATGGTAGTGGCGGCTCGATTGCCCAATGCTCGATTTATCCACAGGGAGTGGGCCTTCTCCTCCGTGTTATGATGGGGTCGATCATGATGATTTTGTTTTTGGCGGGGAGGCGATTTCCTCTGCCGCGCTAATAACGATGCAACCTCGAGGTGTCCAGGGGTCCACCGGTGATGCTGCGCTGAAGGAGGGGGGGGGGGGGGACGAGCACGAACGATTTGGCGTATTTTTGCATTTTTAATGATGGATGCATTTTAATGGACGTAAAATTACTTAAAGCTACTTACACTTGATTTATGATTATTGAACGGCTTACAACGAATTAACGCGGTAAACAGGGACCTCGAGGGGGAAAATAGCGCGAGAGAAGGGGATGGGGGGATCTGCGTGGTGGACTTGCGGCGAGCAAGTCGGGGGGACTCGTGACATAACGTAACAAAATACACGTATAGTACAGTCGCTATAAGCAGAACTCACTTGGCCTACCTGAACTAACGATGAGATGTTCCGTATCAATCATAGTCATCAACCAAATTTTTTTAATTAAAATAATTATCACATGCCTATGATAATGTACCATATTCTTTGAGTGCTTTACTTTATTTCTTCTATTAAATATGTGAAGAGTTTTTGTTATCTAAAAATTGCTCACGTAACAATATATGATATCGATTTTTTCATAGCAATCCATCGTCATGTTTATTGAGTGAATTATCAGATTTATAAAAATATCTAGTAACCGGAACGAACAAGGAAAGTATGCGAGGTGTCTGCCTTCGATTTCTGTTCGAACTGTTTCAAATACACTCTTTCTATTGAAAGAGTGTACGGATCGGAATAAAACCAGATCCATGACATTCCTTATGTCGAGTAATGAAAATCACACGTTCACCTTTTTAAGCACCCTGTCTTAAGGGGGTGAACCACCCCGTGACCGTTTTAATTTCCATGTACAAAGAAAAGTTATTGACCGATTTTGATGACACAAAAATCAAATTGAAGAGCAACAAAAAATGAAGTTGACGCGTTTTTGGATTTTTCGAAAAAAAAAGCTTGAGGGGTTAAGCTTAAGGCCACTGTAACGGTCCAAAAAAAAAGGTATTTTCACGAATTTTTTGCTTCCGAAATTGAAGGTAATTGAAAAAAAACTTTTAAGGGTTTTATCGGGCATACATTAAACTTTATTATCAAATTTTTTTACAGCGAAAAAAAACAAAATGGCGGTTCCACAGCTATCTTCCCAAAGTTTAATGTATGCCCGATAAAACCCTTAAAATTTTTTTTTCAATTACCTTTAATTTCGGAAGCAAAAAATTCGTGAAAATACCTTTTTTTTGGACCGTTACAGTGGCCTTACCCCTTAAGGGGTTAAACACATCGAAAAAATGATTTTTATTTTTGATATGGAAACCATTTTTTTCTATCCCGAGAACGATTTCATTACTTTTATGCACTCATTTTCAAGTCTCTGACAATTTTTCTATTAGCAGTTGAGAGATTCAATATTGTTGCTTTCATCTCACATGTAATACTTAATTTCGTTACACTGTCGGTTATTGGCTATATTTAAATTTGTTTGCATTTCAGGCTTAATATGAACCAAATTAAAATTTGTGCATATCAGAATTCTGTTTTATTCCATTTGGAATACAAATTTTGAGCATAGCACATACAATCGAATCATGATAGTTTACTTGTTTAGTGCTGAATTTAATGATTATATGTAGAACAGAAGTGGTATTCTTCGGAAAAATGTTTAAAACAAAGTGATTTTTTTGCACCAAGAACATCTCAATACAGCTACATTTGTACAGCCTTCAATTTCACATTGGGATTGCGATAACGTCCCATAAGCGAATTCGACCGGATTTTCAAAATGTTTAGGTCGTTCTTTTATGTAACCACTTTTGAACCAAGTACATAGAAACAAATTTTCGTACCTCGGAGAAGATCATTGATTATGTGCAAGGGATTGTAATTTGATTATATTGTTCCTTTAGTGCAAATCTAAATCATAGTCCATCAACATGATACTGTCCGAAAAGTGTTTAACATAGTTTTCCAGATTCTAAATCCGTCGAGTGGTTGAATTTTTCCTATTGTGCCTTTTGGTATAATCATTATGATGACTTGCTTATCACGTGGTGTGACTTCGCTAACAGCTTCGGGGCAATGTCCACTCCAAGAATCGATCAAAAGAATACTTTTCTCACCAACGTTCGGAAAGAAAACTTCTTTAAGCCATACTTTGAAGTAGGGATGCCAGATTGTTATAAAAAATCTAATCTTTTGAATTGAATCGAATTGTACTCAAAGAATCAATTCAATTATATTGGGTTGGGGAAAAAGTAATTTCGGTTAATTTACTTTAAAGAACATGAAAAATTCCGAAATTACTTTTTCCCCAACCCAATATATTGAACACAAAAAGATCGATCTACCGAAAATTGATTTAATCAGATTATGTTGAAAAAAAATAAAATGGATGCAAAAAAATTCGCTGATTTAACATTACACGTATAATTAGACGGAATAAAAAAAAGAATGCCAAATTCAGTCATTATAATTTGTATATTTTTATTAATACACACACTAATATATTATTATCACATTGTTTAAATGTTTATATATATATCATTATTCATGCTTAAATCTAGTTTTGTACTGGTTCACGCTTCACAGCGTACTTTAGAAATAAAGAATAAGTTACAAATGAAATTAATAATGAATAACTTGAAAAAAAAACCGGTTTTTCAAATCTCGGAAACAACGAAAAATGTAATTGAATGAACTTTCATTGAAAAGTCTAAATAATCTTTGGTGCGTATCACTCGGCTTATCGTTTACGATTAAAAAACGAAAAATAAGGTCACGCCAATAGAGATGGACGGCTAATATTAAATCACAATGAATTATTGTATTAATAAAGCTATAAATTGTGATAAACATAAATCCGCGATACGGTTTCTCTAGGCGCCATCAAATAAAATTATAAACTTGATTTATAAACTTGAGACTGTAACAATTCTGGCAGAAACAATCTCACAGTAAAAAAATCGATTCAGCGAATTTCTTGGCTCACGAGAATCGATTCAAAAAGTCGATTATTGTTTGTAAGAGAATCGATTTTCAGAAAAATCGATTCTGATCCGGCATCCCTACTTTGAAGTGCTCTGCAAGGGCATGGGAATTCAACATATCATATATACAATTTTTTCATATTCAAGATCCCTTTTGATATCTCAAAAATACAAAATTGCAATATACCCGATGTGAGTCTGCCAGATATAGAAACACTTATGAAGACATTCGCTGGTCGAAAAATATGTTTTTCTACTATTGGCCCCAATCGTCCAGATGGTTCTTTCAAGACTATCAAAAGCGGGGATATGAGTTTTCCATCTCCTGATATTGTCAGCTGAATCTTGTAACTATGTGTTGTCGCCCAAACGGATTGTACGAGGCATTCTATTTGTTTCGTACCTTCTTCCGCTAATGTTCGTCCTGAATATATTTTTAATTGGAATCTACTTTGGTCAGAATTATAAATATTTTTTAAACCGTGCTGTCCGATTTTTAATTGAACTTTAGAAATAAATTTATCTGCATCATTTTGCAATGTTTCTGTTGATTCAAGGTCCTTCTTGAAATAAATTTATTTATTTTCCTGCTAGTTATACGATGAATTTTTTTGAATTTATGCATCCATGCATGTGAAGCCCGAATACGAATATCGTCATTTCCAATCAATTGTTCTGCTCGTAAAGCCCATCTTCGGATATCAACATCGTGAACAATTAAACCGGACTCTATAGCATATTTTAAATTATTGAGAGTATATTCTGAAATGCGTGATCATTTCTCCCCGTAGGTTCCTTCTCGATTTATTTGGCGAGCCCAACGTCGCAACTGGCGCACTGTTGTTACTTTTTTGAATTTATTTTGGACCGTCTCTATTTTTAAATTTCTTGTTGTCTCAGCACTTCTCCGATATTCAACGATTCTGCGTTTGTAGTCATAGCTCAAATCTTCTTCATCGTCAGAACAAGTCATAGGGTCAAATCGAGCTACTCCAGAACTCCATTCGCCATTGTCCTCCACAGCTTCCACTACTAAATCCTTGAATGGTTTTTGTAAGTCTAATGTAGTATCTTCAATAATTTCCAAATGATTAAACTCGTTCATGGCGTCTTTTAACAGTTGTTATATTTTCTCTGTCAACTCTACTTCATCGTTGCTAACCGGACTATCAGGAAGATCTAATGTTTGAAAAGTGATGAGTAAAAGTCTTATTACATTCATTGGATTGATATACATTTTATCTTCACTCTTTTCACTTCACTTAGCTCTCTATGGCTAATCTAATAATGAGAGCTCAACAAATGGAACGGAACTGAAACTCTTGTTCAACATTCTTTGTATAAATAGATGAGCTAGAGTTTCGTTATCTCATGTGGGTGTAAGTAACGTCATTTCGACAAGTTCCCAAGTAATAATAACGTTGAACATTTTTTGGAGAGTGATGGGTAAATTCGTCCCGATAAGATAACGATTAGATTTGTTTATTGTGTTTGCGCGATGTGGGGATACCAAATAATACTCTCACACTGCTAATACGCTTCAAGCGAACATCCAGCGAGTTTAAATATAGCCCAGAACCGACAGTGTAGAGAAATTAAGTATCACATGTGAGATGAAAGCAACAATAATTAATCTCTCAACTGCTAATAGAAATATTGTCAGGGACTTGAAAATGAGTGCATAAAAGTAATGAGATCGTTCTCGAGATAAAAAAAATGGTTTCCATATCAAAAATAAAAATAATCTTTTTGGGGTGTTTAACCTCTTAAGCTTTTTTTTTAATCTAAAAACACGTGAACTTCATTTTTTGTTGCTCTTCAATTTGGTTTTTGTTTCATCAAAATCGGTCAATAACTTTTCTTTGTACATAAAAATTAAAACGGTTACGGGGTGGTTCACCCCCTCAAGACAGGGTTGCTCGAAAAGGTGAACGTGTGTTTTTGATTACTCGATATAAAGACTGTTACGGATCTGGTTTTATTCCGATCCGTACACTCTTTCTATTTCAAACAGCTCACCGACCCTCTAACATGCCCAACTTTGAGGGTTGATTTCACCCCTTAAAACCCGTGACCGCCGATAAAAAAAAGTACATGTCTCTTATTTTTCGATGGACTATAACATATCAAATGTTCGTCGAAATCGGAGAGGGACACCTCGCATACTTTCCGTGTAAGATATGGTTAAATCAAACAAATACTTTTAAACAAATAGCCGCGTTGAAACAATTGATCAATCTAACAAACTATGATCAATTCAAACGAAATAAGAAACCCAATGTGGTACTGAATTATGTAAAATATATGGGTGGTGTTGATCGGGCGGACCAATATGCGTCAACATATTGTTTTTTACGAAAATCGCTCGCTAGAAATGGATATCGTTTGACTAGATATGGGAAGTTGTGACGCTATTCCGATGGAACAGGCGATCTAATACAAAAAAAAAGACAATCGAAAATAAAGAAGAACAAAAGAAATATATTCCAAATTATTCAGAAAACGAGAACAATGTTTGGGCGCCAGCGAGTCTGTCGCGAACGCGCAATGATTAACAACAATAAACAAAATTCACCGGAAAATTCAATACACAAAAGGGTAGGGGGGAGGGGCAGGGATTTCAGGGGCGAGGTTCCCGGGCGCTAAACGCCGCTTACTGTGTACCGTCGAGTCCGAGAACGAGAAATTGTTGATAATGACGAAATTAGAAAACGGAATGCGAATTAATAGCACACGGAAGCGCAAGCTCGGGGATGCAGTAACGATGGGGGAAGAAGGTACGGAGGGGACGGGTGAGAAGGGAAATTCGCGGATTTTTTCAGCTCGTCTATATGGGGAACGCCCCACGCACAACGTAAGGGGGGAAATCACAAAAAAAACCGTACCTCGTGGCCGCTCGCCGAGAACGCACTACGCATAAGAAAAAATAATAACCGGACCAGTAGAGAAAAGAAAAAAACGTTTTCCCGGTCCTTGATATCCCGATCGTCCTTCTCTTTCTCTCTCTCTCTCTCTCTCTCTCTCTCTCTCTCTCTCTCTCTCTCTCTCTCTCTCTCTTTCTCTCTTCACGCACTCTTTCTCTTTCCAAATTTTTTCCTCCTCACTCGCGATTCTCCGCGACCTCCTCTCCTTCACAAAAACTCCGTCGCAACTCTCTCCTTCTCACTTTTCACAACTTCTTTCCTTATTCTCTCACACTACAAAAAAACTTTCCTCTTCACTCACACAATCCACACACAAAAAAAAAGAAAAGCGCAAGGAAGAATCGAAAATTACGCAATATCGCACAAGAAAGTAACAGAATACCGGGTCGCTATCGCTCAATCCAACACCTCGCTCGCAAGTAACAGTGTTCGTCCTCTTCCGGGTTCTTCGCAACGGGGGAACGTGGGAGAAAATTTTCGGGTGATCAATGCGCGGGATGGGAGAGGGATGGCAGCACGGTGACGACTTTATCGATCGCTGATCCATGTTATTGCGTGCCGCGGAGACGAGGTGTCGCTGGATAGTCCTCCCCGGGGGTCGATGCATTCGGTCGATTTTATTTCACGGGATGGCTGGCCAGAGATGATGGCGGCTGCTCGATTTTTCCACTTCTCGAAATCCACATGGGGCATAGGACTTTCTCCGCCGTATGATGGTGACGATAATAATGATATTTGCAGGCTGGTGAACTTCCTTCTCCGCGATAATAATGATGCACCCCCGGTGGCGATGACGGGATACTTCCTATCTCCGGGCGATGATCTTGTACGGGTCTATCGATCCACCTATTACGTCCCGAGAAAGAGACTTTGACCGAAGACGCGGTGCGATCGGAGTTAGGGCGCGAACTTTGAATTGCGATGGAATTTTCCGCGCAAGTGAGTCTTTTGTCGATCGCCCGCGAATTCCGAACACTTATATTTAATGAAGAAATGATTGGATGTCGTTGAGGTGAACGTGGGTTCTCTTTGGTGAGAGAAATAAAATAAAACTTGGGTTTTATACAAGAAAAAACCAACAACGTAAGCTTTATTAGGATTGTTCACTGATTAAATATTGAATAATTTTGAATGTTGAACGGTTAAACCATTTCAGGACTGCCTTCGTGATTTATAGAGTTCGTCTTTTACAGAGTTTGTATTTTTACAAAGTTCGGATTTTGCACGAGGTTCCAGTTGTATGAAGATTTTGTAGTTCGAGATTTTGACTCGGTGAAGGTAGAACATGAACTCTGCTAAGTCTTGCAGAAGGTTAACCATTAAGCTTCTGCAAGGCGGAGTTTGCAAATTTTTAGTTGATTTGATTGGTCTGATTTTCGCAAGACCCTTTGTTCTTTGTAGAGGGGATTATCTCAATCACGCGAAGGTGACGTGAGATCGTCGCCTTGCGTGGAGAATACTCGTGAGAAAGGAAGTGTAGTTTCAGGTTATAATTCGGAGAACAATAACGAGTTTGCTTATAACTATGTTTTCGAGCGGCGATGTTGCACAAGACGTTCGTTGGGATGAAATATGAATAAAAGGAATTATTGCCAGACAGGATATTTGTAAGTTGGCAGGATGTTTTTGCGTGGTTGCAGTTTTGAATTCTGTAGCTTGGTTGCGTTGGTGAAGATTAGGGACTTCCTCGTTAATCTACTTGATACTCGAGAATAAATGATATTATGAAATTAATTAAGAGTTTGTGATCGACGAGTGATGGTAAGAGGTGTATGAGAAATGTGTTGGCGCGTTATCGGTCGTCTAAAGCTTGGGATCCCGACCGAGTGCAGTATATTGATTTGAATTTGATTGTACCGGCTAGCACGTAACACACTGGTAATGATGCACAGGGGGGGGGGGGGGGGGGGCGAGAAACGAGATGATCTTCTGTATTATTGCGATAATGGCCGTGTATTTTCGGCGGATTTTGCCTTTTTAGAAAACTTACAATTAACTAAGCTAATTACAAATTCAAAAATTTAAATATCAAAGATAACTCAATTTGAAAAATGGCAAAAGTTTTCACAAAACAAGCAGAAAATACCATACCCACGCTTCATGGTTCCCAAGGCTTAGTAGTCAGCAACAAACAAAAAGCCAATGTGTTGGCAGAAAACTTTGAAAAAGTCCATCACCTAACTAAAGACTTGAGTACGCACACTGCAATGGTACACTAGTATTACAAACAGATTATTCATAGAGACACAAACATAAACGAGATTCATTACACAACAGCAATAGAAATTTGGAAAGCGATACGATTTACTAAACCCTTGAAAGCACCTGGACCAGATGTTATACAAACCATTATACTAAAACACCTCCCCAGGAAAGCAATTTTCCAACTCACATATATCTTTAATGCTAGTTTCAAACATAATAATTTTCCTACATCATGGAAACATGCAAATTTATTACCTTCCCCGAAACCGGGCAAAGATAAACTATTTTTCCAAAATTATCGACCCATCAGTCTCCTGCCAACCATCAGTAAAATAATTGAAAAAATAATTCTAAATAGGCTTAAAACCCATGAATACTTACATAAACAGTTAATACTTGAACAATTCGGTTTCAGAGAACGCCACAACACAGTGCAACAATTATCTAGATTCACAGATCACATAAGTCTCAATTTTAACATAAATAAATCTACAGCTCTAATTCTATTAGACATAGAAAAGGTTTTCGACACAATATGGCACAATGGACTAATATATAAACTCGATAAGCTTAACATTCCTCATTACCTAATTAAATTAATATCAAAATACCTAACCAGCAGAACCGTTTCAGTCGTAGCAAATGGAGAGTTATCTGATAAGCAGAAAATAGTAGCAAGAGTTCCACAAGGTTCGATCCTCGGCCCAGTTTTTTTCCTTTATTACATAAATGATATCCCCAAAACTGCGAATACAGACGTCGCACTGTTCGCTGATGATACGGCGGTATATGCAAGCTCTTGGAATAAAGCATTAGCTCTATCTCATGTGCAGAAACATATAAATTTGATCAATAATCACTTTATTAAATGGAAAATTAAAATAAATGAAAACAAAACCGAGTATGTTATATTCAGTAGGAAATAGAATGAAATGAATAATATCCCCCCCTTCACTAATGAATAGAACAAAGATTAAGACCAAAAGAGTCGCCAAGCATTCAAGAGTCATGCTGGATGATGAACTAACGTTCACAAATCACATTGATTCTATTAAGAAAAAAGGCCAAATTATCAAAAGTATGTTACAATATCTGATATGATATAAAAGCAAACGAGGCGTTAAAAATAAATTACTACTTTACAATTCTATAATAAAATCAGTATTATTATATACCGCACCCATTTGCGGAAATACTTTTAAAACTAATGTTAATAAAATTGAATTCAAGTTTTCTAAAACAAACTACTACGAACAATTACAAAAGCACGCTGGCATGTATCTAACGGAAAAATCTATGAAGCTACGAAATCTAAACTACTCATAGAAGAAATCTATAACAGATCTCGTACCTTTTATCAACAAATGGAATTCCTAATTCTTAGAAACATTGGCACACTGACACGAAATAATCCGCCTTTCAGATTAAAATACGAACTACCTCATCATATTATCATATCAATACGCGATAAAACCCAAATTAAAATCTATAATGAGACTCGACTGTGATTATTTGTACTTTTTGTAGACATAAGTTAGACCTAAGATAAAACTCGTAAAAACAACAGGTAATTTTTTCAACTTTTAACCTGGAATAAATGTAAAGTAATGCAATTAGAGCAAAACCAAATTAATATAAAATATTGAATATGTCTAAATGAGCTAGTTAAGTTCCAGATGGAATAGGGATAGCAATAACAAATCCAATTATGTATGCAATTCAAAAAGCAACTTTATAAAACCCATGAATAAATGAGATTTTTGAACTTGAACTTAAAAGGAAGGGCCTTATTCTGTTTCTAGCTGCAAAGCAAGAAACATTTCTCCCAAACCTCACCTCTACCTCACGCTGCAAAGTACATAGGCCAAATTATTCACATCTCATGCTGTAAAGCAAATCTCTCTTATAATATAAAAATAATAATAATAAACTTCCAAACTTTTGTGTCGCTTACCTATAAGTTCATTTGAAATTCTCAAATGAAGTAAAATCTTTTTTTTTCACACATAATCCTGTCGTGGTCTTTTTGAATTGACACCTAGAAAATCCATATAATCCCCAAGTGCACTCCGGCATATCAGCGACGCCTGCTGAGTCGAAAAACTCTGCGGGAACCGCTGACGCTACTCTCCATTACCATCTCTCATCCTGATTCTCGAAAAACCCATCCTGCGTACGCTGGAAAGTACCCCCGAAAGTATCCCGCCAGAAAACACTGGCCATTAAAAATCTACGGTGACGAGATGCCACTCACCGAAGAGAAACCGTTCGTGCCGACCGAGGAGAAACCGCTCGCGACAACCGAGGCGAAGCCGATCATTGAGGACCTCGAGGCTATTCTCGAGCTTGAAATCAACACCCCGGATTCGGTATACGAAAAACTGTACAAGGAGCTCGACCGCGAACTCACCCATAAACAGGCTAAAAGCGAGCGTACTCCGGAGTACGTTCCCGTCCGCAAGCCTACCCGATCAGGAAAAATCCCGAATCCGCGCAGACCCGCCGTTCCCAGCACCTAGAGGCAGATTCCCGTTGCTTCCTTCCTTCCTCACTTCCCGTCCCTTTCCCCTAACCACCCGGTCCTTTTCAGGACCAACAAAGCTTGCGTATCACAACACTGTGGTGGAACACGCGTGGACCACGCACCGAAAGGTGTTTTCCACAACTGCAAATCGTCGTACATGCCGAAAGGCATTCGTATTACTACATCCGTCGACTAAATCGACAAATGACGGTAATAAGATGCCTTTTCCAATGGTCTATGATAAATTGTTTGTCATAGACCTTTTCAGTGGTCAATAATAAATAAATCTTCGAAAAAAATTTAAATACAAATACAATGCTCAGTGAGTAAAGATGTTTTCGTAGCTGCATATTAACTGAAATAATAGAGTGTTCCAGAACTGAATGTAGTCTGAAACTGAAATGAATGAATGTAAAGTAGTGAATGTAGTGCAATAAGAGGTTGGGGATGAAGACGATTGATATAAGCATGAGTCTCAGATCAGCCCCTGAATTGTTAGTAATTTTTTTAAGCGACTAATCGGATGCACCCGCTTTAGCCGTGAGCAACGCGCACTGGTAGTGATGCCGTGAGGAGTAGGCCCCCACCATGCGTAAGCCGGCGCCTGTCGGTGTTAGCGCCAGCATTCGGTGGTGTGTGCCTCGCTGTACAGTTATCGTCATATGAGTTCTCTTCAGCCCTCTTTTATTATGAGCGCTTAAATGTAGTAGTACTTCGTGTTTAGGTGCACTTGTCCTATGAGTGCGAGGAAGAAAGCACTATCCGTGCAAGCGCTCCAATGTAGTAATGCGATTCACCATACGTAATGTACGTAACACGTAATTAATAATACGCAAACAATTCGATTGTTTTGAATGTTGACAAAAGAATCGTTGTTGAAAAGCTAAATTCAAAAATACTTTTTCACACGTTTTCTCTATTGCCTAGAGAAACCAATCGTTCGTCGGAAGTGGAAAAACAAATCGTTGATAGAAATATAATTTTTAAGTTGTTAAAAAGAAAGTTGTTATAAGACTCATTGCAAAAACGTTTTTCCACACGGTTTCTCTGTTATCTGAATAACTCAAGTGCTTGTTGGAAATACTTTTTAATGAAAAAAAGTTGTCGGAAAAAGTTGAATTATTAGCCTTTTTAACTGGATAAAAGTTCAATTTGTTTTAATAAATTTTTTTTTATAAAAAATTTTTCCAACGAGCGATTGACTTACTACTAAGTCCACAGAAAAATCGTGCAGGGAAGTATTTTTACAATTCAATTCAATTTTTTCAACAAATTTTTTCCGTCAGATTTTTTTTAATAAAAAATGTTCTGTTGAACTATTGACTTATTCAATTAACGGGGAAATCGTGCAGTAAATTTTACGGTTATTATAACCGTGCAATTTTTTTTTCAACAATTATTGTTGAAAAATTGCACGCGTTGCTCACGAATGTAATGCGCGTATCTGTTTGGACACTTAAACGAATTAATAACAATTCAGGGGTTGATCTGAGATCCATAAATGCTTATATGAATCGTCTCAGCATTCCACCCCTAACCCCCCATTACAGGAACTGCATTCATGGGACGCTCTGTATAGAGTCTGAAAATAAATTGAATTCACATTCTTTAATAATTCTATACTATTTTGCAACTCCAGGCAGTAAAGAGGAACGTGGATTAGAAGCTTGGGCTAACGAGATGGCGCAGTCGAACATAGTTTCAGTAGCTGACGTTGAAGCACCGAATGGAATCTTACCACACAGTACCTTCGATTTACCATTGGGCATGAGTACCCTTCGCAGGTGAGATTCAGCGCATTATACAATTTTTTCCGAGTTTAATCTTTGAAGTAAGATAAATTTGATGCCTGGTAATTACGGAGAAGTTTTGATAACTCAGTTTCTCCTACCACATATGAAAAGAGGTCTTGTTCCATGGTAATTCAACAGATTACATCAATAGCAAGGACCGCATGAATCATAGTTCTTAGTTTTTAAATTTTAATACAGGGAATGAATTTTTCAAAAAAAATAACTATCCCCGGTTCTGACATATTATCTTCCTTTTTAACATAATATGAAGAAAGTTTTCAAAGTTTTCTTACAAGTCAACTCTACAATCATTCATTTGATTGATAAGCATGATAGAAAATACTTATTAATTATTATAAAGTGCACGGAACGAACAAGTTCGATAATAGATAAAGCTAAATCCTAATATGCAGAGCGCCCCACAACTGAATATAGCCACCGAAATAGGCAAACTTCAATGCAGTGCAGCCAGATCGCGCGTAATACTTACCCTCTCTCTAGTCCCTTACGCGCCCATCACACAATCAGAGAAGCGCGTGTCCGTGAGCAAGCGATGCTCGGACGCCGTCGGAAAGAGCTGAGCGCCGTCTAGAAACTTCGAGCGCGCCTTCGGCAGTTACACTAATACATAGACGCTGAACACGTTCGTGTGGCACGTGAGAGACTAGAGAGAGGGTAACCTTTACGCGCGATCTGGCTTCTGGCTTCTGGCTGGTATGCTTAGCACGGCCCGCTCGAGACTATTCTAATAAATTGTTCTCGCTTCACTGACTCCCGTCCTAATGCCAAATAAATTATAATCCCTATAAGTAAGCGGAAATATATTTATCTTACTACTATTATATTAATTCTCCTACTTTCATTAAGCGATTAAGCATTATCCGCGAAAACAGGCCAATCATTTATCCGGCCGCGAATCATAAGTACCAGAAGGTACACCTATTCCGCAAGCGATTAGATGGTCCAGTCGGTAGCGCGTGCCTGACTTCGGTCCGAAGGGGCGCGGGTTCGATCCTCGCGCTAAGTATTTAAAAAATTTTTTTGGGCTAATTGTTCATTCGTGAGACACGCTCATTGAAAGAACAACAATTTTATAATCGTATGATAATACATCTAAAATTTAGATGTATTATTATATTATACTTTATCATACTTCCATAGTGTTACGTCCTAGCCGGTACAATCAAAACCATGCGCATCAATATAACGCAATCGGTCGGTATCTCACTCTCAACAATCGATAAAGCACCAACACATTTCCTATACACCTCTTACCATCACTCATCGATCATAAACGCTTATGTAACTCTACAATACCATATATTCTCGAGTATCGGGTAAATTAACCTAATATAGATGCAGAATTTGAAACTACAGCCACGCATAAACAGATAGATACCCTGTCTGGCAACATTTTTTCAAATTCCATTTATTCATATTCCAACAAAAGACTTAAGCGATACCCCTGCTCGGATAACCCTAGTTATAAGCAAGCTCATTATTATTCTCCGAATATTAACTCGAAACCATCCCCCTTTTTACAGGCATTCTCCACGCAAGGTGACGATCTCACGTCACCTTCGCGTGATCGAGATAATCCCCTCTACTAAAACAAACAGTTTTACAAAAACCAAAACCAATCAAAATCAAGCAGAGTGGGAAAACTCCGCCTTACAGAAGCGGGATGGTTAACCCTCTGGCAGACTCGACAGAGTTCTCGTTCAACCTTCTTAGAGTCACAATCTCAAAATACTAACTCTCCGCAATTCTCGAACTTCTTGCGAAAAACCGAACTCTGTTACAATACACACTCTGTAACCTACCTACGAAGGTTTGGAACAACAAAAACAATCAATATTCTACACGGGAACTAATCCAAAATAAAACTTTTGTTATCGGTTATTTAAATATATTAAACCAAGTTTTATTTTATTTCTATCACCCAACGAACCTCGTTCACGTCATCCATATCCGAAATTCTCCTCATTAAATATAAATTGTGCACGGAATTCGCGAGTGATCTACCAAAGACTCATTTGTGCGAAACCTCTACCGGAATTCAAAGGTTCGCGCCCTATCTCTGATCACTTCGCGTCTTCATCCAATATCTCCCTCTCGGGACGTAACAATAGTTTCTCTATTTATTTATACTTTCATCAAGCGATAAAACATTTTCCCCGAAAACAAGCCAATCATCCATCCGGCCGCGAATCATAAGTACCAGAAGGTGCACTTATTCCACAAGCGATGAGATGGTCCGGTTGGTACGTTCCTGACTTCGGTCCGCAGGGGCGTAGAATCGATCCCCGCGCTCAGTATTTAAAAAAAATTTTTTTAATGGGGCGCATTGTTTATTTGTGAGACACGCTCTAATAAATTTCTAAATAATATATATATCACATTCGTTATGTCGCGAAGTAGGCGAAACACCGAAAAATGAATGTGTCAGTGCTGAATGTCAAAGTATTTGAACCTTTTCCGATGTCAAAGTCACTTGACAACGCTTAACGCTTGAAGAATTGTTTTGTGGTTGTTTTTTTTTACTTACATGATTAAATTCGGTGGTTTCCTACAAAAAGAAGTGAAATCCACATTGAGACAGGAAAACGAAGAGTGGCCTCGACGTGGCCGTTTTGCGACGTTGCGAGGAATGGGGTATACAGCCCCCGGGAGAGGGCGAATGAAAGAGGGAGACGACACTTCTCTTTTGGTCACCTGTGGTGACGGATGCGTCTGCCCCGTCGAACTCGAAATAACCTTAACGGGCATCAAGCTCAGCTGTTCAACTCAGAATCGAGGGTACCGCCTCTCGCGGTAGCAGAGCGCAACTCCGTGCCACTAGTAACCAGCGCCTTCAGCGACAATATTGTTAATCGAAGTAGGTACATACATTCAGTGCCGTGCTGCGAAGAAGGGCCCTGAGAACACGACTCGCGCGTGACATCACCCGACGGCCCGCGCGAGTCTTCTAATAAATTGTTCACGCTTCACTCACACCCGTCCTAATGCCAAATGAATTATAATTCCTATAAGTAAGCGGAAATATATTTATATTTGTATTATTATATTAATTCTCATACTTTTATCAAACGATAAAGCGTTATCCCCGAAAACAAGCCAATCATCCATCCGGCCGCGAATCAAAAGTACTAGAAGGTGCATCTATTTCATAAGCAATGAGATGGTCCAGTTGGTAGCGGTCCTGACTTCGGTACCGAGGGGCGCGGGATCGTTCCCCGCGCTCAGTATTTATTTAATTTTTTTTGATGGGGCAATTGTTCATTCGTGAAACACGCTCATTGAAAGAACAATTTTGTAATCGTATGATAATACATCTATAATTTAAATGTATTATTATATTTGTTAGGAAATTGAATAAATTTCAAATAGTACTCATTCCTTCACATTATCCCACTTCATTCTTTCATTATCTCATTTATACGTCCTAACTTACACCCATCTGGAGAGGAACTGCCTTTCTCGTCTCGCCGTTCCGAAATTATTCGCTCACATAATCGGGAGTCGAAAATACCCCGCTTCGTATACATATTTCGTATTACATATTATACTTTATAATACTTCCATACTTTCTCTACTTATTCATACTTTCATCAAGCGATAAAACATTATACCTGAAAACAAGCCAATCATCCATCCGGCCGCGAAGCACAAGTAACAAAAGGTGCACTCAGTTCACAAGCGATGAGATGGTCCCGTTGGTAGCGTGCCTGACTTCGGTCCGGAGGGGCACGGGATCGACCCCCGTGATCAGTATTTAAAAAAAATTTTGTTTATGTGGCTGATTGTTCATTCGTGAAACACGCTCAAGCAAATTTCAAAAGAATATATATATCACATTCGTCATGAGGCGAAGTAGGCAAAACACCGAAAAATCAAAGCGTTAGTGCTGAATGTCAAAGTATTTTCACCTTTTCCGATGTCAGTCTTTACGCTTGAAGAATTTTTTGTTGTTGTTTCTTTTACTTACATGATTAAATTCGGTGGTTTCCTACAAAAAGAAGTGAAATCCACATTTAAAACTTTATGAAGTAAAATTGTACACCAATTAATACAAATAGTAGTTTTCGTCGAAAAGTTTTTTTTTTCAAATAATGTGAAAAATAGAATCAACATTTTTCAAAAAAAAAAAAATCAAACTTGGGGTGCATGGTTAAGAAAAAGAGGTTGCAAGGAGCGTAAAGACTTTGACATCGGAAAATGTTAAAGTACTTTGACATTCAGCACTAACGCTTTGATTTTTCGGTGTTTTGCCTACTTCGCGTCATGACGAATGTGATATATACAGGGTGACATGTTAGGGGTGGCCACCCCGTTTTATTTCGCCCCCCGTAAAGATAACCGGATGGGTCGCAGGTGATTTTTGCAGAAAATTTTCTGAAATTTCCGATAGAAAATACGGCGTTCATCGGAAAATGATAGGTTTTGCAGCACAAAAGTGACCACTACGAAAATAATGTGAAAACATTTTTTTCTGATAGGAATAAAGTAGACTTTATTTCGAATACGGGACACACGCGAACATTTTTTTTCGAGTGTCGCATCATTAAGAAAAGTTATGTCAAAATTGGGTGTCATAATACCAATTTAAACGTATCTGAACGCAACGATGGAATCGAATGAACGGGGCTGTAGTGTTATGTCTCAAAGTCGGTTTGTCTTTTGCGCTCAAGTTCATTCTCCCAATGTTAATTTTGTATCTGTCAGTGTGAAATGCCAAAAAGGTTATTTAAAAAATGTCAGGTTATTGAAAAATATGTCATCAATGAGCAGACGACGCAGCAAATCATTCTCGTACCGCTGGTTCAATTCCGTTGTTTCGTTCAGTCAAATTCAAATTTATTCGATAACGCGCATTTTTGATATAACTTTTCTGAATGATGCAACACTCAAAAAAAAAAATTCGCGTGTGTCCCGTATTCGAAATAAAGTCTACTTTATTCCTATCTGAAAAAAATATGTTTTCACATTATTTTCGTAGCAGTCACTTTTGTGCTGCAAAATCTATCATTTTCCGATGAACGCCGTATTTTTTATCGAAAAGTTCAGAAAATTTCCTTCAAAAATCATCTGCGACCCGTCCGATTATCTTTACGGGGGGCGAAATAAAAGGAGGTGGCCACCTTTAACACGTCACCCTGTATATTCTTTTGAAATTTGCTTGAGCGTGTTTCACGAATAAACAATTTGCCCCATAAAAAAAATATTTTTTAAATACTGATCACGGGGATCGATCCCGTGCCCCTCTGGACAGAAGTCAGGGACTCTACCAACGGGACCATCTCATCGCTTGTGAACTGAGTGCACCTTCTGGTACTTGTGATTCGCGGCCGGATGGATGATTGGCTTGTTTTCCGGGGACAATGTTTTATCGCTTGATGAAAGTTTGAATAAGTAGAGGAAGTATGAAAGTATTATGAAGTATAATATGTCAGATGTATTATCATACGATTACAAAATTGTTCTTTCAATAAGCGTGTATCACGAATGAACAATTCGCCCCATAAAAATAAATAAATAAATAAATATAAAAAATACTGAGCGCGGGGAACGATCCCGCGACCCTGCGGACCGGAGTCAGAAACGCTACCAACTGGACCACCTCATTGCTTGTGAAATAGGTGCACCTTCTGGTACTTGTGATTCGCGGCCGGCTTGTTTTCGGGGATAATGCTTTATCGTTTGATGAAAGTATGAGAATTAATATAATAATACAAATATAAATATATTTCCGCTTACTTATAGAGATTATAATTCATCTGGCATTAGGCCGGGTGTGAGTGAAGCGTGAACAATTTATTAGAAGAGTCTCGCGCGGGCAGAAAAACCTCGAAACAAAAGATTTCAAATGTATAAACAAAATTCTTCTGTCTAATGCGTGTCATCTCAAAATCTTTTATTTATCACCTTATTTCGAATACATACTTATTGCAAAATACAGATATATATTAAATTCACATGCATTCTATTGCAATTTGCAGTAATAATACATCATCCGCAGTAGAAAAACACAATCCACTACATATAATACTGCGAATGTCACTTTGCATGGATTTGAGACTCGGG
The DNA here is from genome assembly GCA_959613375.1 of Heteropelma amictum. NCBI lineage: Eukaryota > Metazoa > Arthropoda > Insecta > Hymenoptera > Ichneumonidae > Heteropelma > Heteropelma amictum. Next base: position 2,174,730 of record OY390724.1, read on the forward strand.
GTTCTGGTGATCGCATAACACGTTACTGGGGAGCTCACTGATTTACCACTAGCGAACCTGACGAAAAATGCTCTAACTAAAAATGACAGGTCGAGAGTAGAGAGAGAGAGAGTTTGACGCCTCGGAATTTTCTTGACGGATTTTTCGTTTATTTCGCAATAAAATAGACCGCGAAGTGTTTTAAAACATGAAGTGATGTGGTATGCACGGTGCTCTGGTCTGAAAAGACGTGGGAAATGTGCGTAGAATTCATAATAAACAGAATACTTCTGGGTTCGACAATACTGTCATGGAGGACGAAAGTCGCCTCGGTTTTTCTATGATTGAATACTAATTAACGAAAAAATTGCCACAAAAAAAACGACCAGAGCACCATTCTTCTCAGGGAAGAAAATTAACTTTTTATTGTTATTCATTCAATAAAAGCATATTGTGCGAGAAATCCGTCAAGAAAGTTTTTTAGTTCGTGGATTTGCGACCTGGCGCTTCGTATGCTATCGCTTGATGCCCGTTAAGCAGTCCTCGTTACAATAATTTTTATTTGAATTTGTCAAGCGTGCGTATAATAATTGTAGTGTCAGCGGCGTAAGAAAACGGATCCGAATGGTTAGATGATGGCAGACCATGTAAAGGAAATTCTCTGGAAGTAAAATTGTCAGGCAGCATTGTAAGTAGAGAATTAATGCATTTCCCCTCGAAACTTTGCACTCTGCTTCTGCGGCTACATGGGTCCCCAACTGTTTCCCCCCTTCCATTACTAATTGTTATATCATGACAAGAGTCGCAAGTCGAGCCAACGATTATCAAATTAACTAGAAATTCTTGGAGAAGCTGAACTCATACAAATTAGCTGGCGCCCAAACGTAATAAAAAAAATTTATAATCAAACTGAGCCAAATAGAGCCTCACCAGCCGATGGACCCCGGCTGCGGTGAGTGATGGAAGGGAATCCCGTCTCATTTGGCGCCTAACGTGGGCAAAGTTGGAGAATTTTCAAATTTATTGTCAAAATCTAGCTTAAAGAATTTTCTTTCCCTATTTCATAAATCGTTAAAGGAATACTATTTGTTAGTTATTAATTGAATTAGTTTCTGAAACCTCTTAACTCAATATCAATTGTTCCCCATGAAATCGTATATGTCTTAATTTATATAAATGTTGCACGTTAATTTATTTCGAGTATCGAAACGTAATTAATACGATAAAATCCTACTTCGAGAAATTACGTCGAATAAGTTTCAACAAAGCATAAAATCCTGTAAATTATACATAGCATTGTAAGGTGTTTTATTTCGTTATATTTAAATTTATATGGATTCGAGACTCGATCGGGGATCAAATTAATTTGTGGACACCCGATAGATAATATGACCCAGTTTTTATTCCGTATTTCTCCTTTACATAGCTTCCTTAGATTAACAAGTGTTTATGTGCATAGAAATTCAATGTTGGCTTGTGTATTGAATACCTAGGATAATTTGCGCTTTAAATATTTGGCCTATTTTAATTCGGGGAACGCTTGATTCAATTATTTCGTTGTCTCGCTTGTTTGTTTATGTTCTCCTTCCGCCGCTTCCGCGCATGCTTGCCGTGCCTTACGCTTGCCTTCTTTTTCCCTATCTGTTGCTGTGTGTCTTTGTTCTCGCTCACTCTCTTATTTCTTTTCTCTCTCTCTCTCTCTCTTCTCCAGAAAGCACGTTTTCCTTACGCTTTCCCTTTCCTTACTGTGCGTCCAGTACTCGGGAACAGCGACCAGTACTTGCGATACTCTCTACCTTCAACACCTCCATCTAAGCAATCTTACTTTCCTTACGTCCTTCCTTTCCTTATTATGCATCCAGTACTCGGAAGTGACGTTCAGTAGTCGCAAGTTGCTTGTAGCACTGTGTGTTCTATGCCGGTTGAATCTCCTGTCATCTCGTTTTCCTCACGCCCTTGTCTTCTTACTGCGAAGGCCAGAATCACAAGGGCGTTCGTACTAATGAAATTCTTTAGGATATTTCTTGGGCTCTCCTGAGCACATTCGCCTTTATTTCGGTTTGTTCGCTCCCTTGACACCCTTCTTACTACCAGGGCCAGTTAGGTGTCTCAGTCACTACTTCCACCTTTACAAAGGGCGTATGTGCTCGGTAACACGGCGTCTCCTTTTCAATCGACTCGTTTTCGCATCAATTTGCATGAAGTCACGCTTGTTAATGCTGTGAAACAAGTCGCTCTACCCTTGCAGACCCCCGGTATTTATACCTGATTTACAATGTTTAAACTTCCCCTTCCATCTCTTCTTCATGAGACATTTCGTATGTGTTTTTCTTAAATGTTAACTGAAATTATTGTTTCCGATGAAATTCCCTCAGTGTGTGTCCGTGTTTTGTTTTCGTAGAATTTCGTTAGTGTGTCTATCTATGTCTTTTCGTTATGTTAGTTCGTCTGTGTCGTTACATCTTATACTTTGGTGGTCGTCCGTTTGGTGGGGAGAGGCATCGTAATCGGTTATGTCTCAGCATATAGCGAATGAAATTTTTTTTGTGTCGCCCCGGACCGAGCTCGAGTATACAGGGTGATTCGGTATAGGTAGTGCATCCGACACCTACGTATTCCAGGCTATATTCTGAACAAAATGACTTAGGCGTTTTAAAAAATACTAAATAGCTTTTAAATAGGAAGCAATAGAATTCTAGAATTCTCGACCAATCAGAGTTGCTGTTTCATTCATGATCGGAGACGCCTCAGGACCGGGTAATCAAGGCTCCGATTCGAAAAATTCGAAAGAGCGACAGAGTTCAGGCAGAATTTCGTTTCGCGAGCCCGGCAGTCTTTTGTTCCAACCGAAGTTTGCTGTCCCTCTCGATCGAATCATGTATCATACGACCGGTCGGCATTTGTCATTTATTCAATGAATTGTGCTGCGAAGTCCATTTATTTAATGTCGAAAACATTTTTCTTATGCAAGCATAGATCATTGATGATTCGTGCGTCTAATGCTTCGCCTCTTTCTCACGAGTAATTGTATTTATACTGGAAGTCTACAGTACTCTGCAAAAAATGTTTGATAATTGTAAATGATTTAAGAATCGAAGGTAACGACGCTCGATTCTCATGTGGCACAGCTTTCACGAAAAAAACTATTTCGCGTGTCTCATGCATCCGGCTTCATCCCACATGCTTTTTTGTGTGTACTGAGGCTCTGCAGTACTCGGTAAGAAACGATAGACAACCGTGGACGATTAAAGGAAGAGAGTCAACAATGCTTGATTCTGATGTGTCACAGCGTGCACAAAAAGAATTATGTCGTGCGTCCAAAGCTTCAGGCTCTTTCTCACGAGTTATTTTATTTATGCTGGAACTTTGTAGTACTCTGAAAAAAACGCTGGACAATCGTAATCGATAAAAGGATCATAGGTAACGATGCTCGATTTTCATGTGTCAGCTTCAACGAAGATAATGTTTCCACATGTCTGAAGCTTCCGGATACTTCTCACACGTATTTTCATATACACTAGAACTCTCTGGTACTTGGAAAAAAATAATAGACAACCATAGCTGCTCGACAGATCGGAACTAACGATCCTCGATTCTTATCTGACGCAGCTTCCAGGGATTAAACTATTTCGCGAGTATCATGCTTCCGGCTCCTTCCCACATGTATTTTCGTGTGATCTGAGACGCTACAGTCCTCGGAAAAAACGTGAGATATCCGTGGACAATTAGAGGAAAAGAATCAACAATGCTCGATTCTCATGTGGGATAGCTTTCACGAAAAAAACTATTTCGCAAGTCTCATGCTTCCTGCTTCTTTCCACATGCATTTTTGTGTGTACTGAGGCTCTGCAGTACTCGGTAAGAAACGATAGACAACCGTGGACGATCAAAGGAAGAGAGTCAACAATGCTTGATTCTGATATGTCACAGCGTGCACAAAAAGAATTATTTCGTGCGTCCAAAGCTTCAGGCTCTTTCTCACGAGTTATTTTATTTATGCTGGAACTTTGCAGTACTCTGAAAAAAATGCTGGACAATCGTAATCGATAAAAGGATCATAGGTAACGATGCTCGATTTTCATGTGTCATAGCTTCAACGAAGATAATGTTTCCACATGTCTGAAGCTTCCGGCTACTTCTCACACGTATTTTCATATACACTAGAACTCTCTGGTACTTGGAAAAAAATAATAGACAACCATAGCTGCTCGACAGATCGGAACTAACGATCCTCGATTCTTATCTGACGCAGCTTCCAGGGATTAAACTATTTCGCGAGTATCATGCTTCCGGCTCCTTCCCACATGTATTTTCGTGTGATCTGAGACGCTAAAGTCCTCGGAAAAAACGTGAGATATCCGTGGACAATTAGAGGAAAAGAATCAACAATGCTCGATTCTCATGTGGCATAGCTTTCACGAAAAAAACTATTTCGCAAGTCTCATGCTTCCTGCTTCTTTCCACATGCATTTTTGTGTGTACTGAGGCTCTGCAGTACTCGGTAAGAAACGATAGACAACCGTGGACGATCAAAGGAAGAGAGTCAACAATGCTTGATTCTGATGTGTCACAGCGTGCACAAAAAGAATTATTTCGTGCGTCCAAAGCTTCAGGCTCTTTCTCACGAGTTATTTTATTTATGCTGGAACTTTGCAGTACTCTGAAAAAAATGCTGGACAATCGTAATCAATAAAAGGATCATAGGTAACAATGCTCGATTTTCATGTGTCATAGCTTCAACGAAGATAATGTTTCCACATGTCTGAAGCTTCCGGCTACTTCTCACACGTATTTTCATATACACTAGAACTCTCTGGTACTTGGAAAAAAATAATAGACAACCATAGCTGCTCGACAGATCGGAACTAACGATGCTCGATTCTTATCTGACGCAGCTTCCAGGGATTAAACTATTTCGCGAGTATCATGCTTCCGGCTCCTTCCCACATGTATTTCCGTGTGATCTGAGACGCTACAGTGCTCGGAAAAAACGTGAGATATCCGTGGACAATTAGAGGAAAAGAATCAACAATGCTCGATTCTCATGTGGCATAGCTTTCACGAAAAAAACTATTTCGCAAGTCTCATGCTTCCTGCTTCTTTCCACATGCATTTTTGTGTGTACTGAGGCTCTGCAGTACTCGGTAAGAAACGATAGACAACCGTGGACGATTGAAGGAAGAGAGTCAACAATGCTAGATTCTGATGTGTCACAGCGTGCACAAAAAGAATTATTTCGTGCGTCCAAAGCTTCAGGCTCTTTCTCACGAGTTATTTTATTTATGCTGGAACTTTGCAGTCCTCTAAAAAAAATGCTGGACAATCGTAATCGATAAAAGGATCATAGGTAACGATGCTCGATTTTCATGTGTCATAGCTTCAACGTAGATAATGTTTCCACATGTCTGAAGCTTCCGGCTACTTCTCACACGTATTTTCATATACACTAGAACTCTCTGGTACTTGGAAAAAAATAATAGACAACCATAGCTGCTCGACAGATCGGAACTAACGATCCTCGATTCTTATCTGACGCAGCTTCCAGGGATTAAACTATTTCGCGAGTATCATGCTTCCGGCTCCTTCCCACATGTATTTTCGTGTGATCTGAGACGCTACAGTCCTCGGAAAAAACGTGAGATATCCGTGGACAATTAGAGGAAAAGAATCAACAATGCTCGATTCTCATGTGGCATAGCTTTCACGAAAAAAACTATTTCGCAAGTCTCATGCTTCCTGCTTCTTTCCACATGCATTTTTGTGCGTACTGAGGCTCTGCAGTACTCGGTAAGAAACGATAGACAACCGTGGACTGAAGTTTTGGACGCACGAAATAATTCTTTTTGTGCACGCTGTGACACATCAGAATCAAGCATTGTTGACTCTCTTCCTTTGATCGTCCACGGTTGTCTATCGTTTCTTACCGAGTACTGCAGAGCCTCAGTACACACAAAAATGCATGTGGAAAGAAGCAGGAAGCATGAGACTTGCGAAATAGTTTTTTTCGTGAAAAATATGCCACATGAGAATCGAGCATTGTTGATTCTTTTCCTCTAATTGTCCACGGATATCTCACGTTTTTTACGAGCACTGTAGCGTCTCAGATCACACGGAAATACATGTGGGAAGGAGCCGGAAGCATGATACTCGCGAAATAGTTTAATCCCTGGAAGCTGCGTCAGATAAGAATCGAGGATCGTTAGTTCCGATCTGTCGAGCAGCTATGGTTGTCTATTATTTTTTTCCAAGTACCAGAGAGTTCTAGTGTATATGAAAATACGTGTGAGAAGTAGCCGGAAGCTTCAGACATGTGGAAACATTATCTTCGTTGAAGCTATGACACATGAAAATCGAGCATCGTTACCTATGATCCTTTTATCGATTACGATTGTCCAGCATTTTTTTCAGAGTACTGCAAAGTTCCAGCATAAATAAAATAACTCGTGAGAAAGAGCCTGAAGCTTTGGACGCACGAAATAATTCTTTTTGTGCACGCTGTGACATATCAGAATCAAGCATTGTTGACTCTCTTCCTTTGATCGTCCACGGTTGTCTATCGTTTCTTACCGAGTACTGCAGAGCCTCAGTACACACAAAAATGCATGTGGAAAGAAGCAGGAAGCATGAGACTTGCGAAATAGTTTTTTTCGTGAAAGCTATGCCACATGAGAATCGAGCATTGTTGATTCTTTTCCTCTAATTGTCCACGGATATCTCACGTTTTTTCCGAGGACTGTAGCGTCTCAGATCACACGAAAATACATGTGGGAAGGAGCCGGAAGCATGATACTCGCGAAATAGTTTAATCCCTGGAAGCTGCGTCAGATAAGAATCGAGGATCGTTAGTTCCGATCTGTCGAGCAGCTATGGTTGTCTATTATTTTTTTCCAAGTACCAGAGAGTTCTAGTGTATATGAAAATACGTGTGAGAAGTAGCCGGAAGCTTCAGACATGTGGAAACATTATCTTCGTTGAAGCTGACACATGAAAATCGAGCATCGTTACCTATGATCCTTTTATCGATTACGATTGTCCAGCGTTTTTTTCAGAGTACTACAAAGTTCCAGCATAAATAAAATAACTCGTGAGAAAGAGCCTGAAGCTTTGGACGCACGACGTAATTCTTTTTGTGCACGCTGTGACACATCAGAATCAAGCATTGTTGACTCTCTTCCTTTAATCGTCCACGGTTGTCTATCGTTTCTTACCGAGTACTGCAGAGCCTCAATACACACAAAAAAGCATGTGGGATGAAGCCGGATGCATGAGACACGCGAAATAGTTTTTTTCGTGAAAGCTGTGCCACATGAGAATCGAGCGTCGTTACCTTCGATTCTTAAATCATTTACAATTATCAAACATTTTTTGCAGAGTACTGTAGACTTCCAGTATAAATACAATTACTCGTGAGAAAGAGGCGAAGCATTAGACGCACGAATCATCAATGATCTATGCTTGCATAAGAAAAATGTTTTCGACATTAAATAAATGGACTTCGCAGCACAATTCATTGAATAAATGACAAATGCCGACCGGTCGTATGATACATGATTCGATCGAGAGGGACAGCAAACTTCGGTTGGAACAAAAGACTTCCGGGCTCGCGAAACGAAATTCTGCCTGAACTCTGTCGCTCTTTCGAATTTTTCGAATCGGAGCCTTGATTACCCGGTCCTGAGGCGTCTCCGATCATGAATGAAACAGCAACTCTGATTGGTCGAGAATTCTAGAATTCTATTGCTTCCTATTTAAAAGCTATTTAGTATTTTTTAAAACGCCTAAGTCATTTTGTTCAGAATATAGCCTGGAATACGTAGGTGTCGGATGCACTACCTATACCGAATCACCCTGTATACAGGGTGATTCATAGCAACACTGACAGCCAGTAACTACACATTCTCAACGATATACTGAGCATATCTACTTAGCCGTTTTTCAATTTTCAAAATAGTTTTTAAACGGGGAGCAATAGAATTCGAAAGTTTTAAGCCAATCACAGTCGTTGGTTTATACGCGTTCGAAGACGCCTCAGTGCCGGATCAGCAAGGCTCCGATTCTAGACATATGAAGAACTGGCAGAGTTCAGGCAGAAGAGCATTTCGCGAGCGTGAAAGTCTTTTGTTTCAATTGAAAGTAGCTGTTCTTTTCGATTAAATGGCGTATCGGCAGCTTGGATCGGCGTTCGTTACACGATGAATAGATGATGATACGATGTCCGCATTATTTATTCGAAAAGAATTATAACACGGTAACACGCGGATTCCAGGTGCATGAACGATACATGATCGAAGAATAAGAAGTATACAGAAAAATCCGTAATCACTTATTGTTACTTCTTATTCTTCGATTATGTATCGCTGATGCACCTGAAATCCGCGTGTTACCGTGTTATGATTTTTTTCGAATAAATGATGCGGACATCGTATCATCCTCTATTCATCGTGTAACAATCGCCGATCCAAGCTGCCGAAACGCCATTTAATCGAAAAGAACAGCTATTTTCAATTGGAATAAAAGACCTTCGCGCTCGCTTGCGAAATGCTTTTCTGCCTGAAAATAGCTTTTGTGTTCGATTAAATGACGTATAAAAGAACGGCTATTTTCAATTGAAACAAAAGACCTTAGCGCTCGCGAAATGCTTTTCTGCCTGAACTCTGCTAGTTCTTCATATGTCTAGAATCGGAGCCTTGCTGATCCGGCACTGAGGCGTCTTCGAACGCGTATAAAACAACGACTGTGATTGACTCAAAACTTTCGAATTCTATTGCTCCCCGTTTAAAAACTATTTTGAAAATTGAAAAACGGCTAAGTAGATATGCTCAGTATATCGTCGAGAATGTGTTGTTACTGGCTGTCAGTGTTGCTATGAATCACCCTGTATAGTATGTAAACATTTGAAGATAGTATGCGAACCGAGGACCGCCGTTTTCGTATATTCCGGAGCATGTCGATTCTATTCAATTCAATTCAAATAAAATTTAGTTCTGATGAATAAATTATCTTATTTGAATACCGGCCTAATAGTAATGTATTTATGTCAAGTATATCTTGTTATTTAATCATCTAACCAATAGTTTTATTTGTACCTAAGGAAATGTTTCATTTGCCGCAAATAGTTTTTTTTCATATAAAGCCATAATACTCTTTGACGCAAATACATCATTTATTAGCTTTAAAGGGTATTATTGCTTTACATAAAAATAAACCTATTCTTAGTAAATACAAAATGTTATTAGACTCAAATAAATACATTGATTCGATGATACAATATGTATATATTGCTTGTGGGCATAGAAATGAAATAAACTAACATTTATGTACACAAAATAAAGAATTATTTATTAGGAATCTTGCACATTTTTACACGCTGCTTAAGGTAAATGTCCCTATTACGGAGCATGTAAGGTCAGACCGTTGGGTTAATGGAGATATTATTTCGAAATTCTGACGAAAACTTAAAACGAAAGGATCGATCAGAAGAATTGATTGATACTGTTTACATTAATGCGCATAGAATTAATTAATATCAACTATGACTGCTAATTTTTTTAATTTTGCAAACCTATGAATAAGACCATATTATGGTGCATCACTGATATCTCGGGACATATTACAGAGCATGTAACGTCCCAGTTACTGCGCACTTCGAAATTTATTAGAAATTACTTGAATAAGGCTATGAAACATTTTCATATTCATTTATCGATCGATATTTTCCTTCATATACATTACTGGCTATAACATATTACGTCTGCTCATCTAATTTTCGTTGTTTTGTGTTTTTTTTTATCTAATTCTTGGGCTGCAGCTTTCCTTTTCTCTTTTCTTTTCATTAATTCTTCTTGTTTTTGAATTTTTTGGGCAAGAGCTTCTTCTCTCTTTTTCTTTAAGGAGTGATTCTGTCAATAGTAAAGTACAATTCCAAAAAATTGAATAAATATACCTGGAGTATCAAAGTAAACATATTTTGAGCAGTGTAAATAAAATTCGATCTTTCTAACCCAATTCATATAAATATGTGCGCCGTAATACAGACGATAAGATTTATTGCTGTCTCTATTACGGCGCATCTTAAAATTCAATTGAATACGTCCTTGCCATCTTTTTTTCGTTCTAGATGGCATTTTTATTTTTCAATTGTTTACAAAAAACGATGTATTTCACCGCGAAACGCGGCAGCTTTCGAAACGGCCGAGCACGGTGCCCTCTTTTTCTCTTCGAATAGTTCGCGCGTTGGTCCGGTGACCTATGAATACTTGTGCTGCCCTCGCACGGCGCTTTATGGAGACTCGTTTTCAAAGAGTTCGCGCTTTGGTTCGATGACCTTGAAGCGTCGGTGCTGCCCTCGTACGGCCTGTGGCAGAAGCTTACGGACCACGTCGTCGAGATCACACTCAATAGCCTTAAGAATTCGAAATGTTCGCGCCTCTGGGCTCGATCTACTGCGCAACTCGCGTGTCTCGTCGTACGCTCTGTTGTGTTTAGAATACAATATGGCGCTGTCTCCGTGATCGAGGTGACATGCACCTGTCAAACTCCCTGGATCTCGACCGGTGAGATTTCTTTTTAGTGTTTGTATTCTTTGTAAAAACTCACTGTGTTTTTGTGTGTGTCGTGTGGTGTAATGTCGTTCTGTGTTGGTGATGTGTGTGTTGTCACGTCCGTCTCGTGTCCGGTGATGTGAATTCGTCCGTCCTCCTTGTTCCCCCTGTCTCTAGCTGCCGCTCCTTCTCTCTTACACCTCGGCACCGATTTTTCTCCCGCACAGCTGTTTTTGACAGCTGTCGAACAACGTGGTTTTCGTCAATCCCTTGCGTGATTCTCGTAGCCGTTCGCACGTTTTCCTGATCCCTCGGGTTTCCTTCCTTCACAGGTAAGTACTTCCTTGAGCCTTCAGTAATCGTCGTGGTCACAGTACGCCGGGAACGCTTGGAATGACAATCCCCACAGATATTGACTCACGAGGAGTTAATACACGGTGTGCATACGTGTCTTCGAGTCGTTCAAAACGATACGAGTACTCGATTTCCTCAGGCTTTCGCCTTCGTACTCCCTGAGTATCGTACAGTTTTTCCTGTACTCTGACTCGGATACGAATCACTGTCCGTTCGTTCGCGTACCGGGAGACCGTCTTACTGCCAGGGCCAGATCGTCCTCGTCGGTACACTACTTCCACGTAGGTGATGCCGTAATTCGAGCTTGTGACACAATTGTGCACTGGACTTCGATTCCCAAGAGTATTTAGCATGTAATGCTCTGTTCAATTCTTGAGACCAAGTCTACTTTTCGTTCCCTTGCTCCCCTATTTATACCCCAAATATATTGTTTAAACTTCCCTTCCCTTTCTGCCATTTGTTTATCTTAATATTGTTAATTTTTGTCCCTTCCCAAACTTTTCCCCCAAATTGTCGTTTCTGTGTGTTTTGATGCTTGTTTTTGTCGGCTTTTATGTCTCTGTGTTGTGTTCGTGCTTGTTGAGTATTAATGTTTATAAATGTTAAGTTTTTTGGTGTTTTCGGTTACTTGTTCGCTGTCAGCTGTCGCCGATGGCGTTGGTGTATGTGTGTGCGTTTTGTTTATGTCTCGGTCGTTGACCCGAGATCATCTGTTTGCGCTGTTTTGATCCATAATAATTTCGGTTTCGTTTTTCAGGTGCGCGTCGGTTGTTCACCCCGAAACTTTGACGGTTGTGACCAGGAAATCAAGGGGGGGGGTCGAAATATATGAGACGTTTGACGTTTCATTACCCCCCCCCCGATGGTCAGCTGGCTGTCGAGGACGATTTCTCCGAGTCGCCACGCAGATCATCGCTCGCGAAATTTTAACGTGCGCGTTGTTTTGATGTCGCGTGCCCCTGTTTTTGCCGCGTTTTTCTTTCGCCCGTTTTTCTGTCCGTTCTCGCTCGCGTTTCTTGTCCTTACATTCGCAACTTCTCATATCCTATGTACGATGGATGCTCGAAATAAATTTTTCAGACGGTTTTTTCGTTTTTCTTTTCGGTTTATTATCCTACTTACTTACATTTCTATCTTAAAATTATTGTGTGCGTGTGTGTATGATTTTTGTGTGCAAGCGTCAGTATGTTTGTTTATTTTGTACGCGTTATTATATATATATATATATATTTATTTATTTATTTATTTTTTTATTTATTTTTTTTTTCAAACCGACGCGTTCGACGCGTCGTCGTCGTCGTCATCGCTTATTTCCCTTTCAGGGATTACAAGGTAGGAGCGGAGGAAGCTGGCCTCCTCCTCTCCCATCTCATCGATGATAGCGTCCTCATCTACCTCCTCTTGTTCGAATTCCTCGAAGTCGAGGAGGAGTGTGGATAAGTCCCCCACACTTCCCCAGTCTTCTGATTCGTCCACCCTGTCGATCGTGGTGTTTCTTCGTGGGTATGTTGACAGCCCTAGTGTGTCGGTTACCGGTGGACGATTATAGCTCGAGTGTTTTTCAGCTAGCCACCGATAATCTCCCCAATCGTGGCCCTCGTGGTCCCACGGAGTGTCTTCAGGGTTTTCGATGTATTTGGCCATTTGGTATTGCCGCAGGTATTCCGATATGCCTCCAAGTTGTGGAATTATGATGTTGACCCATAGCCCGGCAGAATGTACCTCTTGGCTCGCCTCGATGTGGTAGGGCTGACTTTCGAATAGTTCGAGGACGCCGTCGTTCTGTTCGGGCGCCCATGGGCCTTCCCCTAATGGCCCGATATTCTTCAACCCGCAGGCCACTGCCATAAAAGGGACTCTTAAGAGTTGTGGCGGAACGGTGTAACATTTGTTGAAATTGACTACCACGTCCACACCCCAATCCCCACACCAACACCGGACCTCACAATTGTCGGTGGTGCACACTGTCGCGCGCCTTAGCCCGTCTGCCGTGGCGACGAGGATTGCTGCACCAGGGAAAATTACCTCCTCTATTACCCGGTGGAGTTCGCGAGATAATGTTCGCAGCCTTTGTTCGATATACCGTTGGTGTGGCACTTGTAGTTGTATGTAGAACCATGACGGTTCTATATAGGCCACGATTCTTGCGGGTAGCGTTTTTCCGCGGAGTTGCTCGAGATCTTGGTTGAAGAAACGCATTTTGCGAGGGTACTGTACTTCGCCGCGTACGAGTTCGGTTTGAGTCGTCCTGGTTATTTGATTTTGAATTCTTGCGTTTCTTCATGGTGGGGATTACAGTCCCAACGATTTTCCCGGGTACCATGATTTAATTTCTTCATCCGTGATTCGCTGAATTTCAAAATCTTCCGGTAAGGTGTCGTGCTTAATGACCATTAATCGCCCTTGGCTCATCTGTGTCCACGCCTCTTTGATTTTTCTTTTCCAACGCCTCTTATGCGACATTTTCGGGGGTAAATCGATTGTACGGAGTTTCCATATTTCGCGCGTATATTCTTCTTCGTCACTCTCTGTCAACCACCAAGTCTGTTTGCTCTCCATCTCACTCTCTCTGTCACTGTCACATTTGTCTAATTTCGCTCGCGGCCGTGTTTATATATTTCCCCTTCTGTTACGCACGTGTGTTTTCTTCGCGCGCTTTTGCCGGTGCTGAAACGATCGATCTATTCGACATCGTTGCGCCATCTGTGTGTTGTTGTTGACGTTCCAATGATCGAGGTCGATCATTGCTGACTGGGTATCGCGGAATCCTCATAGATGGTGCAAGAAGTACGCCGCTACTGCTACGGCCGCTCTTTTGAGTCTGTGTTTCGTTTTTGGGCTTGCCGCCGTGTAGTGCGGGAAGCATCGTCAGGCGCGTTTTTCATCGACTCCTCATTTCTTGTGATGACTGTGTGATCTTTTTCCTTTTCCTTTTCTTTCTTTTGTTGTACGTAGTTACGTAGTAAACTGCCATGAAATTTTCCTCTTTCTCTGCTTGTTTTGGGATCGACGAGGAGATATGTCGCTATGCCCACACATTTTTTTATTTTATATGGTCCTTCGTATAATGGCATAAACTTCGCGATCCGTTGGTTATTGGGATCTGAAACGTTTAGTGCTCTTACGAGCACCAATTCTCCCTCTTCGAAGCTCGTGGTGTGGTGTGTTGCGTTGAAGCGTTCGGCACGTCTTTTTCCTTGATGGACGATCCTTTCTTTGACCAATTGCAGTTTTTCCTCATAGGTCAGTGTGTCTTTGGATGAACCCTCGTCGGTTAGGATCCATTTTTTCCAAACACGGTATGGTTTTCGTCGCTGTTGCAATTCTCTCGGGGTAACTTCTGTAGTTTCATGCGGCACATCGTTAATACAGTCCTGAATAATCGGTATCCATCGGCACCACCCTGTGTATTTTTCTTCCAAAAATGTACGGAAGAAACGCCCGAGCTCGCGATTCACCCGTTCAACAATGTTCCCTTGTGGGTGTCGGATCGACGAAAATACGCCCTTAATTCCTTGTTTTTGTAGGAATTCCGTCCAAGCGATTGCCGTAAATTGCGTTCCATGATCGAACTGTAGTCTTTTTGGCTTTCCGTATTTTGGGATATAATCGTCGAGGATTTTCTTGATAGTTATCGCAGTATTTGCCTTTTTCAATGGATACAGCACTACGAACTTTGTGAATGCGTCAATGGTAACGAGTATGTGGCGTACCCCCCCCCGTTGATGGAGGTAAAGGACCGTAGTAGTCAATCGAGACGAGATCTCTGGGTCCGTCGGGTATAATATTCTGCATCTTTCCGTAGTTTGTGTGTACCGGTACCTTGTTTCTCTGGCAGCTGTCACACTGTTTTAGTGTTTGTCGGACTTTGCGCGCAAAGTGATTACATGTGAAGTCCTCGTTTAACAGCCTGAAGACTTTTTTCGCCCCCGGGTGTCCATATAATTCGTGACATTCCGTGATGCGTCGCTCGATGAGGTTTTCCGGAATGACTACTTTCCATCGGCCGCTTCTGTCTCGCTTATGCAATACATTATGTATTAAACGGAAATTTGGTCCAATTTTTGTCGTCTCATCAGTGTTCCAGTATTTCTGCAGCGTTTCCTGTTGTTGTTGGTGTTCTCCTATACGTTTCATGTCGGTAATGAATTCCTTTGCTGGCTGCCGGGCCAGTAGTTCGGCAATAATCACGTCTACCGCGTGTGTACCCGTCTCATCGTCGTACATGCGGCTGAGTGTATCAGCGACAATGTTTCTCTTTCCTGGCCAGTGCTCGACGGTCATGTCATAATCTTGTAGGAGTAGTGCCCATCTGAGCAGTCGATCATTGACGAATCGGCACGATTTCAGGAACGTCAGAGCTCGGTGATCGGTCCGTACTTTAATTTTGGCTCCCAGAAGATAGGTACGGAATTTTTGTACAGCCCAAACGACGGCCAAGAGTTCTTTTTCTGTAGTCGTGTATCCGACTTCTGCTCCCTTCAGGGTGCGACTGGCGAATGATATTACCCGGTCCTCATCGTCAATATCTTGTGAGAGTGTTGCCCCGAGTGCGTAGTCACTTGCGTCTGTTGTTAGCGTGTATGGAACGTTCGCAACCGGATGTTGTAGCAACACAGATGTGGTGAACAACTTCTTCACGTTTTGAAAAGCCATTTCGATGTCATCGTCCCATTCCCACTGTTTACCTTTCTTCAAGAGGCTGAGTAGGGGCACCGTTGTTTCTGCATGTCGACTGGTGAATCGTGTGTAATAGTTCACGAGGCCGAGGAAACCTCGGAGTTGCTTGAGGTTCTTCGGGCTTGGAAATTCCTGTATTGCCCTGATTTTATCTTCTTGTGGGCGTATTCCTTTTGTTGTGAGAACGTGTCCCAAGAATGACACTTCTTGGCAGAAAAACTTTGATTTCTTAAAGTTTAACGTCATGTTGTGTTCGGCCATCGTTTGAAACAGTTCTCTAAGATGTTCGAGATGTTGCTCGTATGTACCTGAGTGACACAACAGATCGTCGACGAAGTTGATGACGCTCTGTCCCATGTTTTGCAGGACCACATCGAGTCCCCGTATTAAACTTGCGGTGCTTGTTTTTAAACCGAATGGTGTTACCGTAAATTGATAGCATTTGCCATCGAATTGGAACGCGGTGTATGGGCGTGAATCCTCGTGCAGTGGGATCTGCCAGAAACTGCTCGTCATGTCGAGGCTCGACATTACCATTTTTCCTCCACATCTTTGGAAAATTTCGTCCACGGGTGGTGCGTTGTCATGGTCATTCGCCAAGTACACGTTTAGTTGTCGTGCGTCTAGGCAGAGTCGTACACTTCCATCCTTTTTTATGACGGTGACCAAAGGGTTGATGTACTGACTCACGGCTCGTTCTATCGCCCTGTGGTTCAGCATTCGCTGAATTTCGGTGGCTACCTTCTCTCGGTACTGTATCGGGACCGGATACGCCCTCTTAATGTATGGCTCGGGGTTCTTCATGATCAAACGGTGAGTGTGAGCTGACATCCGCCCTGGCGCCTTCCGAAATATTCCTCGATACACACCCACGAGTTCTTTGAAGCGTGCTGCGATCCCGGGGGGTAACTCCGTGCCTTCCGATATCTTGGTGTCGACCTCTTCCTCGGTTAACTCTTCGATTTCCGGTTCTGCGGGTTTCGTCTCAATCTGCATTATTGTTGTTTCTTGGTTCTCTGCGAAATCCTTGGTCTCTACCCACCGTCCTTCCTGGATTTGTTTAACCGTTCGTCGGTCGACCCTTAGTAAACCCTTACGCATGTCGACCTCGATTCCCAGAGCCAACATTGCGTCGACCCCGAGGAGAGCCTCTCTTTTTAGTTTTGGAACGATGAATAGGCTGAGGTTGGCTCTTTTCCCGTAGATTTCTGCTGTTGCAAATAGTTGGCTTTTGACACGCCCGGTGTTCCCGAACGCGCCCTTTATTTCCATTCCCGTCACTGGGAGGATAGGACAGGTTTTCAAGTTCTCTTTTCTTCGTTGGTAGTAATCGTCGGAGACGCAAGTTACCTCGCTCCCGCTGTCTACGAGGGCGCTGACCATGCTCCCCTCAAATTTTATACTGACCGTCGGGCATGCCACCGGTGGTTTTGTTTGGTGTTCGTAGGTGGTCTCTTCATCCAGATATTCTCGAGGATTCTCGAATAGTGTGGATATTCCCGGGAGCGGATTCTGCAACTTTTGTTTCCAGAGCAATTCCCATTCCGTGGCGTGTGGCGTGGCTTCTGTTTCTTCGGCTGTTAGTGTGATTTCTGTCTCTTGCTGTCTCTTCTTCTTTCGGTTCGCCTTACGTTTCTCCGTTTTCTTTCTCCTTTGTTGTGCTTCTTCCAACGCATATGCTTCGATTTGATTCTGTCGTTGCTCCTCCGCGGTTGCGCCTCGTGATGGCTGAACCTTCAGCTCCATCGATGCGGGCGCAACCGTTATTCGTTTCCCGGAGTTTGTGATATCGTTACCTGAGCCCTTCCTGGGAAATTTTCGGAGGTGGATGCATTATTTGACGCGTTGTTTACTCCGGTGTTTTCCCTTTCATGTTGTCTTGGCTGGGGCTGTCGTGGTGGCTGCCATTGTTATTGTTGTTGCCACTGACGTGGTGGTTGTTGCTGTTGTGGTGGGTTTTGCCATGGGCGTTGGTTTTGTGGCGGTTGTTGCCACTGGCGTTGCTGTGGTTGAGGGGCCCACGGCCGCTGTTGTTGTGGCGGAGGCTGCCATGGGCGTTGGTGCCATGGTTGCTGCTTCCACCCCCCCGGTTGTCCAGACCTTTCAGTGTTTTCAGGTGCTCTTTTTTTTTGTATTGATTGGCCCGGCGTCATCGAATCCCTCCAATAACTCCAACAAGCCTTCTATATTATGGACGTTGCTGACGCGCACCGCCATGCGGATTGTTTCGTCAAAATGGTTTGCGAGCTTCCGAATGATTTCTCGCGTTTCTAACGCCGGGGTCAAGTCGCGGGCATTTCCGTATATTTTCGTTGCATAGTCAGCACGACTCATGCGTCCTCCGTCCCACTCGTATGCACCGACTTCCAGCTTTCTCTTAACTTTATCTTGCACGTCCTGACTCCAATATCGAGCCTGAAATTTTTGCGCAAACTCCGAGAAATTCATGATGGGTCCTTCTATAACTCGCCACCAGTCTTTAGCGTTATCTCTCAGGGTTTGGCCGATGATATAACGCAGGTCGATATTTCCGGTGACCTCGAGAAACTCCTCAAGGTGCCGCAGGAACCTCATTGGCCTTTCCTTTCCGTCTCCACTGAACGTCGGAGGTCTCTGTTTACTTCCGTACATTTGGCTCACGTTCAGCAAATTCTGTGTCCAGGTCGCATTTCCCCACGTACGATTCGGTTCGATCAGTACCTCTTCACATTTCTTTATCCGTTCGGTGTGGTTTGCCACCACGACGTTCAGTGCGTGGCTTGTCCCTGCATTTTCGGCGATTCGTTCACGCAGCGTTTTTAATGCTGCATCAACTGCTGCAAACGTTTGATCCTGCTCCTTTTGTTTTCGGTTTCTTTCTTCGCTGCAAAGTTGATGCGATAGTATCAATTTTCGTTCCGTTTCCTCAGCCATTTCCCTGATTTTCTTCGCTAATTCGCGTCTCGCCTCATCTTTGACGATCGCGGCTCGTGATACGCAATCTTCTTCGGTGCTCTTCAGTTGTATTCTGAACCGATTGTTATCCCTTTGTCTTTCATTATTTACGTCGTTAACTGCTCGAACAACTGCCGCGAGATGGGGATCTACTTCCGGTCTCCGTGGTTGCATATTGTATGTTTGATTCCTCGTTTCTTCGATGATGTGTGCATTCGTCGGTTCGATTATACTTTGACTCTCGTCTAAAGTAGTTTCAGCGGCGCTGTCGCCATCTATCGGTGGCGCGATTGCCGAAACTCGGCCGATAATATCTCGATCTTGACGTCGAGCCTCTTCTAACATTCCGTCTGCTGTAGTCGATTCCCATTGCAGGGATTGTGCACGTCTTGCCTCGGCCATCTTGTTTTACTTATTTTACTTTTCGTGTTTCTCTACTGTGATCGAGTCCCTGTTCGGGCGCCAAAATGTAACGTATACTGTTTTCGGTTACACTTAAATTTATATGTTCGGACTCGGTCAGGGAGTAGATTAATTTAACTTCCGGTAAAATTCGTAAAACAAGATATATTCTTAAATAAATGGTGTGTGTACAGTGTTTTCAAAGTTGTCTCTAGGAGTAACGGTGAGTATCCCACGTATTCCCCACTTTGTAATTGTTTGCTTACGTACTAATCTTAATCCAATGCTTAAAATACTAACAGTGTTCGTAATGTTGTGTGTCGTGATTCTATACAATTTTAAAATCGTAGCGCGGTTAGGTGTGGCTCGCGAAGAAACGCTCTCAGCGCCCCCTCTTCCCTGCGAAACGCGGCAGCTTTAAAAAAGGCTGAGCACGGTGCCCTCTTTTTCTCTTCGAATAGTTCGCGCGTTGGTCCGGTGACCTATGAATACTTGTGCTGCCCTCGCACGGCGCTTTATGGAGACTCGTTTTCAAAGAGTTCGCGCTTTGGTTCGATGACCTTGAAGCGTCGGTGCTGCCCTCGTACGGCCTGTGGCAGAAGCTTACGGACCACGTCGTCGAGATCACACTCAATAGCCTTAAGAATTCGAAATGTTCGCGCCTCTGGGCTCGATCTACTGCGCAACTCGCGTGTCGCGTCGTACGCTCTGTTGTGTTTAGAATACAATATGGCGCTGTCTCCGTGATCGAGGTGACATGCACCTGTCAAACTCCCTGGATCTCGACCGGTGAGATTTCTTTTTAGTGTTTGTATTCTTTGTAAAAACTCACTGTGTTTTTGTGTGTGTCGTGTGGTGTAATGTCGTTCTGTGTTGGTGATGTGTGTGTTGTCACGTCCGTCTCGTGTCCGGTGATGTGAATTCGTCCGTCCTCCTTGTTCCCCCTGTCTCTAGCTGCCGCTCCTTCTCTCTTACACCTCGGCACCGATTTTTCTCCCGCACAGCTGTTTTTGACAGCTGTCGAACAACGTGGTTTTCGTCAATCCCTTGCGTGATTCTCGTAGCCGTTCGCACGTTTTCCTGATCCCTCGGGTTTCCTTCCTTCACAGGTAAGTACTTCCTTGAGCCTTCAGTAATCGTCGTGGTCACAGTACGCCGGGAACGCTTGGAATGACAATCCCCACAGATATTGACTCACGAGGAGTTAATACACGGTGTGCATACGTGTCTTCGAGTCGTTCAAAACGATACGAGTACTCGATTTCCTCAGGCTTTCGCCTTCGTACTCCCTGAGTATCGTACAGTTTTTCCTGTACTCTGACTCGGATACGAATCACTGTCCGTTCGTTCGCGTACCGGGAGACCGTCTTACTGCCAGGGCCAGATCGTCCTCGTCGGTACACTACTTCCACGTAGGTGATGCCGTAATTCGAGCTTGTGACACAATTGTGCACTGGACTTCGATTCCCAAGAGTATTTAGCATGTAATGCTCTGTTCAATTCTTGAGACCAAGTCTACTTTTCGTTCCCTTGCTCCCCTATTTATACCCCAAATATATTGTTTAAACTTCCCTTCCCTTTCTGCCATTTGTTTATCTTAATATTGTTAATTTTTGTCCCTTCCCAAACTTTTCCCCCAAATTGTCGTTTCTGTGTGTTTTGATGCTTGTTTTTGTCGGCTTTTATGTCTCTGTGTTGTGTTCGTGCTTGTTGAGTATTAATGTTTATAAATGTTAAGTTTTTTGGTGTTTTCGGTTACTTGTTCGCTGTCAGCTGTCGCCGATGGCGTTGGTGTATGTGTGTGCATTTTGTTTATGTCTCGGTCGTTGACCCGAGATCATCTGTTTGCGCTGTTTTGATCCATAATAATTTCGGTTTCGTTTTTCAGGTGCGCGTCGGTTGTTCACCCCGAAACTTTGACGGTTGTGACCAGGAAATCAAGGGGGGGTCGAAATATATGAGACATTTGACGTTTCAGTATACGCCATAATAGGGACACGCTCCGTAATAGGGACATTTACCTTACACGCTTAAACGCTTTTATGGAATGATTATATTGCGTAAGGGACTGTGACATAATGCTCGGAGTTTACTTTACGCATGTACAGAGTCATTGGATCTGTCATGTCCGCGTAGTTTATAAAATGATGTTCAAGATTACATTCTTCAAATTCAACCCTGTATGAGCGACGATGTTCATTAAAGCCGAGAATATGTAAGGCTTTATATGCAAGCACAACAGTATTCCGTCTCGATAAAATGGCTACAAGCATTCCAAAAAGTGGCAAATCATCAAGCGTGCCCGTGCGGATAATACATTTTCCTGCTTTATACATAAAACCATTATATTTCATCCATTTGACAGCAATAAATTCTTCATTAATTCGACAATCCACAAATGTGGTCCGAGTACCTAGTTGTGTAAAGTCATTGAAGATATTATCGTTCGACAGATCGTACGCTAAATGTAATTGATGATCGATAGCAATTGTTTGACATAAATTTATTCGACTCGCAGAATTTCGAGCTGTGGTTTTTCCTGTACGGTGTTTTCCTTCGAACCTCATGCACCAGAAGTTACGCAGAGGTCCATGATTATTAATAACTCCCCAATAGTGTCGGTGTGAGGTGAACCTCATTTTGCTCATAGTTTGGAACTGACCTACAAGTGTTTATTAAACTAATACAGAATTTTTTTTTTCTTTCGGGATTCTTGTGCTACTGTTGGGCAGTAATAAAAGAAAATTTTCCGTAAAAGATGGGCGTTGTCACTCAATTTTTAAAGGTGGCTATCTCGACTTTTTTGTTTTGAATTTTTTTTAACGAACGTATTGCAGTTAAACATAGTTATGGCTGCGGATTACGGATAAAAAACACATCCAGCACCGTAACTATCCTATTTCGTAACCAAAAGAAACTCTTACAATTTGAAAAGATTGCAGTATTTACAATTCTAATCCAGGTAGCTCAATAATGGCATCTATACTATATAATTCTAAGCTTTCCTTCATAAATCATGTATCTAATGCATAATTCATGTAATTCAATCATTTTCAAAATGCTACACTTACATTATCTTCAAACTCATTTATATTTCTGCCCAGCCACTGTGCATAACATCGCGCATCCCACTGCGCAGTAAAAATACACGAAAAATAGTGCTAAATTTAAAAGTTATTAACTGTGTCGCTGAAAGGGGCGTACCTCTTGTCGAAAATTTCAATAATAGCTTGACAAAAAAAAAGATGAAAAGCAGTACTTGCTGCAAGTGGTTCAGCTACATCGACAACGCTTTCCAAAGTGCAATAAAAACAATCGGTTCAAAATTCGGTTCAATAATGAATAGGAAGCGTAAAAGCCTTACCGTTACGTTACGGTTACGTTAATATTATTTTTATTATTTAGTTCATTATTATTATCAATTTTTGTTGAATTATCGATAAAACGAGTCGTCATAATAATAAGTTATTATGTTTAATTAAACAGCGTTTGAAATATTGTTTGGGCTGAATTTATTTACCGGTAATATTTTCGATGTTGGTTTCTAGGGATTCAATGTGTGTGCGATATACTTTTCTTTGTCGCAAAACACCTGTGAAACATATTATTTCCTTCATTTATTTTATTTCCGGTATAATCTATACTATGATCATATTTAATAAATAAAATCGTGAAAAAATCAACAAAAAGTCGAGATAGCCACCTCTAAAAATTGAGTGACCGCGCCCATCTTTTTAGGGAAATTTTCTTTTATTAGTGCCCAACAGTAGCATAAGAGACCCGAAGGAAAAAAACAAAATTTTGAATCAGTCTAGTGTTTATGTATAATTGATGGTGCTCTTCTATCACAGTTTTTGGAAGGATTTGTGTACCTGATTGATAAACGGGTGCGAAAACAATATCCATTATGTCACACAATGCAGTATAAAGTCGCCACACATTGTAATTTCCTGGAATGAGAGGCCCGACCATGAGCCCGAAATTTCGTACCTAACGCATCATTTCTGTGTTTGTCAAATTCGCGGGTGGAGAAAAAGAATGAGTAATTTTTTTTTTTTTTTTCGTGTGTGGGGAGGGTAAGGATATATAACCGGCAATTTCGTGAGCGGCTTCATTACAGAACGATCAAACGCGAGACAGACGAGTCGTGCTGAAACAGCGATTATTGTTACACTCGAAAAATATCAAAGAAGTGAAAGTCTTGTTGCAAAGAGTGTCGGTGATTCGAGATATCAACGAAAGTGTGAAAAATCTTTCAATATCCGAAGTAACGTTGCATCCGCACAAATCTCGCACCGTGAACAAAGTACCGAGCCACAACGACAACAACAACAATGGATCTCGAGGCTATCAACAAAATCGGCAAGATGGACGATTTTCTACCGACGAAAAAATTGTCGGAACTGCCGGTGCGGGCGAATCAACGTATATCAAACGTGAGAGCTGTCCAGACGAAATTCGGACGACGGTACATCGTCGACATTGATGGTGAATTTTCCATCTTCCTGCCGGCCAGAATCACGAAAGCCATCGATGAGGACCCAACGACGTTGGACAAATTCCAGACTGTGACTAACGATGGGAAACTACATCTGAATTACATCGGTGGAAAATATAACAAACTAGAATTTATTCTGTTGTAGGAAAATTTGAATAAAAAACAAATGTCATGTAAATGTGTGTGTGTTTTTTTATTTCAAAGAATATCGCGATTTCACAAAGTTTGATAGGCCTTTAGCCAACTTTTCAGCGATTTCACATTCGCGCTGGCACAATTGTATTTCGTTTGGGCGGAATGATGCGAACATCCCGCAGGAATTTTCGGCAATTTCTTCAACGATGGGCAGTCCAGAGTCTCGAGATCGATAATCTCAGCGGTCGTGAACTTTTTCATCCATTGTGTTTTTTCGAGTCCCTTAACGTATACTTTGCGAGCTCGTTGCAGTATGGCGCCAATCACCGTTTCTGCCGCTTCATAGGGTATTTCACCGTCTTCCCAGCTCATTCCATGATAATTGCGTGTTAGCCATAAATTCATGGCTTTGTATTTGACCGGCAACGACTTCCATGGTGATGGCGAATCGAAGAACAGAGTCAAAGGTGGACCGTCTTGTTGCACTTCGAAAAAAGATATTTCTTTGAGGACAAACTCGTTAATTGGCCGTTTGAAGCCTTGAATATCAACGATGTAATCCATTATATCAGCTTCTTCACGCCGCCGCTGATCGGTTTATACTGAACGATACATTCGTGAAGTATGAGGCAGTAAGCCGATGTATGCGCAGGAATATTATTTTTCGACTCAAATTCAAGGCGAACATCCACCGGGCCTGTCTTCAACGATTCGTTTTGCTTCGAGCAGTCGATAATAATGAGCGGAGCATACTTCAGAAATTGCGACTCGTCTAACCATGGCTCGGGCTCTCTGTTGTAGTACGTGGATTGAAAATTTGCGTACATCTGATACAGCAAAGCGTACTGATTTTGATCGATGTTGAGATTCAAATTTCCATAGGGATAACATTGCGAATTGAGATACAGTTTGACGTCGGTGATTTTGCAATGATCGAAATTACTTGCATTCTTGTTCTTCTGATTTTTTCGATCTGTCTGAAATGCGAGAATGACGTAACGAGGCTTCTCGAGTTGCGTCGATGTTTTCACGGACCAAAGGTGTTTCGAGGTGGCCGGTAGCAGCGGATATTCGTATAGTTCCCACGTGCGGAAACTCATGGAAATCGGCGGATCCTTGGCTATGTACTTCAAGAGTTGAATTTTCCGCTGATCCGAAACTGTCACGTATGGCACGAGCCATTCAATCTTTTGCAGAACGAGTTTGAAATCTTCATCGGCCGCCTGTACAACGGCATCATTGTCGGTCTTTGATCGCGATAGGATGAGCTCGTGTTTAGCATTTATCACGATTTTTCGATAATCCTCAGCGAAGCCCAGCAGCATGCTCAGCGGTATGCATATGTCGAAATTACACGCAGCATCCACGATTTGCTTCGTTTCCTCGACGTCGAGCCATCCGGTGTTCTCCAGCATGCTGCTTTTACTCGGGCTCATCGACGAGTAGCCCTTAATCAGACTCGTGAGGCCGACATTTTTGCTTCGATCGATCTCGATGGCATTGAGCTCGTAACGTATTTCCTCGAACAAATAGCAAATGGCGTTATTGACGAGGCTCGTGGCGAGGGTCGGTGTGCCATCGTTTTTCATCAATTTTCCGCATATATGTAAGGAGCTGTGACTCGGTAGTATGCAGAGATCTTGATGCTGAATAGAGATGCGGATTTCATCGCTGTTGTTGAAGGTTGCAGATGCATACGGCTGATGAGCATGAATCTCACAATGTGTGATGGATTCATCGAAGATGACGGGGTTCTGAATATTAACTATTTCCTCCTCCATTGTACACAGCATATGGCCAAAGCGCAGAACAAAAATTTATGTCTCACACGTTTTTTTCGTGAATTTTTAGGCCTAGACTCTGTAGGAACAACACGTTTTGAGGTGTTAACGCTCTGCGCGTTGATCGACGACTGTCCATCGCAAGCCATGTCGGTTTATTAAGAATTCTGTTGAAAACTATGCCCATTGCGATTTCATATGCAAACGAATCGTAATAACTTCACCGCGAAAATGGACTATATCACCGTCCTGATCGACTATCTGAAGTCTGATGCAATCTATCGTTCTGCTGGTGATCGGCAGATAAATCACATGTGCCGGTACTTCGATGATTTTGTAACCAGGTGGGACTGTCGGAAAAAACTCGTGAATCGTGTGTACTTTTCGCTCGTTGATATAAGCTCCCGTGGTGATGTTACACTCAACTCGCAGGGCGTTCACTTTGAGAATGGGTACCGGTAGATCGGATTTGTGTCTTTTATCGGCACTCAGAATACGCGGTGTAAATCCCAACAAGCGTCCGATAGAATCATTAGGTATAAAATTTATTTCGCGATTACATTTAATTTCACTACGCAAAGTATTATTATTGGGCTTTATATTGAGAATAATATCTTTACGCGACAACTCCGACTGTACGTATTTCTCAATATCTTTAATCTCGTAGCTGCCCGTAGGTATCGTCAATATCTCATCTCCAACGTAAAGTTTATTACTTTCAACGTCGATGTTAGGAATGGAATTGAAGGTTAGCAATTCGATGAGACCGAGGCTATAATTTTTGTGAGGTGAGAGCTCGATCGGTGGAAAGTATTGCGCCTCGAGTATGGACGAAGTTCCCGATATCGTTAATGTGAAACTATCATCCATGACGGTTAATTTACGACTGACCTCCCTGTTTTACCCTGTACGTTTACATAACGCATACTTTTCACCAAAATCCAATTGATCGCAGAGAAACTTCAAGCACAAATGACCGCACTCGATTGTTTCATAGTCTTGGTATCTCTCGTAGTTGTAATTCACGCTACCGACACCGAAATATTTCATGAGATCGGATGGTGGTCGAAGGTTGCCAAAACTATCGAAATAATCGATCCTTTTTTCAAATTTTTTGGACGCAACCCAGTGTGTACCACGACCGATATTCTCATCCAAATTCACAATTGCCGTTTCGTATTTCAGCGGTCCGCTCTTCGGCAGTTTATCCCGCATGTAAACACCTCGAAAATATCGAATGTTCATGATTCGTGCGTATTTACGGAGATCCGCGTCCGTGAGCGGTCGATGCGGTAGCTTCAATTCACGTTTTTTGGAGCTATATGAAGACCCAATCCCTGCTTGTATGGTTTAAGATGTAAGCCTTTGCCCAATGCAATAGCCTCAATCGTTCGATTGTGTCGTTTGTGTTCGTCCAATTCTCGTTTAGCTGCCTGCGCAGCGTTAACGGCTTTCGCTATACTCGCCGCACCACCGGCCAATGCCCCGGTAGCGCTGAGCCCCGCGAAAATCGGCACGAGAAACGGCAAGAAACCACCGATCTTTTTCGGCACGCGTATAACACGAGGAGCGCGCATTTTACATCCTGCTGCTGCTCTTTTCGTCACGCTCCGAGCGCCCTTGAGAGCGGATCTGATGTGCTCTCGAATCATCGCTGCGAATCATCGTTGCTCGTGCTGCTGCGACAACTTTTTTGAAACTTGGCTTGACCCCCATACCGAATTTCCTTTTAACCTTCATGATATTAGCGATACTCAGGGCACTCGCTTTCTCGCCTAAGCTAGCGTCTCTGGCGAATACTCGTTTCCACGCTTCCTCGGTCAGCACCTTGTCAGCTGCGTGTCGCGCCGCAATATTCTCCCGATTTTTCGAATACGCGATATCGTGTTCTTTGCAAGCCGCGTCGAGCGGATTAACGCCAGGATCGCCTCGCGCAAGCCGCTCAGACAATTTTGTGCCGGGCCCGCAATATTGATATCCCGGTATGTGTAACTCGAATGGAAGTTTATTAATCAAATTGTTGACGACTCCTTTTCCACGTTTTTTGTTTTTCGCGCCAACGATCATGCTCCTCGTGACAGTTTTCAATGCTCGCGATATCCTTATTTACACTGTTTCTTCTTATCACCAACTGCACCGTATCGTCCCGGGTCAACTTCTCCCGTAAATCGCGTACTTCCTCTAATGTTAGGATTGGAATAGTCACGATAACGATCGGCAAATTTCTTCAAACTTTCGGTTATAGGATTTTTCGGATCGTCTTGTTTCGGCATTTTCCACATATGTTCATCAGACGGGAAAACATTTGCAACTGAGACATCAATCGTTATAAGCATACTACTTATACCTATTTCCATCAGTCACGGTCAAGATGAGTTCACAGATGGGACTATTGCCTGTAATAAATTTCGATGAATTTACGCGAGCGGAGAAGAGACAAAAACGTCATGGTGATTTGCTGCCTGATACTATTCGTGCTGTGTTTTGCGGTCCATCGAATTGTGGCAAAACCAATGCTTTGCTCTCGCTCATAATACATCCCAATGGACTGAGATTTGAGAACATTTACCTCTATTCAAAATCGTTGAAACAACCAAAGTATAAATTGCTGGAACGATTGCTCGAACCGGTGAACGGGGTCGAATATCATCCGTTCAACGAGCACGAACAAGTGGTGTCACCTAGCGACGCGCGACCTCACTCGATAATCATCTTTGACGATGTTGCGTGCGAGAAACAAGACAATATGAGGGCCTTTTTCTCCATGGGAAGACACGAAATTGTCGACTGCTTCTATCTTTGTCAGACGTATGCTCGCATTCCTAAGCATCTCGTGCGAGATAATACGAACTTTCTCGTTCTATTCAAGCAGGATGATATGAACTTGAAACATGTGTATAACGATCATGTTAACACGGATATGACTTATTCGCAATTCAAGAGCATTTGTTCGGAATGTTGGAATTCTGATAAATACGGATTTATCGCGATTGACAAGGATAGCGAAGTGGACAAGGGTAGATACCGACGGGGTTTTGATACTTTTCTCACCATTAAATGACTTTGTTGTATCCAACAAACAGCAGTATCATCAGCGTCGCTATAGCGACAACATGGAGCATAAAAAAGAGCGAGATGTGTTGCATCAGCTTGTTCGAGCGAGCGAAGCGATTAGAAAAAAACATCGTATGATGAAAAGCAGCAAGGATGATGTCGAACTCATGAGGCGGGAAGTTTTCAAACCTATAGTCACACCGCTGGAAACGTTAATACGGAATGTGGATCATCCAATCAAGGAGGTGGAAGTAAAAAAAGAAGAAAAAAACGTTAAGGAAGAACACGATGATTCGTTTGGAAAGGAGGATGTTAAAAGAACTGATACGTCTTATGATGATGATGTCTCCTTCAAATCAACATATGATACGAGTATGGATGAGAGTGATAATGATGATGACAAATCAACCTGCAACGTTGACCAATTAATCAACGAATATATCGTGTTATTACAAACAAATCGAAAAACGAATTTCGATGTTTTTTACGGTGTTCGGCTTCTCGCCAATGACAAACTGAAAATTGGCGATTCATCGATAAACTTTGATTCACCAAAGATTCGCGTGGGAGATCGAGAGTATGCAAAAACTGTTGGATTAATCGAGCTATTGTTCAAAAAAGTTCCCGATATCGAGACTATCACGGAGGATGATGTAAAAAATTATGAAGATATCGTAATTACAACGAACGCTCATAAAAAGTTTTACAAAGCCGGTGAAGCGACGCGAAGGGATAATACTTATAAATTTAAAACATATATCACAAAAATCGCATCGAGAAAACATATTGGCGGAGGTATCCATAAAGTGGTTGAAAAAAATACCAAATTCGATTATGTTTTATGACGTCCCCCTCGTCGATACGGGGAGAACGCCAAAATTATCCCGGGAGGGTTTCGCGGTGCGGCGCGTGGGGGGGGGGGGGGGAGCGAGTGTTCGCTCTCCTCGTCTCGGTTGAGCGCCAGCTCTTTATGAGCAAAGTTGTTGCGGTGGGCAGGTCCTGCTCGTCCTCCCGATTTACCTCAGGGGTAGTTCTCCGACGCTACGGCTTCTTACCCTTTACCTGGGGGTATCTCGTCACCGTACTTGACGCACCGCGCGCGCAAAGCCGGGTGAGGGGCAGAGGAAAGGGAATGGGGGGGGGGGGGGGGGTAAAATACCAAACAGCGCAATCCACGCAAAAAAAAACCTACAGCTTACACGGCCGCGCCAAGGAGAGAAACGCCACGTGTATTGTAAAATAACCAGAGAAAATTATAAGCCGAGTACACGCGGAACAGACGCGAGATGCTCGCAATCGAGGTGGTAATTGCACAAGAGGTACTAAATAACGTTGAAAGAAGCGCTCAATGCATTCGACACAATTACAAAAGAAGCTCGAAACGCTCGCCAAAGACTCGAGATACGCGTAAACGAAGGGTAAAACAGTTGCGAGGGGGATAAAATAGTCGCTATCGAAACGTGTAGTCGTTACAAAAGAAAGCTCGCAAAAAAACTCCGTATATTGTAAGCGCAAAGTAAAACAGTCATGAAGGAAGTGCGAGCTAATCGCTATCAAAGCGTGTAGTGGGTGCAACGGAGCGCTCGATAATCGCAATCGACGTTCGAGATAATCGCCGACAAATTCGTGCCAATTGCGAGCGAACCGCGGAATCCGTACAACCGGAATGCCGTATAACCAAAAAAAGGACAGCCCACTGATTCCGAAAGACGCGCTAAATCAAGTCCGCGTACTTCCCGATAGAGCGCTAAATAATCGCGAGAGCAGCGCTCCGTTGAGCCAGAGTAATTCCCCCAAAAGAGACCCGATAGGTAATCGCGACAGGAATTCGAGTACTAACAAAAAGAATCCGAAATAATTAATAACAAAAAAGAATCCGAGATAGTTACAGAAGAGATTCGACACCCCTTCAACAGAGGCCCGGGATATTACAAAAATAACTCGTGTCAATCGCAAGAAATGTTACAGTAGTCGCTAGCGAAGGGTTAAATAACCGTAAAGAAACTTGGCGAAAGAAATCCAAAAAAAAACGAAAAACAAGAAAAAGAGATCCGAAATAAGTACAAAAGAAGCTCGGACTCTAAACAGAGACCAACCAAAAAAACTCGTTCCAATCGCAAGCGAAATCCGAAATACTTACAGACGAGATTAAAATAATAGAGATAAAGAGAATCCGCGATAATTACCCCAGGGAACTCGGATCCCTCGCGAGCGAAGCGCGCAAAGGGGTGTGCGAGACACTCGCAAGCCGCACGCAAAATAAGCACACTCAAAAAAAAATACAATATTAGTCGCCACCGACGGGTTAAGCGATTCCCAAGAAAACACACAAAAAGAACATGACGTAAGAAATTCAACAAGAATGAACTGAAATGATTGCGAGAGAAATTCGCCGGGGACAGGGATTGGGGGACGCGACTCTCTCACACCGTGCACACACGCTCTCCCACGTAGTTTCCGCTGACTGCCGATGATGCTCCCGCGCTGCGGTTTCGAAATCCAAAAAGCGCAGCGAAAGCGGGGGCGCCAAGGTGCGGTGAGAGGGGACTCTCACTCGCAACGGGGCGGCTTCGAACTCCCAGGAGCACGGTACAGCGTCGTCGTCGAGGCGCAGCGAGAAAAGCCTCTCACTCGCCGAGGTGCCGCTGCGTCGAAACTGCAAAACTCCGCAGAGACGTCGTCGTCGAGGCGCAGCGAGAAAAGCCTCTCACTCGCCGAGGTGTCGCTGCGTCGAAACTGCAAAACTCCGCAGAGACGTCGTCGTCGAGGCGCAGCGAGAAAGGTCCCTCACTCGCCGAGGTACTGCGTCGTCGAAATTGATGAGACGATGCAAAGACGCTGTCGTCGAGGCGCAGCGAGAAAAGTTTCCCACTCGCCGATGTGCTGCGTCGTCGAAACTGATGAGACGATGCAGAGACGCTGTCGTCGAGGCGCAGCGAGAAAAGTTTCTCACTCGCCGATGCGCTGCGTCGTTGAAACTGATGAGACGATGCAGAGACGCTGTCGTCGAGGCGCAGCGAGAAAAGTTCCTCACTCGCCGATGTGCTGCGTCGTCGAAACTGATGAGACGATGCAGAGACGCTGTCGTCGAGGCGCAGCGAGAAAGGTTTCTCACTCGCCAAGGTGCTGCGTCGTCGAAACTGATGAGACGATGCAGAGACGCTGTCGTCGAGGCGCAGCGAGAAAAGTCTCTCACTCGCCGAGCACTTCCCCGTCGTCGAAAATCCTCAAAGCGCTGTGAAAACGCTATCGGCGAGGCGCAGTGAGGAAAGTCCCTCTCACTCGCCGAGCACTTCCCCGACGCCCCGGCCGATGCTCTGGCTCCTCTCGACGTACTCTGATGACGGTGATCCCCTGTAGCTGACACACGGCACACGTACTCTCTCTCACGACGAGGAACGCGGGAGCTGGATAGGGAGGAAGGACGTGGGTTTCCCGCAGGGCTTAACCTAAAAATACTCGTGCTCGAACTGTCAGTTTTCCCCTCTCGGGGAATAGCGTACCGACGCTCGGCGCTCGCGTTTCTACGAGTCGAAACCAGGGAAGGGCTGCCGCTGCACACGCACAGTTTTCTTTCTCTTTTTTTGTTTTTTTCTTTTTTTGCGACCAATACCGGGTATAAACACGGGGCTTGTTATTATTTTGGGGGTACTTGTCCCTCTCCGCGGGAGCCGGCCGTCTCGCCTCACCACCGCGCGAGAATAACAAGGAACGACAATGAGGTCGACGCCAACTTGGGCGAGCAAAATCCGCGCGAGAATAACAGCAACAAAAAAAACAACGGGATCGACGCCAACTCGGGCCAGCCGAGCAGAAAAAACGATATTATTTCGCCGGGAAGCGGCCTCGTGACCAGACAACGGCCGAAACGCCTCGATAATGACGGACGAGCGATTGTATAACGTTCGCGTTACGACTGTTCAGGGGAGAAGAAAGAAAAGTTAGATGAGGACTCACCGCGCGATGGCTCGCTCTTCGCGACGCATTTTCCTCGTGCTGCTTTCGCTTCCCTCCTCGCTTTTCCTTTCCGTCCTTTCTTTTTAACGCTTCCTCTATTCCTCTTCGCCGCTCTCGTGTTCTCTTTTCGCCTTTCCTCGCTACCTTTTGCTATTTCTCGCTTTCCTCCTTACAACCTGTACTTTTCCTTTTCGCTTTTCTATCGCTCGGTACTCTCCGCTCTATACACCTGCTAACGCTGTTCTGCCTAATTATCGCGTCGGCGTGTTCGCGGTTGCCGGTCTTTTTGCGCGCCACGCGGGGAGTTTAGTGCGCAGGCCTCCGTGACTATAGTCGCGAGTTTTCCGCCGTCTCCGCCCGGCGGCGCGGCGTGTCTCGGCAACGAGGGCCGAGGCGTATGTCGCTCTAGCGGGAAGACTTCGCGAGTCTGTACACGTTGCGGGGCAAAAGTGGCGCCCTCGTCGGCGGGCCCACGCGCGGCAGTGCAGTTGGCAGCCCTTCCGTGACACAACGTCACAGTTTATTGGGATGATCCTAACGAATTGGTCGATCGTTTACGTTTACTCGTAGCATCTCAAGCAGCCGGCAACTTGTCTCATTCCAACGAAATTGTATCAATCATTGAAGAATTACGCGAGGCTGGAATTATTCGTTAAAACGATTCTCACCAAGATCTTGTTGCACATTCGCAAGATGAGCGTTGACGTGTTTGGACGCCAATTGCAGCCGAAAAATAGAAGTGAAAATGTTCGCGGACCTCGAGGCAAAGGATTCAAGATTACTCGCGATGGACAATACGATATTGATAAAAAACGTTTGTGTAATTTGGCTGATCCGATAGACGAGAATGATGCGATTTCAGTGCGAGTGATGCGAAGCGCAATGCAACAAGAAGTCCGTCAGATAGATCACGTTACATCTTCTCTACGGGAGGATATTGATAATCATGACATAATGATCAGTGCACTCGAGTCCCAACTCGCGGAGCACAAAAGACATCAAAAAATCAATCATGGAAATCTTGAAAACCTGACGAAACGCAATTCCGAGCTCATTGTGCTGTTGGAAAACGAGCTGAAAACATTGGAGCAAAGTAGTAGTAGCGGTAATTATATGTTAATGATCGATAGTGTCAAGAGTCACTTGAGCCAGTTTAAAACGGACCAAGAAGCTGTACACGCGTTATCAGTGAAAAATTCCCAAGTGCTCGCGCTACTGGACAACCGCTTGCACGCGCTCGAGCATGAGCGAGAAAGAGACCGTGGTGAGAGAGCTACATGAGCCGGCGCGAAGAAATTACATCCGTCGACGTGTTGATACGCGGTCTCGATGAGACGTGGCAGGCCGATCTCGTCGATATGTCATCTTACGCTCACCGAAACTCTAAGCAAAAGTTCCTCCTCACCGTCATCGATGTATTCTCAAAGTATGCCTGGGCTGTACCGATCAAGAGTAAGACGGGGAGAGATACGACATCGGCTATGAAATCCATACTAGTTCAGGGTCGAACACCGAAAAACTTGCAAGTCGATCGAGGAAAAGAGTTTTACAATGCCGAGTTTCAGGCGCTTATGGAAAAATTCAACATTCACATGTACTCGACATACAGCAATTTAAAAGCTTCGATCTGCGAACGTTTCAATCGTACACTAAAAAATAAAATGTGGATACGATTCAGTCTTCGCGGAAATTACAAATGCATAGACATTCTGGATGATATGATTTCCGAATACAACAATACCGTACATCGTACAATTAAGATGAAAACAAAAAATGTTAATACGGCTAATGAGAAACAAATTTTACGCAATATTTACAAGAAAATCACGTCTCCTACGAAGAAACCGGCAAAATACAAAATCGACGACAAAGTGAGAATCAGCAAATTTAAGAACGCATTCGAGAAAGGTTACACTCCGAATTGGACAACGGAAATATTTACGATTGATCGAGTGAAAAATACGAATCCAACGACGTACCAGCTGAAGGATCATCGAGATCAACCCATCGGTGGCGGTTTCTACGAACAAGAGCTCCTCAAAGTGAAATATCCCGATGTTTATCTCGTTAAGAAAGTATTGAAGAAACGTGGAAATAAAATATTTGTAAAATGGCTTGGTTTTGACAGTACTCACAATAGTTGGGTAAATAAATCTACTGTATAACAAAAAATTTACAAAGGGTTTTCAAAAAAACTGATTTATTCTCCAAACAATTTTTTAATAACGTAATTTCGTTTTCTGCGATCCAGTCATTATTTCCATTGTTGCACGCACCCTGTAACAGACAGTTCGAGAGAATAACGAACGGTGTTCCAATTGTTTCAATTATTAAGCCGTGTATGTGTTGAAATTACCTGAATCTTTTGTTGATTTCTTCTTCTTTTTTGCTTCGGAGCGACACTTGTCGTAGCATCGTCGCTTCGGCGGAGTACCATCAATATGATCTCGAATTTCCGATCTGTTATAATGCTCCGTGCACGAAAGATATGAGATTACTTCGCTGTCCATTTGAAAGCGTTTAGGCAAGCGATCCCAAATTATGTGAAGTTGCGAACCCCAATATTTCAATAATACACTCTTTGGTATGGAATCGAGCTCGCTGTCGGTTAGATCCCACGCATTCTTGGACGGGTGAAGTGCGTACATCTTAACGTTCTGATATCGACTGAGGGTTTCAGTAAGTCGTTCCTCGCGCAAGCGTAATAAATTAGGTCTCCACGATCCGAGTGCGTGTTTCAGCAAGTTTGTTTATATTCAATGCTTTAGAATCATCACAGTTATAAACACTTTTCTCGTTGCCTTGAGCAAAATTGACATGCGGAGGTTCATACAAATTTCAAGTTACTCCAATGAATAACCCCAAGGCAGAGTATCCGTTGAATCATACATCAACATTCTCTTATCATCTCTCCAGCTTAGAGCAATTTTTTTCTGTGTCGCAGTATGAACAATGTGTTTTTTACTTTGAATTAAATTTTGAGGTTTGACTACATTTTTATGTTCAAACAGACGCATTTTGTAGTCGTCAAGCGTAATAGTTTTGAGCGTTGAGCCCTTGATGCCTTTTGCCCGCTTTTTTTCACCATTGTCGTCAAAAATGTTGTAAGCATATAATTTTGCTCTCAATCCCATAAACTCCTCCATAATATTACCGTTGTTTTCGTCCTTCATCAGACCCAATACTTTTTTATTAGCTTGTGGAATACCATACGGATTGTCAACCGGATAATCCGAAGTGTCAAATTTGTGTATATCTCCTTTTATAATTTGGTAAACGTTGGGTACCTTGATGTGATAGATGAGGCTGTCGGTGTCTGTATATAATAATTTCGCTTTTTGTCCAAAAGTCGTCTTCATATAATAATAGTGAAAGTCGTAGAGCCAAAGTTTGGAGATGTCGAGGATCGAATATCCAACGTATATGGGCTTGTTGAATAAAACGCTGGCCTTGTTGAGTTCTATTATCACCATGACACGGTCGAATATAGTGCAACTGTGGAAGGATGGTTTAGCGATCTGAGCTTTTGCCCCTCACCGTCCAGGCCATTCTGTCACAAGCCTCACTTCTTTGTGCTTTCGCACATTTTCCATTGTTTTCCCAAATACGGCATTATTCATTAATTTGTAAAAAATTTTTTCAAACTCGTTGTTCGATTATTTTCTCAGTTCCGTGTTCACGTCGATGTATTACTTGAGCCAGGGCATCTGTCGAAATTTCAGCACGCGTTGGATGTGTGTTACACGAAGACCCAATTTTGTGCACTGTTTCAAATTTCTGTAGTGAATAACGTGTTTCTCTTTCGGCAACAATGTTGTCATTAATTTTTTCAAACCTTGAGCCTCAGGAGCAAAATGTTGAGGACACAACGGCAGGTCTTTGTGATTTTCATGCAACTCACGAGGATACTCGAGATCGACTTCGAAAATATAACCGACCGGAGAATCATCTGGAATATTTTCCATGTCCTCTTGGAAATTTTCCACCCAAGCGAAAAAGCCGCAAGGTAATGCCTCGCTCATAGCCGCACCATAAAGATTAATAACGTCGAAATACATCAAATATGATTCT
This sequence comes from Heteropelma amictum, assembly GCA_959613375.1. Classification (NCBI taxonomy): domain Eukaryota; kingdom Metazoa; phylum Arthropoda; class Insecta; order Hymenoptera; family Ichneumonidae; genus Heteropelma; species Heteropelma amictum. The sequence continues at coordinate 2,211,116 of OY390724.1, forward strand.
TCTTTTTTTGAATCGTATTCGCCTTTCATGTAGCGATTGTTAGCTTTCGCGTATCTATTCGAACACTGTGCCACACCACCGCGGATTCCCTTCTCGATGAACATTAACATGTCAACATCGGTCAAAAGTTCGAGTTCGATACCGGTGCACTTTAGCATCGCGTCGAACGAGAGACCCGGAGCCGTATAATAATGCAGAGGATCAAGAGCGTACGTTTCGATGCAATTTCGTCGAAAATTTTCGAAAATGTCCGTCAAAAGCAGTACGTCGGTTTTCAGGTACAAATCCGAATGTTCACCCAATGTTCGTACATTCAGCGTTGTCCACACGTCGCGAGTATGCGCATAATCATCGTCCGAGATGTTTGAATTTTGAAGTTTTGAAAAAAAAAATTTTTTCTCCGGTAATTTGGTTTCGTCGAGTCTCCTCCAATCATCAAAGTAATCATATGGAAAAACACCTTTTCGCGTTAGTAATTGAAATTTTGCATCAGTATCGCAAAATCCTCGTGTTATGGTTTTTTGCTCGTGTTTCAGATACGATGCTAATTTGTCGATGCTACTTGCCATGAATCTGAACGAATCGATAAATCGATATTGTACACGTGTTCCTTTGACGGTTTTGATGAACGAAATATATTTTTCCTCATTCACCGGCAAAAGCTTCACCGATCCTTCAAAGTTTTTAGCCAAAGCTTTTATTAAATATTGCGCATCATAACCCGACAAATTATGAAATATAATGGGAACAACGTGAGAATTTTTGTAATTTAAATTACAACCCTGATGAGCAGCACCTCGATATTTTCCCGTGAAATGACAATGATCTCGTACTTTTGTCGCGGTGACGACGAACGGTTTTTCACAGATGTGACACTTTTTAGCCGAACGAAAATTGTCACTTTCATGCGAGTTCAACGGATTCATCGGCACTATTGTCTGAAAAAGCGTGTTGAAAGACACCGCCATTTCTTGCAATTTACGCATAAACCACTCCATGCAATCTTTCCCTCGATGAAATTCATACTTCGATTTCGATTCGTCGAAACTGCAGTGTACGTAATAGGCGATACTGTGAGGCGTATGCTTTTGATAATTCATCGTATTCTTTTGCGGGCTTGTTACCGGTTCGAGAAGACATTCTAAATCTGCATAGATCGCGAACGGCACAGCTTCTTTGTATTTATCGTTTTTGAATTTTAAAATGGTCGCCTCATCTTTTGGAAAAACAACACGACAATGATTAATGTTTGCACAGTCTATTTGATGTTTATTCAGAGTATCTTGTATTTTAAAGTGGCACAAACATCGGTCGCACAACCACGCTTGACAATTTCTTTTTGATATTTGCGCGCTCACCAGTCTTGAAATATTTTTTATTCACGCGAAATGATGATACGCTTTCTCAATATCATCATCATCATCGTCGATCGAATCAATCACTTCTATCATAAGCAAATGTATCGTAGATCTTTTCGATATCTGTTTACTAAGATGTACTGGCACAATTTCGCTCCGCCCATTCACACGTTCTATACCGTACACATGAATCGATAATCCATTAATTTTTTCGAATTTTTCAACATGCGATAGACGCATCGCAAAATCGAATCCTTCATAATTAAGCACTTCGCTAAAGTGTGGATAAGACTTCGTCCTCTCGGTATGTGAATTTGGTGAGGGTGACAAGGCTGCAGTTATAGCCCATAAAAAGCAATACACATCCGCGTTCAATACACATCAATTGACAACCGCCCGCTTCAGTTGAATATCTCGAGGCATAGGCGTGTATGTGGATGAGCCACCGAGCAGCGGTGGGTACGAATTGATGCTAACGAGGAGATGATCGATTTCATGCAAAGACCAGCCCGATTCTTTTTCCTGAAAATCTTCGATTTTTACGAGCAGTTTTGATTGCACGTATTCCACAAACCATTCATCAATATCCGTTGATAACGAAATGCTCGCATTCCTCGTTTGGAATGTTTTTTGCTCCTCAACGATCTCGTCTATCTTCGAAAGGTGAAATTTGCATACTAGCGTAACGTTGACCTTGATGTTATTTTCTTCTCTCACGACTGTTTTTAATTTCGGCACCATCACTTTCTTCGCATCTTCGAGGAAATTTGACACATCTTTGTGGCTCAAATTGATTATAGCACCCGTCTTTATTCGACCTTGAAATGCTGATTCTATATCAACCCATTTCACCGCACCGCTCGCGACACTCAAACTAGCATCACTTTTTCGCGGGTTGATACGCGCAATTTTTTCCTTCAACGATAGCAACTTGGCTACACTAGCCTGAATTCGTAATTTTTCACCCGTCTTGAGATGAAACGTTCGAAAATTTTTCGTTAGTTCTTTGATGCTAGCATCGCAGAACTTTAACATTTTTTCGACTTTAATGGGGGAGACGTTACTTTTGAGCGCCGCATACGCTCTTTCCAACTCGTCGATCATTTTACGATATTCATCAGCGTCCATCGTGAATGCAAGCTATTCGCTCAATAGATCAATCGCAAGTGTGGCAATTTTCGGCGTAGCAGCATCTTAAAAAAGCGCTTATCGCTTCACCGCTCTCCTCCTCCTCCGCTTCGCATAAACAAAAGGGTAATGTAATTTTTACGCATGAAATTCGTCGTTGCTATCACCTTTAGAGAGTGTACATTTTTATAAAAATAAAGATTGTACATTAACCCCCGAAAAAGCATATTTATTGCATACCATAAACTTTATTACAGCTAATGCACATTTCAATCGCTCAAGAAAATACTCTTGTGCGTTTTGAAAATTCATACAAGCTGTTCGGTACATGTCGTTGCTTAGCCACGAATGTCTCAAAGTATAGACGATCGGAGAGGAGGCAGGGTAAAACGTCTCTAACATATTTAGAGAGGCTTTCATAAACCGGCCAACGTAAACCATTTCTCTATATCCCTTTTTTATCTTAGACGTAGAACCTTTGTATATATTTTTCTACCAATACGCCATGCGTCCGGCCAACCTTTGACTGTGTCATATGTTCAAGTGTTTTTGCGCTATGTGCTCTATGCTTTGTGTGAAGCAGCTACTTTTTAGTCCGTCACGCAGCGACGTTCGTACGAAGAAGGAGCCAAAAAATTATAAGCGCGTTTGAGAAGACGACAAAAATGTATATTACAGTAAGTTTGTGATTCTCCGAAAATCTTTTATTAAAATATTACAATTTGTATTAATATTTAATATTTATATTTTTTTAGATGTTGCACTCGATGATCATAATATTGCTGAGCATTTTCGAAAAACCCGAAGAGCCTGCTCCTCTTCAAGAGGTGGAGGAACATGAGCAGTGGGTGTACGAGTATGAACCCCAGTTCCATCCACCTCAATTTCCTCCGGTGGAGAAAGAGGAGCCGGAGGAACAAGAGGAGCAGGAGGAAGAAGAGGGAGAGGCCCAGGAGGAAGAGGACGAGGACCAACAGGAGGTGGTGGACGATGAGGCGCTGGGTATTGTGGACAGGAGGGACGAGCACCACCTCCTGCCGCCATACCCATTCCCTCCCATTAATTTTGACGAAGAATTTTGGGAGTGGCATTATGCGCAGACTTGCCCCTCCTGTTGGGGAAATCTTCTATGCCCTTATTGCAGGTGAATAAAAAAATTAGATTACTTATACATTAATTTATATAACCATTGTAAATGCATTAATTTTGTTTGTTTGTTTCAGGGATCAACACACAATGATGATGCATCGTTTTTTATAATGTGTGTGATTTATAATAATTTTGTTTTTTGTATTGTATATGATTTATAATAATTTTGTATTGCGTGACTTTTTTCTATTTTGTATGATTTTATATTTTTGTATTTTGTGTGTGTGCGTGTGTGTGTGTGTGTGTGATTTTTATAATAAAAAAAATATAAATAATGTATACGATGCATTTTTTATTCTTCCCTCTTCCTCATTGTTTTCTCCCTTCAAGCATGTTCTGGTACGGACCGCTTTTCGGAGGTCTCCTACGTTGTGCGTTTGCAGCGTTCATCTCTCTCGCGCTTCATGGTTTGGTCTTTCATCGGAAAATTCTTTCGTAGTGGTCGGTCGGTCTGTTGGCGTTCGCTTTCTCTCTTCCTCCTGCACTTGCATCATGCGGCTCTTTCGTTGACGGGTTGGTCGTTCGGTCTCTCTTTGAAAAAATCAAAACTGGGCATTCGTTTTCTCTCTTCCTCCGTGTCTCGGCACGGTCGACTCTTCAGTGGTCTCCAATGTTCGACGCTCGCATCGTTTGTCGCTCCCTCTCTCTTGCGCCCGGTACTTCAGTCTTTCATCGAGAAATATGATGCGCTCACATTGTTTGTCTCTCTTTCTCTTGCGCTTGGATATATAGAACGTACGACGGAATCGGGCGACACCAACATTTGATAAGTGCCGTCCTGCAACGACACGCGCCACTTCCGAGAAATTTCGAGTCTCCAAAAGTTTATAATAAATCAGCGCTCGATATATATATATATATTGTTATGATTATTAAGATGAATATCACTGACCGACTGACTTACTTCACTGAGATCCTCATTTTACTATTATTTGATATCAATCGAGCCATCCATGACGGTTGCTATGGGGATAAATAGACATAAGAACAGACTTACGAGAGACTCGATCGCGACCGGACGTATCAGGAGAGCTCTCAATTTAACATAGAGAATAAAGACTCCTTCTTTTATAATAAAGTTGTTAATTTATTAAATACCCGCGCGCAACGATATATATACAACGTTCGACGGAATCGGGCGACACGCACCGTGAAATTTCCAACACCCCCTCCCACCCCCCACTCTACCTTCTCGAGAATTCACATCCAAGCCAAAATACCCCCTCTCCGGGGGGTTCGTGTCCGGGCTAAATCGGGGTTCGTGTCTCGGCCAAGTCCCGGTAAATGTCGATGCAGAGACCTTGGATTAGTACCCGCCCCATATATCTACTCCCATGCACATACACACGTCTACGTCGCGCGGCGTAGCCCAGCCTCTCGCGGTGCGGCCGGGCACACCGTCACACGCACACCATCACGCGCCGCCCAGCCCACGCGTATTATTGGCTGTCATTAATTATTAATAACTCATCAGGGCTGCATCGGATCGAAAAACCGTTGAGAACTTTTCGATTCAGAATTTCGAGATCTACCACCCCTTCAGAGATCCTTCGACTCTTTTGGGACAGGCTGTATAGTTGATAATTTGGCGGAGGATACCGAGTATCTGGCGTATAGTTTAAATGTGCTGGTTAAGGTAGCATTGCGGCGTTGGCTGATAATTCAATTTTGGTTGATAACTGCCCTTATATACCTCTTGATTAATGAATTGGCATGAATGCTGCTTATTTACTTTGTTTGGTATTCAGTTGCTGGATATTACGATAAAAACTATGTCGCGAATCTTTTTTTTCGCCAAATCAGAATCAACTTGTGTATTATCTAATTTAATCAGCACTTGTGCAACTAACTCATTTTTTATCATCATTGTGACGTCGAAACGCACTCAAGGTTAAGAAACCTTGTAAAAATGGTCGTTCCCTTTTTGCCCTAGCCTCTCGGCTGTAACATATTTATTTATCATTATCTGGTTCGCCGACACATCAAGTGCATATTAGATTATAACTATTTCGATCAGGTGATAAACACTCAGCGTTGGCATCGTCCAAATGCTCGCGCCACACTCACACACACACGTCTCATCCGCACAATCGCAAAATGTTTTTCCTTTCGTTATTTCGTTTGTTACTTCGTTTTGTTTGAAAATAAATTTGAAATAGTTGGCCAACTTATCTTAGACAAAAGTGCGCAACAGTAGTCTGGAGGCTCGATCTCATCCCGGGGTGGAGATTGAATCTTTCCTGACGACCGATGGACTCGTAGATCCTCTGGAACTCGAAGACGGGATACGAACGGGTGGCCAACCCTCGCAATGCCAAAGTCCCGATTTATGTTGAGTTCAGAGCGAGTGACTGATGATCGGTGTTCACCGTTCGATGTCCCCGAGATGAGAGAGAGCGAGTGTATCTTTCTTGGGAGCGAGGTGCCGGCTCCCCCACTACCTAAGCGAGACACCCTTCCCTTATTACTACTCATTTCAGCGGCGATATTCAAAGCCCTAGTTACAATGCCTCCCCTTTATGCAGCCATCGATATAATCAGGGATGACATAAGGAACATTACTTTTGTCATTTCATCATGTCTCCGATCCTTATCGTATGTCTTAAATAATTATAATTAACATAATCTTATTAACTAAACGCCGCTGCAATTCGGCAGCGGGTCGAAACAACTTAAACTCAAGTGTTGAACAACGCCGCCCCTCGGCAACGAGTCACTAACCTACGCAAATTACATTCTCTCGTCAATCGAAGTAATGGCTATATGTATAAAATCGGCTTCTGACGATTTTCCCCTTCTTTTTTATTTTTCGCTCCGCTTTTTTTTTTTTTTTTTTTTCATTTATTTATTTATTTTTTTTTTATTTATCGGAACCAACAGCAACTCCTGATGCAGCGCTCACACAATACTTGCGAAGATTGCATTTATTGTACGTTCCCATCTCCTCAGAAGAATCTTGCGGGTTTGTCAATACAAAGGCATTATCCCCCACACGTTTAGTGATCTTATATGGCCCTTCGAAGAGGTGGAAAAACTTTTTCGTGACCCGATCAAACGCATTCGAGAGGTGTCGTACTCGCAATAAAACTAAATCACCGACGTTCAATACAACTTTCGATACGGATTTTTGCTCCCTCTTTCTCCTCTCAAAATTCTTTCTCATATTATCGCGCGCAAGAGTAAGTTGATAAACACGGTCGCGTTCTTGAGACTCGGGGAATTGCACGAGCTTTTTTATGCGATCTTGTACTGGCGTCCCAAACTGCAATTCCATCGGGGCAAATCCCGTGCTATGATGGGTTGTGAGGTTGAGGACCTCTTCGATTCGAGGGACACACTGAGGCCATCGAGCATGTTGATCTGAGCACCACGTACGGAAAAGCCTACCTAATTCTCTCATAACTCTTTCCGTGGGATTTGATTGAGGATGACGTACAGAACTATATAATACCTTAATTTTTTCGGACTCTAAACGATTTTTCTATTCAGCAGAGGTAAACTGAGTACCGTGGTCACTGAGAATACGTAATGGCCTTCCGAATTTGGGAATAACTTGATCAAAAATTTTCTTCAAACACATCCGGACAGTCGCTTTCTTCATCGGGTATAAAGAGATATATTTCGTAAAAACATCGAGCATCACGAAAATATATTGTACGCCTCCCCTACCTATAGGCAGAGGACCATACTTTACCCTCTGGCACAAATCACAGCCCACGATATATTTCTTTATATGACCTTGCATGCCTCTCCAAAAATAATATCTCTTTATGTATCCTAGCGTCTTGTATACACCAGGATGACCGAGTTTAACATGAATATCTTCGATCAAATCCCAAATCAAATTGTTTGGTATTACAAATCTCCACCTTCCTGCCTCCCTATCTAGATGAAACAGTAATTCGTTATGAACGAGAAAATCTGACGAACTTGATTGTAATTGACACTCTTCTATTTTTTTTTTAAGTGACTCATCCTCGTGTTGCCATTTCACTATATATCTTAACTTACGTTTTAATTCTTTATCACATTCCAACATCGCGACAGTGATAAGAGGTGGTTCACTCGTAGAAATAACAGGAAGAAAATTCTGATTCAATGCCGACACCATGACACGACGATCATCGCCCTCTCGAAATTGCCCCGCCGGATTGCGACTAAAAAAATCAGCCACCGCATTGTCCACACCGCGACAATGAGAAACAGAGAACGAATACTGCTGTAAAAGTAGACACCATCGTGTAATTCGAGAACTGCGGAACGAAGCTGAGTTCAAAAAAGTCAAACATTGGTGGTCCGTAATAATCTCAAAATGGGTTCCGATTAAATAGACACGAAATTTCGTTATAGAATAAATGATTGCGAGGAGCTCCTTTTCAGTAGTAGTATAATTGATCTCGCGTTTATTTAAACATCGAGAAACCATACTCACTACATTATGGTGCCCAGCATCATTTATTTGATAAAGAATCCCGCTCACTCCATGATCACTCGCATCAGTCTGCACCCGAAACGGAGATCCTTGTAGGACATGCTTTAAGCCGATACAATGTTTAAAATCCCATTTTAATTGTTTGAATGCCTCAGCTTCTGTCTCGGTCCATCTCCATAAAGCACCTTTCTCGAGCAATTTTCGCAAGGGATCGATCGTTTTGCTCTGGTTAATGTTGAACTGGCGATAATAATTACAAATCCCTAAAATTGATTGTAGCTGGGTCTGGTTCTTGGGTTCTGACAAATTTTGAATGATTTCCAACCTATTCGGATCAGGTTTAATCCCTTGGGATGATACGATAAATCCTAAAAACGGCAATTCTTTACAAAAAAACATGCATTTTGACAATTTCAACGTGAAATTGTATTCAATCAATCGTTCAAATATCGCTTGTAAAACTCTAAGATGTTCTTGAAATGTTTTCGTCCCGATGAGAATGTCATCGATATAGCACGCGATGTATTCAGAAAAATCATCCTTTAACGCGAAACTGAGGGCTCGGATAAATCCGCTTCCCGCTGTCTTGAGCCCAAAAGGAATCCGACAAAATTGATACATATGTGAATCAAACAGGAAAGCCGTCAATGGACGAGATTCTTTTTCGAGTGGGACTTGCCAGTAACCATTAGTCAAGTCTAGTTTTGTGAACCATTGAACTCCGTCAAATTTGTGCAAGAGTTCATTGATTAGAGGCGGTGACTCATGATCATCCTCTATTACTTTGTTTAAGTGTCGCGCATCGAGACAAACTCGTACAGAGCCGTCCTCCTTTTTGACAATTCTCAAAGGATTACAACATCCGCTAGATGATCTTTCGATTACGTTATTTTCGATCATTGCGCGAATCGTCTCGCCAGTTGCTTTTCTTAATTGGATCGGGACTGGATAGTGATGTTTTATTTTAGGGTTTTTAATCGTCAAATTTATACGGTGCTCGTAACCGACAGCGCAACCGGGTTTATCGGAAAATAGTTTTTCGTTCCGTTTTACTAACTGCGTAACCGTCTGTCTCTGCACCTCCCCCAATAATATTAGATTTCTCGCAGCCGCGCAGGATTCCTCGGGGACATACCTATGGCACGCGTTTATTGCTATTTCGTTTTTTTCGCTTTTATCCGTCTCTATTTCACCGTTTTTGTCTTCCCTATTATCCATATTAATAACAAAGACGTGCGTTTCATTGTCGTAACGCGAGCACATCAGTGTCTCCGGACAATCCCGCTCGAACATCACCGAGGAAGAAGAAAGACAGATTCCCGCGATTTCTATTGTACCCTTTTTATAATTTATGACTGCCTCGTGCTTGACCATCCAATCATGCCCAAATATTACGTTGGATGTTAAAAATGGGATGACCAAGAATATGCAACCCAAAATTCTCGCATCGATAGTAACATTAACATAAACCTGCCGCTTCACCGAAGTCATTGTTTTTTTTATGGCTGTAGATACCCGAACATTCGAAACAGGCATCTCATCAACTCGACCGCTCGATTTTATTTGATCATAAAAATTCTCCGATATGGCTGTGACTTGGCTTCCAGTATCGATTAGGGCCGTTACTTCAGTATTATTTATTTTGATTTTGACATGGGGGGATCGATTATATTTTCTTAAATCATTTTCTTTTCCCACCATTTCCCCATTTTCGATGTCCTTTTCCAGCTCCTCAACAAAATCAAAATTTTCTCGATACACTTTTGGAGCTGTATAAAGCGCATCGTTTTTCAGTTTAAATGATACCTATTCCCGCTGGCATTGGAATTGTTTGAATTATTTCGATAATTCATCTATGGATTTTTGGAATTATATTGCGGCGGTGGAAAACGTGTGTTTGGCATTCGAAAATTCTGTACTCCGTTTTGAAAATATTCATTCGTTCGGCTCTGTTCGTGTTGGTAATATGGCCTATTTCTCTCTCGATATCTCGAATCATGTGTCTGCATTTTATTTATTCTCGCTCCGTTATTTCGGTGATTATAATTTGTCGCGTGTTTGTGATCATTCCTCACCGCGTCCAAGTTTCCCAAAGTTTGTGTTATTAAATTCGTATCCCCAAAATTGAGTGTTGACAAAGTTTCCCTAACCCATGCGGGATATTGCTGAGCTATATTATAATTAACCTCGAATTCTGATAACGTGGGGAGAAAATATCGCGCCTCAGATAATTGTTTATAAAAATAAGTCTGTAAGCTCTCTTGTTGTGCCTCGAATCGTCTTTCCATCCATTGTTTTTTGAATCTCACGCGAATTGGCACCGAATAGAATTCATTCAAAAATTGTATTTTAAAATCAGCAAAACTCGTGAAATCCCCTTTTAAAGTAAACCACATTTGGGCTTTGCCCTCGAAAGCGTGTTCGACTATTAACATTTTTTTATCTTCACGAATATTCTTAAGTCGCAAGTATCTTTCCATCTCTTCAATAAACATCGCCGGGTGTCTATCGATCTCATTTTGAAATTTCGGAGTCTTAATGTCAATATGCGTATTATTTATATTACTTACAACTGCCGCAAGATTCTCCGTACTAACTGTTCCATTTACTTGGCTTTGATGTGTTGTAGCCGATCGGCCTTCTTGTTGCTGTTGATTCCGACTCTCAAGTGTTTTTCTTAATTCCTCTAAACGCTCTCTCTCCCGCTTGATTTTTTCCCATTCCTCACGAATTTCGTCGTTTCGCCCGCTCGGGCTTTCTCGCGTAGTCTCTTCATCATGCATCAAACCCATTTTATTGTTATTTCGCCTCTGTGAAAAATTGTATAATTAATTAATTAATTGGGGAGTTTTACTTGCACACCCTTTACGGGTTTTTACAAGCCACCCACCCAACTACTACCCATTCTGTATCATATCCTCGTACCTCCTCTGTTTTTCTGGGTGGGTGGATTTCCTCCAATAGACCTACTTTTTTACGTGGGTTCCGAACCACGAGAGAACAGTTTAAGACACTTAGAAAAATCCATTGGTGTCGGCGGCGGGAATCGAACCCGGACCCACCGGGTGTGAGCCGGGCGCGTTACCACTAGGCCACTGCCTCTCTGATTGTGAAAAATTGTATATATTATATCTTTGTTTCGTCTGTCTACCCGATTTTGTAACACAAATTATATTTTTATTGTCATCAGATATGAATCAAATTATTCGTTATTTTAACTGTTGTAAGTTCAGGCCTCTAGTTGGGCGCCATTTTGTAACATATTTATTTATTATTATCTGGTTCGCCGTCACATCAAGTGCATATTAGATTATAACTATTTCGATCAGGTGATAAACACTCAGCGTTGGCATCGTCCAAATGCTCGCGCCACACTCACACACACACGTCTCATCCGCACAATCGCAAAATGTTTTTCCTTTCGTTATTTCGTTTGTTACTTCGTTTTGTTTGAAAATAAATTTGAAATAGTTGGCCAACTTATCTTAGACAAAAGTGCGCAACAGTAGTCTGGAGGCTCGATCTCATCCCGGGGTGGAGATTGAATCTTTCCTGACGACCGATGGACTCGTAGATCCTCTGGAACTCGAAGACGGGATACGAACGGGTGGCCAACCCTCACAATGTCAAAGTCCCGATTTATGTTGAGTTCAGAGCGAGTGACTGATGATCGGTGTTCACCGTTCGATGTCCCCGAGATGAGAGAGAGCGAGTGTATCTTTCTTGGGAGCGAGGTGCCGGCTTCCCCACTACCCAAGCGAGACACCCTTCCCTTATTACTACTCATTTCAGCGGCGATATTCAAAGCCCTAGTTACACGGCCAATAGACTGGATGGAGATCTTTGATTGAGAAGTGCAAATAAAAGTGGAAACGGCGTGTTGGATTTTACTTGACTCGAAAAGTCTATATTTTGGGAAACAAATTAAAGATATTACAAATAAAATAATTAATGGACTTACAGTTTGATAACGATGAAGACGGCAGAACGAAATCGGTCAGTCAAAAGGGTGGAAATCTTCGTTGACCTTGCAGTTCCTCGAAATAACTTCAATAATTCTTAATTCTTCGTTGACTTAATACTGTTTAATTTCAACTTTAAACTTTGAATATTTTCTCTATTAACTTCAAATTTTCTACTATTTTTATCTTTTCTTCTTTTCTTGAATTTATTTATTTTCGGTCTCTTTCTTATAATTTGGACTCGGTACTCTTCTGTTAAAGGCGTTCCGAAATTTAAAGTCGTGGAAAAGTTCAACCAATGATGGTACATTTTCATCTTGATTTTCCCTTTTCTTAAACTAAAGGGCCTGATGCTTCGGGAGCGCACACTCCCCTCCACATAGGTTACCCTATCTTTGTCGCGTGGGTGGGTTTCGCCCCTCCCTGACGGACAAAGATGTTGCTTTGGGGAGGCCCATCTTCCCTCTACAACTTATGTCTTATGCATATTATCGAATTACAATATTTTATTTATAATATTATTCAATGTTTGTCAAATCGTATATTGTTATTTTAAACGTATTAGTATTTTTTTTATGATTTAGCTCATATGTATCTTAATGTCAAATTTATTTAATAGCGTTATATGTCTTTTCTTTTCGTGTCGTCCGTTTCAATTGTTATAATTATTCCAAATGAATTTTCTGTTATCTTCATTGTTATTTAGTCTTCTCTTTACCATTTAATAATTTGTTACGTCCCGGGAGGGGGATCGAGTACGAGTTTTGTGGCCACCGGATTTGGAGCGCGAAGATTTGAATATCTTTCGCCGGAGAGTCTGTTGGTTGGTCCGCGACTCGCGAAATACAAATTTATTATCAATGTGGGTTTTTATACCCGATACTCTTCGGAGATGTTTTGGAAGTTTTGGATCGGAGAAATCTTTGAGTGATTTCCCGAATAAAGTATTAGCCGATTTAATAAATTAACAGAGTTTTATTTAATATTTTAATCACTATGGTTTTACAAGTTCGGTACAATTTATTGTTTGTCGATAATAGTTCGAATTATTGCGGATTGAGAGATCTCAGTCTCGTCAATCGAGTTTTAATAATTCGGTCGAAGTCCGGATAATTTCTAAGTAAATTTTGTCTGGATTTTTAACGGACGTTACGACGACGTGAACAGAGTAAACTTTTATCGAAGTGAAGCGCTTGTTGTAACTTATACGGAGTTTATATAGTAGGTTTTGATCTAGGTAGTGGGAGATGATTCGCGTCTCCCACGGATTAACAAAAAGGGCATTCACCCGTTACACGGTGGGAGGAAACAGCCCTCTCTATTTTGAATGTTACAAAGTTGTTGAGCTGCATTTGGATATTTCATTGCAGCGTATAGAGATTTCGTTTTACGAGTTTTTATAGTGGCGACGCATAGACGCACGCGTTGCGTCCAGGAGTCGTTGACCCTTTTCGAGGGGGCTTCCTGACTTTTTTTTGGGGCTCGAGCGTTTTATGACTTTAGATAGGAGTTGTCGCAGTTCGAAAATAAAAGGCGGTTGTACCCTATGCGTGTTTCGAAAGATAATTAGAAAAGGAGGAAAAGATGCTGCTTGTGGGAAAACACTTGAAGAGTTTTTCCCGTGCCCTGTTTTAACTTTTACGACTTTTCGAGGAAATGTCCACTGTCAATCTCAGAGGAGGCTTGTTACTAAATTTGTAAACGAATCTGTATGCAGTGGTTTTTTATATTGAGAAGAGTCTAACGGTAAAAAGTAGAACGCTGCACGTGCTTTGAGTTTTTGAAAGAGGGGTATTTTACGATTGTCATAAATTTGGGTGCACTTAGTGACTACATATGCTTCGCCGAAAGAAGATACCAATAGATGCGTGCCCTGCAAGTACCTACTGTGGGTATTGCGTGTTTTTTTAATGGGGCTAAAAAAAGGGTTCGAGCGTGAGAGCTGGGACGTAACAAATTATCAATTCATTTACATTGAGATTTTTATTTGTCTGTTTAAATTATTTTACTGTTAAAAGAAACATATTTCAATGTTAAGAATATTTGAAAAGTGTTTCGTTTCGTTTGAAGAGCAGCTGCATAAAGTTTTATGATCGTGGAAATATTTAAGATTTTATTTTTCTTGGAATTTTTGGTACTTAAAAATATTCATGTTCCCTATCTACCCATAGCGTCTACTAGTCGCCAGATAAGTGGTCCTCGAAAGGTTGCAGCATCACATATCACTCCCTTTCGTGGGAATGGATTTTCTAGTCCGTTTCCGCTTTCGATCCGTTGATATTTTTTGAACACGTGTGTTTTTTTGAGAAAACAGACTCGTGGCAAGTTTACATAACGAAAATGTTCGTAAAAGTCTAGACGTTCTGTGTGATTTTGTAACATTATCTAAAGAATTTCTCGAAGAGAGAAAAAAAAAAGAAATACGGAGTTTCGACGGACGTCACACCCCCTACATAGACAGTAGTGCGAGTGAGACAAAGTGAACGAGAATGACCGAAAGAAAAAAAAAACAAATTATACCAATAACGAAAAGTTATTTCGTTTCCTAATATGAACTCCTTTTAATTAATAATTTTCTCTTCATTTCAATATACTTATTTACGTAATTTTATTTATGTCTATGAGAATTATCTATTTTCTACATAGATCGATTTTCCTCCTTTCTGTAACTCCTGAGTTTCCGATTGAAATTGTTGATGATGACGACGCTGGTGATGTTGGACGTGTTGAAGATGTTGTGACAGTTTAGTTAGAGGTACATGTCCATTCGTACTTACTCAGTCGACCTCGAATATCTTCTCATTTTTCTTGTAGTTTATTCAGTTTTTTCATTTTATTAATTTTTTGGAAGACTTTTCTTAACTTATGTTTAACTCACTAAGACTCTTTTAAGCTCGATTTGATCTTCCTCCGTTTCGAGATCGGGGTAAATTTTTGTATCCGCAGCTACTGGTGGAATGAGATCTTCGCCTCCCTCTAGGTCCGATAGACGTACTGCTTTCGTTTCTGCTTCTGTATTTCGTTGGTTATTTGCCAAGTGTAATAACAAGTGAGTAACTGAGTTCCACACGGCTCCAATTAATTTGAGTGATCATCCATAGACGGTGTGTAGAGTATATCCATATACAAAGGTATCTACAATCATTTTACAGATTTTGAGCACTATGAATATGCCAATGAAACCCGCGCAGAATGTGCCGAATTTCAAGAATCGATCCCATGTCTTTTCCCATGCGTTTTCTGCAAGTTTCTCGAGAGATTCTTCGTCGAAAATGTTGTAGAGTGATGCACTATTCCTGTGTGATCCATTTGTTACTCTTTGTGCGACATTTTGTAATATTGCAGTTTGTTCCATTGTGAACATTATTCTGTTCCGCATTGTGTCTAGATCGTCTTCGCTATAAATTCCGCTTGTGGCCAGATGAATCGGATTTTTATAATTCCATGTTATTTTAGTGTCGGGCTTTAAGCTCAACGGTGGAATTGCCTCCACAAGTTTTGGCATAAATTTGTACCAAGTATTCCCCAATTGATAGAATTGTAATAATGATGAATTACAAGGAATTTTCGTAGCATGATTGGTAATAATGTGTGTCATTGCCGTTAAGAAATAAGTTTCATTTCCTCTTACAACTGGTACACGGTTGAAGCATTCTTCCGTATTTTGTACCTTGACTTCGACTGGTACGCATTGAATGATGTGGACCATCTCTCCTGCCAATACTGCCATGTATCCTGGTCCTTTCATGAATCGGTACGCGAATTCATCCGGTTGAGTCGATGCTATCGCTAAACTATTTTTTAAAACTTCTTTTTCTAACTTACAACGGTGTATCATAACATCTCTGTATAAAGTTTTAACTTGTGACCTCACATGTCTCTTGACGTAAACAAATTTTGCATTTACATATAAAAACATATCCATATTATCAGGCTTAATTTTAACAGCATTATTTTTTCCAAGAATTCCTAGATCTTTACCTTTCATAATAAATAATTTAGGATGTTCTGTCTTGAGTATAGTGAGACCACACGAATTTTCTATTCCAATAATAGCTAATGAAAAACTTATATCTTCTACTTTAACTGTATACGGTTTCATCTTTTGTTTTCAATGTCGTCGCTAAACCTGTGTATAGCATTGAATACGTATAATCTTGACAAAATTTTCTCGGTAATGAGTCCCAAAATGTGTATCCTCCTTCTGGATCAATACAATGTCCTTGGTTTAAAGTACAGCTATTTCCTGAAGTAAGATAAACCTTATTGCTATTTACTTTTACTCGAAAAGTAATGCAAAAAAAATAATTTTAAAACCATACCCCGGTCTTAAGTAACCTGGTTCGTCAGTCTCTCTCTCTCTCTCACACACTCAATTTGTCAACTTCATTTGTCAATAATAGGTGAATACGTATTTCATCCGTTTGCGAATCTTACTTTCATCTCGCAATACATCCGCAAGTGTTCTCGGCCGTCCTTTCCTCTCGTTTTCTTCCACGGGTTGAACTCCCCTAAAGTTAGCATTTCTACGCCTGAGAAAGCTACTGTTTTTTGTGTCGTTGCCTCCAACGACTTCTCGTTTCATCCGATATTCCCTATTTTTCCGTTTTTCCCTATAATTATTTTCTCCCGTATGTAGATTTCCGACCGTTCCTTGCCCTTGGCCTTTCTGATGTTTGCGGCAGTCTTTATAATGATGACCCGGTTTTTTGCAATAATTACATATTATTATATTTACGTTTTGGACCGTTTTCTCCGGTACTGGCAGGCTATGCCTAGTGTGCGAAGTCGCCTGATCCGTCGTGTTTTTAGGATCGTCCAAGGATTTCCTTCTATCCCGATATGGCACTGTGGACTCTCATTTTCTCCGTTGATGGAATCTCGAAGTGTCCGATACCCTCCAGCTTTTAGTAAAAACTGCAGTTCGGCTTTTAATCCTTGTTCAAATAATACTTGCGTGAACCATCTGTCGTGTCCCTGAATTCGGCGTTAAGGATTGATGCGGGATTCAGAGAAGAGATTTCGGATCTTCTCCAAATGAGTGTAACTCCAACTCAAATAGCTACCATAAATACTGTGTGTTTATTGACTTGTTTGGTCTGATTGAGTTATAAAGTGGTTTTGCCGTAGGACCAAACCGTTCCTGCCCAGATCAAGTCTGCCTCGATTTCTCAATGCGTCGCGATTTTGAATCACGACGGTGACTTGCTTCTCTGCTTCCGTAATTGCTGAAGAAGTGATATTGCGACTACTTGTAGCAGTGTTACTTAATGTTGGCCTCTTGACCCTGTTCTGTTATTGCAATCGCTGATGAAGCGTTGTTGCAATTATTTGGGTAACGCAGTTGCCCTGTTCTGTTGCGAGAAGCAGATTAAAAGTTTTTTAGGAAGTCACTGAATGTTGTTACAAAATGCTACATTCTAGGTCACAACACACCTCAGAGTATTTTCTATGCCACGTATTCCAGCAGCCAGTTCTGCTCTGGCAGTACAATTGGCAACGAGGTCTGCGATAATAGCCTCTAACTTTCTGGCCTAAGCTTGTACAGTCTCGTCATTTTTTGTCTAGAAGAATACAGCTCGATAATTAATGCTGGCGCTGTTGATTTGGTCTTCTGAAGAGCGCATAACGTCGCTGTCAGTGTGCCGAAATCGTTGATTTCTTTATTGCAGAGGTCTGTTGTGGCCCTGCCCTGTATTTTTGAGGATTTCACCGCATCTAAGAGACTGTTAAGGTGAGCGGGATTAATCTTTTTCCCGACATATCGTATGATTTAAGGTACTTCAGTCACGAAACGATTTTCTTAAGAAAGTCTTGAAATTTATACAGGGTATAAATGGATAGTCGTCCAAAACGCGTATGATATTTTAAAGGATTTGGCTTATTGTTTATTGAGATAAATGTATTCAAATATTAAGAAAAATACACAGGGGTATAGGGACTACGCGTAAAAAATCGTATACTTTTCATTACCATTCATACCATATCGTTCATTGCCAATTTAGTTCAATCTTTACCGTAATACATCTCTATTACTAGATGGATAATCGTCTCGAATTTTTCCCCAGACCTTCATTATACAGCCTGTCCCATAATGGTCAACCGACCGCTAAGGGGTGGGAAGCTGGTGAGATTCAAGTCAAATGCCGTGAATTGAGAGGGTGTTATTCCGTCAATGCGGTAATAGTTCGGGATATTCCTAACGAGGAACAGAACTGTTATTCGTTTTGATGCTAAATTAAACAAATTTATTTGACTAGTTCGGCCTAAAGTTTAAGATACAAAAAGTTGAACAAAGTAATGGCAATATGCCTCAGAACCAAACTCGTTAAGGGCCAACCAACGATTTCACTCAACGCTAACTGATAATTCACTTTATTCGATATGTATGATGCTTGCCCGCGGTCGCGACTTTGTTCAGCTTTTGCAATAGCTGATAGGGCGTCGTAAAAACCCTTTCCTAACTTTAAGTATATCAAGCCAGTTGGGCAATAATTATTACTGTAGTAACAGCAATTTCGGGAGGTTGAATCGGTGACCCGATTCCTATTTTCGGAGAGAGATTCCAGGCTACAACAGGCCTAATAAAACTATTCGCCTAATCTGGGATTTGAATCCACGACCTGCTTATCTGACTATCTAAACCGCGCATACCTTAACCACCAGACTACTGACCACTGGGAATTATTTCATTACAATGACATATTAGTTAAAACTTGATAGTGCAACGAAATTTTTATATTATTTATTTATTTATTGATCATTCTTAATCTATACAATCAATGTAATATACAGAGTGTCTCACGAACGATCTACAGTACCGTGAGGTTAGATTCGTGACGTACTTTGGGGGAGAAAATGATTTCTGGAGTATTATATATATGGGACGAAGCCTCTGCCCCAGTAAAGACAAGACTGAGTGGACTCGAGAGAGTAGGGACGAGGAAAGAGTAGTCGATGCCGAGTCACAGTGATAGACGAACGAGCGTTCGGTTCTTTTCCTTTTTATTATATTTCAATAAAGTCTCTTTTAATTTTTCCATTTCTCATTAATTCGACTCGTGTGTTATTGATTCGTCTCACAATCCTCAAACTCTACATGTATATTTCTGCTATGTATCCGTGTATTTCATGTTTGTGTATATTAAGGTGACCGTTATTTTGGCTTCGGTAAAACTTTTTTACGTCTAGCAAAAAAAGTAATCAAGGTATGATAAAAAAATCTGTGTAAAATTTGGACGCGCTGAGATAAGAAGAACACGTGCCACCGAGCAGTTTTATTTTCGAAAATACATGCATTTTTTTAATCGCCGCACTAAAATATTTATTAATCTCATAATACTAATTAAAAAATCTGGAATTGGATTCATTAATTATACATATTAAGAGGTACAAAATATATTATTTACTGATTTTTTTCCATCAATTATGTACAGTCATGAGTAGATTGAAAAATGAATAGAAAACTTGAAAACGGACGTGGCGGTTTAGCCATTGTGACAGGTAAATTGTGGCAGGAAATCGAAGCAGTGAATTATTTATCGGAGCGGATTTTTTATGCAAATAATAATATAATAATCGTGTATTAAATGCTTTAAAATGATATATTTTTTTTTCAACCTGCGAGAAGATTTTCCAATTGTAGTGGCGATAACACAAAATATAGTGCAGACAAATGGTACGAAATTTCGAAATTCCGTGGTGCTTCGTTCACTTATTTTTATTCACCGAGCATTACTGACCGAGTTGGTTTGCCATTCTTAGACATAGAAAAAAAATGTAACGCGCGAAATCTTTACGTTTCTTGCAAATTTATTTCGATTTTACGATGCGCGTATTTTAATTAATTATAATATTGGGACAACAGATGTGCTACCAACTATGGCCCACATTTTTTTAATTGGTGACGTAAGTTCCCAAATAGTTCGGAATACATTGCCAACAGATAAACAAGTTTCGCGAGTACTTTTTTTCAACATCCGTAGATTGAAGTATTCTTTATGCCATAGTACTACGTTGGTTGTGAAAAAGCTATGGATTTTTTGTGAAAAACGTAGTTACGTAGGTGCGTCGAAAATTAATTCACTGCTTCGATTTCCTGCTGCAATGGGACCAAGCCGCCACGTCCGATTTCAAGTTTTCTAATAATTTTTCAATCTACTCATAATGTACATAATTGATGGAAAAAAATCAGTAAATCAAATATTCTTTACCTCTGTGACAGGAAAGTCGAAACTCACCCTCGACGTGGTTACTTGCCTATGTCTCTGTAGGGCCGAGAATATCTTTAAGAAGCGAGTACAAATTGTCGATATGTAAGGTATTTATGATCGTTATCCATAAATTAAATATCGACTGTTGATCTTCAGATCTAAGGGCAGACGCGCGTGCGCCAATTTGTGAACTAGGAAGGGCATAGAGACCGAAAAGAGGGGATATAACCCGAGGATCTAGCGTATCGCGTACGAAGAATTATTAAGGACTCCTTATCGGTATCTTGTTTCGTAAAGACGTCAACTTGTGACTCCTTGTTCAGGCCATGTACCGTCCGTGTCGTCAAACTTGCTTCTCGGCCCCGAGTTCGTCTAAATTTGTTACTTGAGCCATTCTGAAGAATTGTAGATTGTGTCTTCGCCGGCGATCGTTGAAATTTGTCAATTCGGCTTCGGCAAACCGTGTATTGAGCTTTGTCAATTCCTCAAAGATAGAGCGATTGGTATTCGCCGGAGGAAATTGAGAGAAAATTTGTATTGACCAAATATTCACGTAAGTGTTGAATAAACTGTATTTCTTTGCTTTAGCACGCTATCTTTGATTTTCGCAATCCATGGGTCCCCAACTGTTCCCCCCTTGTGGATTCGTCTCGTGCCGGTTTTGAAAAGTACTAATTGAAGATAGATCTGATAGAATCTGTAAAACTATCTGGCGCCCAACAATTGTTTGTTAACGATAATTTTGATAATTGTAATATTTGCCAAAGAGCTCTACCAGCCACTGACCCAGGCCGCGGTAGGTGAAGGATTTACTCGGCCAGTGTGAGCTGAGAAAATAAAACCTGTCTCACCTCTTAATATGTATAATCAATGTACCCAATTCCAGATTGTTTGATTATTATTATGAGACTAATGAATATTTTAGTGCGGCGATTAAAAAATTTCATGTATTTGCGAAAATGAAACTGATCGGTGGCACGTGTTCTCCTTATCTCAGCGCGTCCAAATTTGACACAGATTTTTTTTTATCATATCTTGATAACTGTTTTTGCTAGACGTAGAAAAAATTTTACCGAAGCCAAAATAAAGGTCACCCTAGTGTATATTGTATCTTACATGCAGAATAAACATAGCTATATTCGCGGACAAACTTCTGTTTTTTGTGGAAATGTTTAGCTGTTGACATACGTTGTTTATCAAATTATTGTGTTGTATATTGTTCAGTGCTGTGCAATTTCTGTTCGAAAAACATGTCTTAAAAAGTTCAACTAGTCTAACCTCGAGAAAAAACCATGTTATAAACTAATAATTCCTTCTGAAAGATGGTAAAATAATTAGAATACAAACGCGTGACAATAATTCTGAATGAGAAGGACAGAGAGACATTCAAGTGCTCACACGGCTACAGAACGCTGAGGGGCACCCATTCGATGAGAATCAAGGCCTGCGCATGGTGGGGGACGCGCTCCGTACAGTACCATTGATAGCGCGTATTGCTCATAGCCGTGGCGCGTGCATCCATTTGGTCACTTTAAAAAATTACTGACATTTGAAGGGGTGATCTGAGACCTATATATGCTTATATCAATCGCCTCAGAATTGTTCCCTTAACCCCCGATTACAGGGTTTACGTTCAGTTCTGGCACACCCTCTATATTACGTCCGTGTCCAATATAATTCTAATGACTTGAGAAATATTTTGAAAAGATCACAACAGTATATTAGAATTTTCGTCTGAATATCATTTTGAATCATACAATAATATAAGGGATTAAAGCATGTGAGGTACACGTATGATATTCAGCGAATCATGATGGTTTCTACTAACGTCTGAGTAATGAAAAAAGTTCGTAACCCTAATAGTGATATTGCATGATTCACAGGTGGAAATGGACGACGCATTTACCTTTTTCACCGACATTCCACGGTGGATCATCTGTAGTTAAAAAAGAGAACGGATCTACAATCAAAACCAGTGTAGAAGCCAGATTGTAACTCTACCACAACTCAGTAGTTGTTATACCGAGTGATCAGGTGCAACATAATGTTGATTATGCAATGAAAATATATCATTAACGAGCTTTTAGTGATTTGGGTATTAGAATTGTAATGATAAGTGGTCCCGAACATAATCATACTGTAATTATAGATGTAGACTATAGATTATACAGTAATAAAATCGAAGAAATTCAATGGTTTGTAGTGAATGAATTCTTACCTATGTATTGCAAACAGAAAAATCTTATCAAACGTATCTCGGCAAAAATGCACAAAACAATATCCTCACTCGCAATACAACCAATGGCAATAATTTACATATACACGACCGCTCAAAAGCTTGGATACACCCCATGAATTTCCGAAACGCATTAAAAATTTGATAGTTTCGTGGAAAAAAAGATATTGAAATTTTTAATATCAATCTGAATAAAAGACACGGATTTACTTGAGTGTTTTATACCGAAAATTGAAACGAACGAAGGTCTTTTCGTTGGTAATGCCATCGTAACGAATCGAGGTGGAATAGCGTACGTAGGAGCGATTGACACAACCAATCACGACATCTCCTTCGAAATTCCGATAGTTGAGCTGCAGCCGATCGAGCAAGTGTCAAAAATACCTGTCGACATTAATAGCAATTCTCGCGATACTCAGGACGAGCACCGCGCAGCAATTTGCTTAGCGGTTACAGGCGTAAGCAAGAAAAGGTTCGAAACGGTACAGTCACTCTTGCACCTAGATCATCCAGATGACACAGAGAAAGACAGTGTATACCAGCTTGTTTCGAAACTTCCTCATCTGTTTAACCTGCCTAGCGAACGACTGGGATACACGACTGTACTAATACATGAAATTAAGGGGCACACCTAGTGTGAAATAAAAAAAAATGGATTTTTTATTTTTTCATATTTCGATAGACTACACCTTTAAAAATAACATATTAAAATTTCATATCGATATCTCAAATAGTTTTTGAGTTATAGCCATTTAAAGTGCAGCCGCTCGGCAGCTAGAGAGTTTCATCAGCTACGGGACATACCTGAGGTATTGTTCGGAGTCTACCGTCCCTTCCAACCCTTATAACACGATTCCGGTTTCTATTGTTGGCTTTCAGGTATACAGAAATATATCATCATAATAATTCCTAGAAACTTCGAAAAATTTTTCGTTTACTACCACGTAAAGTATTTTCGGAGCCAGACACATGTAGTTTCATTGTGACCGTTGTATCGAACGCTTCATAATTTTGCACGTGTTATTTTCCTGAAAATGAGTGATCAACCTTCATATTCAGATCAAAAAGGAACTCACGATGTTCCCAGACATCGATCAACCGCAAAAAAACGCAAGTTTACGGGAAATCGATTTACGTTTGAGCAATCTACTGCAAATACCAGTATGTCCGCAGAAAAGTTATTACATAATAATGACAATACAATTTATATCAGTTTTCAGTGCAATTAGTAATTTAGTGGTGTGTAAAACCTGCGAAAAAAGTTACTTTTAATCAAGCAAGGCCAAGAGGCCTCGGGTTCAAAATAGCTATTATTCGTGAATGTGGTAATTCTTATATCAATTCTGGACCAATGATTGATAACGCATTTGAAGTAAGTAGACGTATTGTGGCTATGATGCGTCTTTTGGGCGTCGGAATAAACCGGAT
Organism: Heteropelma amictum; assembly: GCA_959613375.1. Lineage (NCBI taxonomy): Eukaryota > Metazoa > Arthropoda > Insecta > Hymenoptera > Ichneumonidae > Heteropelma > Heteropelma amictum. Next base: position 2,235,022 of record OY390724.1, read on the forward strand.
AAATCTTTTCTGTGGATTAATGGATCTAGCATGCAAATTTTACCACCAAACTTTTGCGGGATGTTTTACGAATTTATGGACTGCAGCCGAAACCGTTTGTAAGCTCAGTATGCAGCAAGCTGTAAATGAAGAAAAGGAGCTTACATCAAAGGCGAAAATTCGGAGACAAATTTGACTGTTAGCGGCGACGGTACCTGGAAAAAACGTGGTCATACTTCCCGTTTTGGAGTAGTTACGCTGGCAGGAAAATACAGCAAGAAAATTCTTGATTCATGCGTAAAATCTACATATTGTCAGAGTTGTGTTTTTTAGAAGGAAAAAAAAGAGAGCGAACCTGAAGCTTATGGGAAATGGCTATCATTGCAGGAAGAAGAATGTGATGTCAATCATAAAGGATTTGCCTCAAAAGTGGATGTGGATAGTATAAAAGACATGTTTGGTCGTTCCATTAGTAAATATGGTGTGAAATATTCCCGCTACATTGGTGATGGTGACAGTGCCACCCTGAAAGGACTTATAGATTTGAATCCTCATGATATACCTGTTGCCAAATTGAAGTGCTATTTGCATGTGAAAAAAAGAATGGGAACACGTTGCCGAAGTTTAAAGAAAACTAACTAAGACTTTCGTCCTAACTAAGAAGTTAGGAGGAAAAAGCAAAACAGCACAAAAGTTGACTGTAAATTTAATAAATAAATTCCAAAAATATTATGGTTTGCCAATTATGAAAAATCAAGATAATTTAGATGAAATGTATAAAGCAATCTGGGCGACATTTTATCATTTGTGTTCAACTGACAAGAAACCAAATCATAATAATTGTCCAGAAGGCGCTGAAAGTTGGTGCGCTTATCGCCGCGCGGAAGCTGAAAGAATCACCAGTAGATTTAAGCATGATTACCTCCTACTGGATCCAGAGGTACAAGAAGCTATAAAACCTATTTATGAAGACTTATCTTTATATGAATTGCTTGATAGATGTAAAGGTAGCAATACTCAGAACAACAATGAAAGCTACAACGGTTTACTTTGGCACTTTTCACCCAAGCATCTTCACAATGGCCTCAAAACTATTGAATTGTCAAATAATTTTGCAACTGTAATATTTAATGACGGTTATTCGTCAATTTTGAAGATATTTAATGTACTGGGAGTAATAGTTGGACCTGCAGCAAGAGATTATGCAGCTCTTAAGGACGAGACGAGACTACGAATCGCTAATCATCGCCAAAGGGCTTCTTCAAAAGAGTGTCGATCATCTCGAAGAAGAGCTTCTTCAGCTCAACAAGCCCTTTTTGAAGAAGAGTAATGTGAATTATATGGGCCTGGAATAGCAGATTAGCTATAAGTATGATTTTGAACCATTTATAACAGTGAAAATGCTCAGTTTATCTTTAAACGCGTTTTTCTTAAAACAGCATTTTCCGAATTTGCTGCAGTGATTACTCAAAGACAAATGATCCGATCACTACCGATTTTTTTTCTACAGGTTCTTTATATAGTTCTCCATACCTATCAATTTTTTTATCTGATCCAAAATCGAATTTTGGCAGGCCAAAATCGAATTTTGGCAGCCCAAAATAACCAAAATTTTGGGGAAAATTGGACTTCTTTTTTTAAACGCCGCCATTTTGTCAATTTTTGATTTTTTTTCTGATCGTAGGTCATTGTACAGACAATATCTTCTAGTTTAACGAGAATTTTTTTTTTAGATTCCATCCACGGAGAAGGCCGGAATTACTGCAGCAGTGGAGGACCTTTTTTTCGCGCCGTCGGAGATCGTGTATCATTTAAAAAATATTTAATTTTTTTTTAATTTCGCGGTATATTCTTGAAACATGTATAAATATACTCTTCAAATTCTGAAACAATCAATACAGTAGTTTTTTCAATAAAAATTCCTAAAAATCACCTTTTTTTTAGGCCGTCACGCTAGGTGCCCCTTAACACCGCAGATAACAGGCTCATTAACACCAAACAATATCGGTTCCCACAAGTACACAAATCCGAAATTAATAAACAAGTACAAGACTTATTGCAAAAGACATCATATACCCATCTCTGTCTCCACGTAACTATCCGGTTTAGATAGTCCCCAAAACATCTGATGATACAGGCAAAAAAGGGTGGCGTATGGTTATCGACTTTCGAAAATTTAATGGAAAAACTATCCCCGACGCATGCCCGTTACCAAACATCATATACATTCTCGACCAATTGAGCAAATCGCGATACTTCTCGGTTTTTGACCACGCATCCGGTTTCCACCAAATTGAGATGCACCTTCGAGACAAACCGAAAACAGCATTCTCCACACCGGGTGGACATTACGGATTCAATCGAATGCCGTTCGGATTGCGAAACGCACCGGCTACAATTTAAAGAGCAATGGATTTGAATACTGTCCGAACTCCAAGGTGCAGACCTTTTCGTTTACGTGGACGATCTTGTTATTGACGTAACCGACCTCGAACAACACGAGAAAAAATTTAGGCGACTCGCAAAACGCTTGACCGACGCAGGTTTGACGCTACAGACCAACAAATGTAAATTTCTTTGCAAAGAAGTAGCATATTTACGTCATGTTATTACCGAAAAAGGGGTACAACCAAAACCAGATTTAGTCGAGGAAGTAAAAAACTTTCTAACTCCAACAGACAAAAAAAGCATTATACAATTCCATGCACTAGCTAATTATTATCGAAGATTTATTCAAAATTTCGCAAAAATATCCGCTCCTTTGACCAGACAAATAAAACAATCCGAAAAATTCAATTGGACAATTGAATGCCAGGAAGCTTTTGAAACAATAAAAAAGAAAATTATAAGCCGACCTATCTTACGATACCCAGACCATAACGGACAATTTACCTTAATGTTGTGTCCTGATATTTCAACATAGAGACTATCGTGAAAATAGGGATGAAGGTTTTTCGATCTACGCCAAACGAGTTAAACTCCAACTCAAGCAGCTACAAAATACTTGTAAAGTTTATTAACTAGGTTGGTTAAAAAAGGTTTAACAAGAAGTACAAGTAGATGGTTTTGCCTTCGACCCAAACCCGTCGCTGCCCTGATCAAGACTGACTTTCGGGATCGATACGTCGTCGCTCGAAAGGTGACGGCTATCGATCTTTTGCAATAATCTGACGAAGCATTGTTGCAATTATTTGCTCTAAATTGCCTAATTCTGCTGCGATAAGCAGTTGAATGCTCTTTTATTCGGTCGGTGATTGACCGCAGTTCGGTCGCTGACCGATGTTGTGAAATAGGGAAATTCCGGGTCACAACATCCCTCCCCCCTTGGAAGAACAAATCTCTCCCGAGATTGGCATTGCGACTTTGTGTTTGGTCCTTGGGCTTACAAATGTCGTTGTTTACATGTTTTCAGCGATTTAAAATTCTATAATTCCTATATATTTACATATTTGCACCCATTGCATGATTAATTATTTCGTATCCCCGATACAAAGTGGGACATGCGTATTTATATAATCTAGTTCGGTTATGTATGTATGTATGTCTCATGTCGAATTCGTGCGTTGTGTTTTTCGTATTACCTTACCATTAAGTGAGGGTATAGGTAACTTGCGTTTTGACGATTTAGCTGTTTGCGGCTCGGTCGCGCAGCTGATGATGGCCGGCTCGCTGTAGATCGCCACTGCGGGTGTGCGCTCTCGCTTCCGCATATAGAGATATATACAAGTCGCTCCGATTATTATCGGCACGATTGCCCCTATAGAGTAGCTTCCAATTGCGATTTGTCGTGTTACCTCTGCCTCGCGAATTCCTTTTATTTTTGTTTTTAGCGTTTTCAAACGTTCTCCGATTTTATTTATCTCTGCTGGATTATCTGACAATTTGTGAGGTCATTCGGGTACAATTGACGTATACTTTAATAATTGTATATCCTCATTTAGCATTGTCAAATTTGCTCGCGGTAAAAATTCGTTGTGTACAGTTTGTTTTATTTCTCCTATGGTTTCGATTCTAAAATTAGGAGTGGTGACGGAACATTTTCCGTCCAAAGCCAGAGTCCCTGTCCCTATTAATGTTGCATGTTCCAATTGTCGCGTTCCGCAATGTATTAATAAGGTTTCAGGTTCCGGCGCTACGTGTAACCATTTACCACGGTGTTCTAATGCGATTATTAGCGTATTGTTTAACTGTACGATGCGCTGATGGCATTCCGCGTTTTTAACATTATGCGTGATATACATCGTTGTATCGCATGATGTGCAAGTGTGCGCGGCTAATACAGCGCGTCTAGGTCTACATAGGTAATGAGATTTTAATTTTTTGCACGATCGCAGCTCGCTCTCGTCCATCATTAAACAAGATCTTCGCGTTTTTTCAACAATGACGATTGCATTTGTTACCTCTATAAATTGAAAGTGATTTCCTTCGATCTTTGCGGGCAATGGATACGCTCTATTTACTATGTATTCCTCGTGATTTATTAATGGAATTTTGATGACCAGGACGAGTTCCGTCCCTACGCAATACGCACCTACTTCGCTAATTTCTAATAATTTTGGCATTTCCTCCGGCCGCACGGGCGTCGGAAACGACAGACCTCTCGGCAAGTATGTAATGGCGTTTTTCAAGTATTCTGCCATTTGTCCCGGGGGCAATATGCTTGGATTAACTAATCCTTTTGATAACCCTGCTATAAAATCTGTCAGTTGTCTGACTTCGCTCAACAGAGATTCGGTGATCATTCCCATTGTTGTAAGTTTCTCGTCTATTTGTTGTCGGTCATCTAACCTGTCCAGACGGTTTGTCAGGCTGTCCCGTACGTTCACGACGAGTGATTGTAATTGTTTCTGATTTTCCTCCAACCGTGTTGTTGATTTGTTGAACAGGTGTAATGTCGACTCGAGAATTTGAACGTTTTCGTTAAGGGCGTTTTCTAAAGCGTTTTGATTGGTCCCCAATTTGTTGAGTTGTTCGTTGATTTCCGCAGCATCCTGTGCATCCATATTTCCCGTGACTGCCTTGATAATCGAGCCAAGGCCGTTAATTATGCCTCTACGGTGACGTATCAATTTGCCACCCGTTATATCGTGGACCGCTCGAAGCTCTTGCTCGGTCCTCTGTAGCATTTTTGCTGCTGTGTCGGCAATCGTATTGCACAGCACGTCCTTCGTAGCTGCCCAAGTACACAGCCCTGTTAGATTTGTAAATGTATTTTTTATTTCCCTTTCTTGTTTTTCTAACGATCCGAGGTCCATTTTTATGATTAATTTCCATGTGTCGCTGGTTACGGACAAAGTTCCTATTTCTTCATAATAAATCCCTGGGTTGGTTGAAAATTTATCCACCCGGTATGTTTTCTCGTCCCTCTCGGCGGCGATAGCGACGAGGGGTACTAACCTGCGGAGAATATCGCTCGGTTATTTTTTTGTCTTTGTTCCACTCGTTTCGAGAAACTTTTCATTTTCTAACTCGCTTAATAGTCGTCGGAATTTATATTTTTTCGCGAATTTTGTTGATTACGCGTTTTACCCCACCGGGATGCCGCTCTCGGTGTGATTCTTGCCTCGACGGATTTGATCGTCGAGGAGTCGCCTCATTTAGCAGCGAGGCTTTAACCAAGCAATATCGTAAGTATTAATAGTTTTTTTTGTAAAATTATGCATTTGTTTTGTTTCATTTTATATTAAAATTTTTCCTGTGCCACTTTTTTTTTGTTTCAGATGGACAATTGGAATTTTGAAGGAAGCGCGGTCGTCTTTGATGGCGGCGATTCGGAGCTGGAGTTCGTCCTCGTAAGTGTTGGTTTTACATGTTTATTTGAATTTACAAAATATATGTTACATATTAATTTATTGTTTTCTTTTTCTTTTCTGTTTCAGACTCCTCGTCTACGGAAAAGGCGGCTGCCGCGTATTTCGCGGCCCCAGTGGAGGCGGCGTGAGTTTGCAACTCACGCCGTGTCGATCCGCCGCCGCCGGGAGCGGCTAAGGGCCGCAGTAGACGAGCTGTGGAGGGACACTCCAGCTGCCCGGGAGGAGGCTGAGTGGGGTTGTGACCCCGGGGACATCCTGGGTCTGTGCCGGCTCTTCTATCCGGAACTCCCCCCGGAGGAGGGATGGTTTTTGAGCCGGCCCGTCATGTGGTGGTTGACTGCCCTGTTCCCGGGGGCCTCTCAGCCTGCCCCGTGGCTGTTCTGAGGCCGCGGCGAAATGCGGCGTAATAATACGGCGAAATACGCGCGGAGTTATTGGTTTTTTGAACGATGTAACAATATATGTACTAAACGTAATCATTTGTTTGTTTCTTTTTTTTTTATCCTTCCTCATTTCCTTCCTCATTTCAGGGCGCGTGCGTTGGGGGCTTCTCGTGGGCTCCCTCTACTTTATTTTAATTTTATATGTTTCTTTTTGTCTCTTTTTACTTCTTTCTTTTCTCTCTCTCTCTCGTTGTTTTTTTTTTTTTTTTTTTTTGCTGAGCCGCGCGAGGCTCTCTGCGGTGCGATGACTCCCGCGATGGTGTGTGTGTATGGTGCGTACGTTGCCCTCGCTAGTGGGTAACGTACGCCTTAATGCGGTTCGCGTGCACGCGCGTCGTCTTCCGCCCGCGGCCGGTAATATAGGTTTCGCTCGACTCTCTGCTTTTGACCGTGTAAGGCCCCACCCACTTGGGTGTGAGCTTAGCCGAGCGTCCTCGTCTGACCGTCTCGTCGAGGAGGAGGACGGTGTCGCCTGAGCGGTACTCTACCACTGATGCATGTCTATCATAGTGTTGTTTCGCCTTTTCCTTGGCTCCCTTTACGTTCTCCCGCGTCTGCTGCCATGCTGCCCGCAGGCGTTCCCGCAATTCCGCGGCATAATCCTCATACGAGTAGGTCATTCGCGGGGCCTGCTGTAAAGCCGTCGGTAACTCTGCTCTCTCTCCGAAAACCAATTCGTGTGGTGTGATCTTTGTCACCGAATGAGGTGTGGTGTTGTATGTAAACATTGCGTACGGCAACCATTCGTCCCAATCCTTTTGGTCCTCTCCGATGACATTTTTCAGGTATTCTGCGAGAGTCCTGTGGGATCTTTCCAGGGCTCCGTTTGATTGCGGATGATATGCGGTTGTTTGAATTTTCTCTATTCCGAGTAATTCGCATATCCCTTTGAAAGTCGCGCTCAGAAAATTCGTCCCTTGATCTGACAGAATTATTGCCGGAGCGCCGAATTTGCAAATGATTTCGGTGGACATGGCTTTTGCGACTGTGGTCGCCTCTTGATTTTCCAAAGGCAACGCTAGACTGTACTTTGCAAGTAAATCCTGAAAGGTAAGTATATACCTATTTCCTTTTCCCGTGATCGGTAGGGGTCCTACTATATCGACGGCACATTTTTCAAAAGCACGCGTCGGTGTGTCTGTGGTGACCATCGGGGCCTTTGCTTTTTTTCCTACCTCGTTCCTCTGACATTTGTCGCACCGTTGTATATAGATAGCGACGTCCTTTTTCATTCCAGGCCAATTATGCTTATCTCGTATCCTCTGCATTGTTCGCTTGATGCCCTGGTGCCCACCTAGAGGGGTATCGTGGTATTCCCTCATGATTTCGAGGCGCTCACGCTCGTCGGGGCATGGTACGCCTATGCTGCAGCCATCCTCCTCGCTCTCGCTATCGGTGCCGTCGCTCGGCCCGCGCGATGCACGCAGAGTTTCCCCCGGCACCGCGCATCCCTGGGCCGTCTCGCTGGCACGAGGGGCCTCGCTAGCCGTGCGAGAGCGCTCTCTCCGTCCTTCTTCCTCTTGTGGCTCGGGCCTGTTCTCCTTTTCCTCTCTTTCTTCCGCTTGCGCTCGAGTGAGCGCGTAGATGCGACTTAACGCGTCAGCGTTTGTATTTATTTTTCCAGCTTTATGCTGTATTTCGTAGTCGTATTCTTCTAATTTAATTCTCCATCTCATTAACCTTGATCCAGGATCTTTTACCCGGGATAACCATGTTAATGGCTTGTGGTCTGTTACGATTGTAAATTTCGTTCCGTAAATATACGGTCGAAACTGATTAACAGCCCACACAATTGCAAGTAGCTCTTTTTCGGTAGTGGAGTAATTTGTTTCGGCCTTGTTTAACGTTCTACTAGCGTAACAAATTGGCAAATCTTCACCGATCTTCCCTTGAGACAATATCGCTCCGATCGCTTTATCCGATGCGTCTGTCGTAATAACGAAACGCTTCGAGAAATCGGGATATTGTAGTATCGGGGCGGTGGTTAAAGCCTCTTTCAGGCGTTCGAACGCAGCCTCAGCCATTGTTCCATCCACGCGAATTTAACCTCCTTTTTTGTTAAGTCGGTCAGAGGCTTCGCAATATTGGAGAAGTTTTTGATGAATCGGCGATAATATCCCGCCAGTCCCAGGAACGATTGTACGTCCTTCATATTTTTCGGTGTTGGGAAATTTTTTACTGCCTCGATTTTGCTTTCATCGGGCTTTACTCCGACCTCGGTTATTATGTGACCGAGATATTGCGTTTCCTTACGCATAAATTTGCATTTTCTCGGTTGTATGCGTAAATTCGCTGTCCTCAGCCTCGCTAACGCTTCTCTCAAGCGATTATTGTGCTCGGTGAGTGAGGTTCCGTATATGACGATGTCGTCGAGGTAAACGTAGCATTTTATACCCTGTAAACCGGTTAATACCGTGTCCATCAGTCGCTGAAAAGTCGGAGGTGCTTTTTTAATCCGAATGGCATACGGTTGTACTCGTAGTGACCCAGGGGCGTGGAAAAAGCGGTTTTTGCTTTATCCTTCTCAGCCATCGGGATCTGGTGAAATCCTGAGGCGAGGTCCAAGGTCGTGAAGTATTTTGCCTTTCCCAACTGATCCAATATCTCGTTGATATTGGGCAGTGGATAAGAGTCGCCTTCTGTCGCGAGATTTAGTTTGCGAAAGTCGACGACGACTCTTTTCCGAACTGTGCCATCGGTATCTGCCTTTTTGGGCACGACGAGCAACGGAGCATTCCATTGGCTCGTACTGGGCCGGATTACTCCATCCTCTAGCATTTGTTGTGCCTGTTTCTGCACTTCCTTCCGGTGCTCCTCTGGCAATCGGTACGGACGTACTTTGATCGGCGTTGTTCCAGGTTTCACGGATATTTGATGCTCGACGGCATCGGTGTAGCCTAGTTTTTCTCCTTCTAGGTAAAATACGTCGGAGAATTCCTCGCAAATTTCTCGGAGTTTCTTTTCTTCTTCCGAGTTTAAATGCGAGTCCCTGAGAAATTTTCTGAACTTTCCGATAAAAAATACGACGTTCATCGGAAAATGATAGGTTTTGCAGCACAAAAGTGGCCACTACGAAAATAATGTGAAAACACATTTTTTTCTGATAGGAATAAAGTAGACTTTATTCCGAATACGGGACATACGCGAAAGATTTTTTTTGTGTATTGCATCATTAAGAAAAGTTATATTAAAAATGCCCGTTATCGAATAAATTTGAATTTGACTGAACGAAACAACGGAATTGAACGAGCGATACGAGAGTGATTTGCTGCGTCGTCTGCTCGTTGACGGCATATTTTTCAATAACCTGACATTTCTTAAATAACCTTTTTGGCATTTCACACTGACAGATACAAAATTAACATTGGGAGAGTGAACTTGAGCGCAAAAGACAAACCGACTTTGAGACAAAACACTACAGCCCTGTTCATTCGATTCCATCGTTTCGTTCAGATAAGTTTAAATTGGTATTATAACACCTGATTTTGACATAACTTTTCTTAATGATGCGATACGCAAAAAAAAATTTCGCGTGTGTCCCGTATTCGGAATAAAGTCTACTTTATTCCTATCAGAAAAAAATGTGTTTTCACATTATTTTCGTCGTGGCCACTTTTGTCCTGCAAAACCTATCATTTTCCGATGAACGCCGTATTTTTTATCGAAAAGTTCAGAAAATTTCCTTCAAAAATCACACGCGACCCGTCCGATTATCTTTAGGGGGGGCGAAATAAAAGGGGGTGGCCACCCTTAACATGTCACCCTGTATATTCTGACCGGGCAGGTATTTTTATTTGCTTCGATCCGCGTACGAAGCGTAACTTTTCCCTAAAAATTTCGAATATCCTGCCGCCCAATATATTCGCTTTGTATTTTACGATGAGGTCCATTCCCAGCAGCCCGTCGACCTCCAGAGGTACGTCCTTGCTGACTACGTGGAAATCGTGTTTGATGACGGATGCAGGGGTCTTTATCTCTAGTTCCGCTTTGCATAGTGAGCGGAAGGCTGTTCCTCCGAGACCGTGGAGTTCAATTACCACATCGACGATAGGAGTATCGTCGCGCAGTTCGTTGACCCGTACTATGCAGCACTGTGCACCTGTATCGCAGCGTAACGTGAGAAGTCCCTCACGCGCTTGCGACAAGCGAAAATGCAGGTCACTAGGGTGGATGCTCGGGAGTATTATAGCTATGTCGGTTCTGGACCACTTGTAGGCGAGGGGGCTGCGGGGCGCGGGGGAGCGCGCGCGGGCGGCGGCAAGGGGGGAATGGTGGGGGGTCTGAGAGGTAGGAGTGGTGGGGGTGCTGGGGCCAGTGTGAGAGAGAGGGCGGAGGTTGGAGAGAGATGGAGTGAGGTGCCAGGTAGATGGCTGGAGTGAGAGAGGGTGCAAGAGAGATGGAGTGACAATGTCAAGAATGGGTCTGGGCAACACACCAGAATTGTTTCTCTCTCTCTCTCTTTTATTTGGAGCTATTGTCGTAGATTGTGAGAGAGTGAGAGCGGGTGCAAGAGAGATGGAATGACAATGTCAAGAATGTGGATGGTCTAGGCAACACACCAGAATTGTCTGTCTCTCATTCTATTTATTTGGAGCCATTGTCATACACCTGTATATTAACTGTTTATATTTTATTATTTGGGATCACAGACATTTTCCCTCTCTCCCTCACCTTATCCACAATTGCAAACATGCATTTGTAAATGAAGGCAAATGTAGGAAACAGAAAGATAGAGTGTGACCCCAAATCGATAGACAAGTAGAGAGAGAGATGAGATGCGATGTGAGAACGTATATGAGATGGAGCGAGGACTTGCTCTCTCTCTCATATCCATTGAAAAACCATGGTTATGCATATATATTCTTAAGCTATGTCTTACCTCCTGGATCATGAGACTGTGTAATCCACGTTCTCCTACTGAATACCAGTCTTTTCTTTTCACATGTTCACACAAACACACACACACACATACACGTACATACACGCATATACCATTTTAAACTGTTTTTATTTTTTGTATTTTTTTTTTTGTATTTTTTCAATTATTTATTTCTTTATTTCTTTATTTTTTTTTCAATGGAAAACACACCGGACACATTTTATCATCGAAAATAAGCTTCAGCGGATCATTGCACGAAGTGCACCGATGCTGCTTAATTTCAGAGAGTCTTCGCGTCTCGTGCTTGCTAAATGCTATGAGGTAATCATAATCATTCCGCACCTCAAAAATGCACTCTTTGCAATACCGAGTTTTTCTCCCCGCATAGTAATAAAAACCGATCGCACATGCTTTTGAGTCTATATTGTACTGCATCATTTCCGGAAACCACACTTTTCTCACAAAACCTTCCTGATAATGGGATTCGTCGTCACTTTCACGTCCCGAATCAGGTGCCTCCATTGCCTCATCTTCATCCGAGTTTTCACCCATCTCCTCATCCACAATCATAATCGGTGCATCCCGATCTAACTCCATTGCCTCCTGTTCAGCGACATTGTATTGTGCAGCCATGGTTTTCACACGCGAGTACTCACAGTTCGTAACTAAACACCGTCTTTTCCAACTTCTCGCGATTTTGGCTTTCCGCCATTCACCCATTTTCAATTTTTCCCTTTTGCGTAAGAGGGGGATGTTTTGTTCGCAATTGGAAAGTTAGTTAAGGAGTCATATAGTTACTGGACCCAGATGCGAATCTCTCAAATGTAACCTTTCCTATGAGTTTGTAAAAGGCTCCCCCATAGCTTGCGGAAACAAAAGTTTGTATAATTGCAAATTTGGGCCGACTTCTTTTCGGAGAGGGCAACGCTTTGGCGCCATGATACCATGGGGTCCGTTTGTGTCCTCCATGGAGACAAAGAGCATAATATTCTCGCTTCCACATAGAGTTTAAATATTTTCTCGAAGGTGGCTGTTTAGAAAGTTTTATGATGAGGGTGGCGTCTGGCTACATTTACCCGTTCAGAGAGGGCAACGCTTTGGCGCCACGATACCATGGGGTCCATTTGCGTCCCCGTAGAGACAAAGAGCATGATATTCTCGCTTCTACATAGAGTTAAAATATTTTTCCTCGAAGGCAGTTGTTTAGAAAGTTTTATGATGAGAGTTGCGTCCGGTTACATTTACCTGTACTTATTTTCCCTTTTTCAGGGTGCCCCCCTCATGCAATGTTTGGTCATTCTATTCATTGTCATCATAATGCTTAGGAAGTTTCCAATATTCCCATATGAATTTCTTTTTTTTCAGAGGAGGTTTTCTATTAGTTTTGTATTTTCAGTAGTCTGACGTACAAATGCATATTGCTCGCCTTAATAGAAGACAATGCTTGGAATAGTGTTCAAGCGATACACATTTTTCATTTTCTTACAATGTGGAGGATGTTAATACCTGTATTCCAATGCTCTTTGAAAACTCGATGCATTCTTTTATTTTTTCAATATTTCAACGAATGGGGAATATTGAATAAATGAGTTTGAAAAAAAATGTCGAGTGCATGTTAGACACGAAATGAAGCATTTTCAGTTCGACGGTCGACTAGTTCACATCGCGAGTTGTCATTTTTTTTTTCGTTCAAAGTATTTTGTTTCCACAATACCGAGTTAAACATGGCTAATTTCCGTGCAGAACAAGATTTGTGTCAGCGAGTTACACAAGTGAGTTCAATGGAGGAGTATTTATTGTGGGAACGCGAGTGCAATTCATTTATCCAAGCTTTGGAAAATAAATGCCGAATTAAACGACCGCGATTAACAACTGGGCATCAACAATCACTCATCGCCCAAATAGCACGTCTTGAAAGTTTGAAAAATTCCACTCGAGGATATTTCATTCATTCTGGTGCGGGAATTAGTGATGAACTTTCGTGGCGTGAAATTGATACGGCATTTGAGGGTCGTATATTGACGGGATGTGTTATCAATCGAAAGCACATTGAACCGCGACAATTTTTCGAAGATGCCAGTGCTCTTGTATGTTCACACGTGAAAGACCTTATTGATAAATATGAAAGTGTGAAAGTGAATACAAGTTTCAACGGTGAATTTGTAGCCGGTGATAAGCGATCATACAAAAGCATCACTACGCGAAATAAAGAACTATTTGGCACATCCAATTTGAGTGAATGGTATAGATCATGCGTTATTGAGCCCACCTTGGCATCACTCGAAGAATTTCAAGATCGTGATAGTGGATGGGCCTTATCAAAAATCTTAAATTTAATGATTAATGTAAATAAATTCAACACAATGCGTGCTGGGTGTCGTATTGAAGTGCCTCGGAAAATTATGATGAAAAAAGCGGTGATTAATGTAAAGTCAAAGAACAATACTTGTTTCGCGTGGGCGGTGGTTGCCGGACTGTATCCCGCGGAAAATCATGTTGATCGTGAATCGTCATATCCACATTGGTCAACAGTGTTAAATCTTCAGGGTGTTGAATTTCCAATTGGTATGAACGATATAAAAAAAATTGAGAACCAAAATAACTTTTCAATAAATGTGTACATGATTGGTGAAAAAGAAAATATTTTTCCCATCTATCTTACGGACAACAAAAAGAACAATCATGTAAATTTATTACATATTTCATCGCCGAAGGAGGAGGATAATATTGGTCACTTTGTGACAATTAAAAATTTATCCCGGCTTGTCCGCTCACAACTGACAAAAAATGAACGGCATGTCTTCATCTGCGATCGGTAAGTTTTAAATAAATAAGCATCTGAAATGGAGAAAGAGAGAGAGAGAGAAAGGAAGATGCTAAATAACGTCTTTCGTTTACAGTTGCCTGCATTACTTCAGGGACAGGGTAAAATTAGAGGCGCACACTGTCGATTGTGGAACGCTGAATAATTGTGCTATTAGGTTGCCCAGTGATGGCAACCAATGGTTGAAATTCAGCAACCACAATCGAAAAGACCGCCTCCCTTTCATCATATACGCTGAACTGGAGTGCGTATTGGCAAAAACCAACCGCGAGGCGATGGAAAATAACCAGTATGAGCGGCACGAAGTATTTAGCATAGCGTTTTATTTAAAGTGTACATATAATGATAATTTATCTATGTTTTATACATGTCGTGGTACTGATTGTGTGGCAGCGTTTGTATCAGAGTTGCATAAAATAGCTTTAAATATTAATACAATATTATTAAGAAATGTCCCCATGGCAAAGTTAACATTGGATGAGTCGGAGAATTTCCGAACAGCCACTATATGCCACATATGTGAAAAACCATTCCACCCTATGGAAATCCGGGTACGCGATCATTGCCATCTGACTGGGCGGTTTAGAGGTCCGGCACATTCCAATTGTAATTTAAATTTCAAACAATCTTTTTTTATTCCAGTAGTTTTTCATAATTTATCCGGATATGATGCTCATTTCATCATTAAGGATATAGCAACGGCGTTTGAGGGGAAAACCGATGTGCTTCCCATAATAAAAGAAAAATATATTTCATTCACTAAAACTATTCAAACATCAAACAATTTCCGACACAATATAAAATTGCGTTTTATTGATTCATTTAAATTTTTAAATACAAGTCTAGATAAATTAGCATCATTTTTAACAATTGATAAACTCAACATTTTAAAATCTCAATTTTCCTGTTTATCCCAAGATGATTTTACATTATTGACCAGGAAAGGTGTATTCCCATATGAATACATCGATAGTGTTGACAAATTAGAAGATACCAGCCTACCTCCAATAAATTCATTCTATAGTTCATTGACTGGTGAGACGGTAAGTGAGAGCGAGTATGCTCATGCTGAGAAGGTCTGGCAACGGTTTTCCATTCAAACCCTAGGTGAATATAGCGATTTGTATTTAAAAACCGATGTATTGTTGTTGGCAGACATTTTCGAAAACTTTCGTGATACCTGTTTGGAAAGTTATGGTCTTGACCCCGCATACTACTACACTCTTCCTGGATATACTTGGGATGCTATGTTGAAGCATACAAATATCCAGTTTGAGTTGCTCACAGATATTGATATGGTTTTATTTGTCGAGCGTGGTGTACGCGGTGGTTTAAGCCAATGCTCAAATAGGTACGCGCATGCCAACAACACGTATATGGAATCATTCGATCCATTGGAAGAATCATCATATTTGATGTATTTTGACGTGAATAATTTATATGGCTGGGCAATGTGTCAACACTTGCCACACTCAAATTTTCAATGGGTTGACAATGTCATCAACTTTGATGTCATGACAATTGCGCTAGATTCACATACGGGCTATATTCTTGAGGTTGACATGGACTATCCACAACATCTACATGACGCGCACATTGACTTACCGTTTTGCCCGACGCATGATAAACCACCCGGTAAAAAACAATCAAAATTACTTGCCACCTTAGGTGAGAAAAAGCGCTATGTTATACACTACCGTAATCTCCAACAATGTATACGACATGGACTACTTGTGACGAAAATCCATAGAATATTAAAATTCAAACAATCTCCCTGGTTAAAATCATACATAGATCTAAATACATTATTCCGTACAAATGCCAAAAATGATTTCGATAAAACATTGTACAAATTGATGAATAATGCAGTTTTCGGCAAAACGATGGAAGATGTGCGCACTCATAGCGATGTTCGACTTTTAACAAAATGGGATGGTCGGTATGGTGCAGAGGCAATGATTTCAAAACCCAATTTCCATAGCTGTAGTGTGTTTTCGGAAAATCTTGTGGCTGTCGAATTGCGCAAGCTCGAGGTGAAATTCAACAAGCCCATATATGTTGGTATGTGTATACTCGACATATCTAAGACGTGCTTGTATGAGTTTCACCACGAGTTCATGAGACCGCTGTATGAAAACAAGTGTAGGGTCATGTATACAGATACTGACAGTCTGATATACAAACTCGAGTGTGAAGACGCATACAGCGACATGAAGCGCAATATCGATAAGTTTGACACGAGCGACTATCCAATGGGTAACAGGTATGAAATACCACTCGTCAACAAAAAAGTGCCAGGTCTCATGAAAGATGAGAATAATGGCGCGATAATGACGGAATTCGTTGGACTTAGAGCAAAAATGTATGCCTTGAGAGTCGAAACAAAAAAAGACACAAAAAAAATTAAGGGGGTAAAGAGCAATGTCGTTGCACGAGAAATCACTTTCGACGACTATGTTCATTGCTTGAAGGAAGAGGTTGAAGTCTCGTGTGAACAGTCATGTATAAGATCTAAGTTACATCAGGTGTATACAATTAGGGAAAAAAAAATTGCTCTAAGTCCACACGATGACAAAAGATATATTATACCTGGCACCACAGACACTTTGCCATGGGGACACTATAGAATACCATAGCATATAAAACCTCAACGGCTAGCATAAATGTAAATATGTATATAAATGTAAATATGTATATAAATGTAGAGATATATATGAATGCTTTTGGAAAATTATATTGAATGATTGTGTAAACTGCGTGTTTTTTTTTTCTGAAGAAAAAAAAAATCATTTGTAAATAGATTTGTATATATATATATATTTTTTTAAATAATGATAATAATGTAAATATTTATGAAAAAAGAAAAAAAGTTTTATATTTTCAATAAATTGTATATTTCCATGGAAAAAAAAAAAATCCTCTGATCTGTGTCTTTTTCTTTTCAAAACCCACATTATTATTGTAGCATTTTTCTCGATGAAGTTCGTTGGCTCAGATGAATGGAGGGGGGGGGGGGGGGTAAAGAGAGAGAGAAAAAAAATCAATGAGTCATTTTTTATCTTTTTTATTTTATTCATTATTTGTCCAGCTATTATGCGTATTATCAAAGCCTAACCATTTGACATATATTCGATTACCGCGTTTCTTCAAAACTTTTTCAATCAAATAAATGTCTGGATATTTAACGCTCGATAATTCCTGTTCATAGAAACCGCCAGCTATAGGCTCATCTTCATAGTCTTTCAGATGATATGTTACAGGAGTAGTTTTCCTCACTCTGTTTATGGTAAATATCTCAGTCGTCCAGTTTGGTGTATAACCCTTTTCAAATACATTCTTGAATTTACTGATTCGTACTGTATCACCGACTTTAAATCTTGGCAACTTTCTTTTCGCTTGATTCGCCGTTTTATTATAAATATCATGAAAAATTTGTTTCTCGTTGGAGGCGTTGACATTGTTCGGCTTTAGTTTGATTGTATGATGTACCGTATCATTATATTCAGCCACCAAATTATAAAGAATATCAATCCATTTGTAATTGCCACGAAGACTAAATTTTATCCACATTCTATTTTTCAATGTACGATTGAAGCGTTCACAAATCGAGGCCTTCAAATTACTGTATGTCGAATACATGTGAATATCGAATTTTTTCATTAACGATTTAAAATCTTTATTATAAAACTCTGTGCCTCGATCGACTTGCAAATTTTTCGGTATGCGTCCCTTGGTAAGTATGGATTCCATTGCGGCCGCTGTATGTTTGCCAGACTTGCTCTTGATGGGTACAGCCCAGGCGAACTTGGAGAATGTGTCAATGATGGTAAGTAAAAACTTGTATTTGGAGTTTTGTCGCGCATAGGATGACATGTCCACGAGGTCAGCTTGCCAGGTCTCATCTAAACCACGAATGTCAACATGTCGACGTGGATAATTCTGTCGCGCTGGTTTATGTAGCTCGCGCACCAGAGCCTCCTTTTTTTCGTCCATTATCCAGAGCGTTGAGACGTGCTTCCAAAGCACCAATTACTTGAGAATTTCGAAAAATCAACTCTTGCACCGTTTTATTGTCAATCTCAATCTGCTTAAATTTCTCATTCACACTAGACTCTAGACTGACAATCATTTGTCTATTAATATCACTTATATCTCTCTCCAATGCTCGCAGTCTCTCCTCTTGATGTGCAATGAGCTCTGAATTGCGTGTTGTGAGATCTTCAAACGATTCATCGATATCAGTTTGATGTTTTATATGAGCCTCGAGATTCTTTTCGAGAGATCGAATCATAATATCATGATCATCGATGTCATTGCGCAAAGACGCTGTAACATTATAAACAAGACGTACTTCTTGCTCCACAACACTTTGCATAACTTTTACCGACACTGCATCGTGTTGTTCGACTGGGTCGGGGAGATTACACAATCGTCTATTGTTCATGTCATATTGACCATCGGGAGTCAATCTGAATCCTTCACCAGGGGGGCCGCGACTTCCAGGTATACCATTTCTAATTACACCTCTTCTCGTCAACTGTCGTCCAAACACGTCAACACTCATCTTACAAATGTATCAAATAACTAAGATGATTGTATTAATAAATGATTTCGGCTTCTCGCAATTCCTCAACAATCGATAGAATTTCATTTGAATGTGATAGATTTCCAGCAGACTGTGATGCCACAAGTAATCTTAAACGATCTACCAACTCATTAGGGTCATCCCAATAAACATAATCAAATTTAGTACTTTTTGCCGCCGTTTTATGCATGCCTTGACCGGTTCGGATAGATGCTATGTTGGCGATATATGTCTTGTATTTGAAACTATTATCATTTCGTATTGCTCCAGTCGTTTCATAATATTTTCTATGTGCATTCGTGGCGATGACAATATTTCCATAATTTTCCAGATCCTCTTGAGTGAGGGTTTCGGCATCGGGCTTCTTTTTGAACAATAACTCCACCAATCCAACGGTTTTCGGAAAATCTTGATTTTTCACGCGGATCTGATGAGCATCGAAAATGATTGGGGAATCACCAATCATTAATTTTTTGTGAGCGAGTTGTCGTACACCATATGAAACATCCATACCGGTCTTTCTATTTGTTTCCAATAATACAAGATACTCATTTGCTAATTCATCAGCATTATTAGCTGGTATATCATGTATATCACCGGTGCGAGTATCAGCATCATTATCAATGGGTTTTTCACTAACATCAATATCTTTATCATCATCGTTGTCATCGGCAGCGTCTTCATACACCGATTTGAAAGAAACATTACCCAGGGGCGAGTCATTCTCCATTTTTTCATAACCACCACTGGTTTCTTGTTCATCCTTTTCCTCTTTTTTAATTCTTTCATTCTTCACTTCATCGTTAATTTCACCGTTGACCACTTCTCTGTTTGAAACTAGTTTCTTCAATGGTGTGACTATTGGTTCGAAAACTTCCCGTCTAGTCTGTTCGATATCATCTTTCCCCGTTTTCAAAATTCGATGTTTTCGCCTGATTGCATCACTTACTTTTACAAGTTGATGCAAGACGTCTTTTTCCTTCAACAGCTGTGCGTGCTTCATCTTGTGTCACAGACCATACTGTCCCTTTTCGCATAATGCATGATTATTTTATGCTGAGAAAATGATCAAAACCTTTTCTATATCGACCACCATCAATATCACTATCTTTGTCAATTGTCATGAATCCATACTTGTCGGAATTCCAACATTCTGAGCACAGATGTTTAAATTTTGTATACGTCATATCTGTATTTACATGATCATTATACACATGCTTAAGATTCATTTCATCCTGTTTGAATAATACCACGAAATTTGCATTATCACGTATGAGATGTTTAGGAATACGAGCATAGGTTTGACACAGATAAAAACTGTCAACTATTTCGTGTCGTCCCATGGCAAAGAAAGATCTCATATTATCCTGTTTTTCACAAGCTACATCATCAAAGATAATTATCGAGTGGGGTCGTGCCTCACTTGGTGATACTACTTGTTCATGCTCATTGAATGTATAATATTGAACTTCGCTCACTGGCTCGAGTAGACGTTCGAGCAACTTATATTTTGGCTGCCCCGACGATTTAGAATAAAGATAAATGTTTTCAAATCGTAATCCATTGGGGTGTATTATGAGGGTAAGTAATGCGTTGGTTTTTCCACAGTTTGATGGGCCGCAGAATACTGCACGAATCGTATTAGGCAATAAATCACCATGACGCTTTTTTTTCTTTCCCTCTCCGCGGGTAAATTCATCGAAATTCATTACCGGTAGTTGTCCTGCTCTCGAACCCATCTTCATTGCAACTAACGCGATTATGCTATAAAATTGTGTTTTATAATATCCATTCAGTAGTCGAGTACGAGACTCTGCGCGAGCATGAGCAAGCGTGGAAAAGGAATAGTCAATGGTTTAATTAACAAGCTCCCCATTGAACTACATTTGCCTGGTTATCAATATTGTGGACCTGGCACAAGATTGGGCAAGCGTCTTGCACGTGGTGATTCAGGTATAAATCCCCTGGATAAAGCATGTAAGCAACACGACATTGCATATTCACAAAATCCAAACAATCTCGAAGCACGACATCTGGCTGATAAAGTGCTAAGTGAACAAGCTTGGCAGCGAGTTCTCGCTAAAGACGCTAGTATTGGTGAGAAAGCAAGTGCGTGGGGTGTGGCAAACATCATGAAGACAAAGAGAAAATTTGGTATGGGACACCAGAGTGTGGGCTGGAAAAACATTATCGATGCTGCGAAGAAAACAATGACTCGCGGGAATGATCCAATGATTGTTATTAAAAGTGCTCTCAAGGGTGCTCGAGCGATTGTCAAGAGAGCAATTATGAAGAAACATAAATTACATACACCACGCGTTCTGCCTGTTCCAAAGAAGATTGGAGGTTTCTTACCATTTCTCATACCAATTTTTGCTGGTCTCAGCGCCGCTGGTGCATTGACCGGTGGTGTGGCTAGTATAGCTAAAGCTGTTGGTGCTGCTCAAGCTGCTAAAAGGGAGTTGGACGAGAATAAGCGACATAATCGAACGATTGAGGCTATAGCATTGGGCAAGGGATTGCATTTAAAACCGTACAAGCGGGGGCTTGGTCTTTACATCACACCGCCGTCAAAAAACGTGAAGTGACGCTACCTCATCAACCACTTACCGATGCCGATTTACTAAAATATGCAAAAATCATGAGGATTCCACACTTTCGTGGAGTATACATGCGCGACAGACTACCGTCAAATGGACCACTCAAATGCGAATCGGCCATTGTAAATTTAGACGAATATGTTGGCCCTGGTACCCACTGGGTTGCATACAAAAAGTCTGGCAAGAAAGTCATTTACTTTGATAGTTTTGGCAATCTTCAACCACCGCCCGAACTTATGAAATATTTCGATGTTGGTAGCGTTAATTATAATTATAACAGATATCAAGATTTTGATGGTATTGAATGCGGTCATTTGTGTCTAAAGTTCCTCTGTAATCAGTTACATCGTAATAATAAGTATACGCTATATATGTAGGATACAATGATACAACAAAGTCAGTTGTCAATTTACCATCATGGATGATAGTTTTACATTGACTATATCTGGAACATCTTCCATACTCGATGCACAATATTTTCCACCAATAGAGCTTTCACCCCATAAAAACTATACCCTCGGTCTCGTAGAATTATTAACATTTAATTCTATACCCAATATAGATGTTGGAAATAATAAGTTTTATGTGGGAAATGACGTGTTGACCATACCTACTGGTAGTTATGAAATAGAGGATATTGAAGCATATGTACAATCCGAGTTGTCAAATAAAAATATTTCCATTAAACCGAATAATAATACTTTGTGCAGTGAAATCGAATGTGATTGTGAAATAAATTTCATGCCCGATGATTCAATTGGACGTTTGCTGGGATTCACGCAACGAAAGCTGGAAGCAAATAAAAAACACAAGTCAGACCTTCCAGTGGCCATTCTCAAAGTAAACGCCTTGCGTGTCGAGTGTAGCATTACAAGTGGTGCATACGTCAATGAGTGAAAAGTGCACACAATTCATGAATTTTTCCCTACGGTACCGCCCGGATATAAAATCATCGAAGTGCCATCACATGTTATTTATCTGCCAATCACAAGCAGAGTTATAGATAGCATTCAGCTTAGAATCGTTGACCAGGACGGTGATTTGGTAAATTTCCGTGGTGAAGTCATCACCATTCGTTTGCATATAAAAAATGGGGATCGTTTTTAACAGAAACATTAAAAATAATAATAAGTCGACATGGACAGCCAGTCGTCAATTGACACGCAAAGCGCTAACACCTCAGAACATTCAATTTTTGAGAAATTTGGGTCTGAAGGTTCGTGGAAAAAGCGTATAAAAGATTACTTTATCTACGTTGCTTGCATCTGTCGTATAAAAAGAACAAAAAAATGGAGGAGGAAATAGTGAACATCAATACACCCATCGTTTTTGATGAATCTATAACACATTGCGAGATTCATGCTCATCAGCCATATGGATCCACATCATTTAATAACAGTGATGAAATACGTATTTCCGTAAGGAATCAAGATCAATGTATACTGCCCAGCCAGAGCTCGCTACATATATCGGGAAAATTGGTGAAAAGTAATGGCAGTCCAACAACTGCTACGAGTCTCGTCAAGAATGCCATTTGTCACTTGTTTGAAGAGGTGCGCTATGAGCTGAATGCTGTAGAAATTGACAGAAACAAGAATGTCGGTCTCACAAGTTTGATGAAAGGTTATTCATCTCTGAGTCCAAAAAAAAGTTCCATGCTTGAGAATACTGGCTGGCTCGACACTGAAGAAACAAAGCAAATTGTCGACGTGGCGGGTAACTTTGATATATGTATACCACTGAGTATGCTGCTTGGTTTCGCGGAAGATTACCGTAAAGTCGTGGTGAATGCCAAGCATGAGTTAATTCTATCGAGATCGAAAACTGATGATAATGCTGTTGTGCAAACAGCCAACGAGGATTTTAAACTTGTACTGCAAAAAATCGAATGGCTCGTGCCATACGTGACAGTGTCAGATCAACGGAAAATTCAGCTTTTAAAATTTATCGCTAAAGATGCGGCAATTCCCATGAGCTTCCGTACATGGGAGCTGTATGAATATCCATTACTTCCCGCCACCTCTAAGCATGTATGGTCTGTGAAAACATCAACGCAGTTGGAGAAACCTCGATATGTCATTCTCGCTTTCCAGACTAATCGAAAAAATAAGAAGGATAAAAATGCCAGTAAATTCGATCATTGTAATCTGACAGACATTAAATTATATCTTAATTCTCAATGTTATCCATATGGGAATTTAAATTTGAATATTGATCAAAATCAATACGCTCTGCTCTATCAGATGTATACGAATTTCCAAAGTACCTACTACAGTAAGGAGGCGGAACCATGGCTGAGTAAATCTGATTTTTTGAAGCATGCTCCGCTAGTTGTGATCGATTGTTCAAAACAGAACGACTCGCTAAAGTCCGGACCAGTGGATGTTCGCATCGAATTTGAGTTGAAAAATAATATTCCGCCTCAGACATCGGCATACTGTTTAATACTCCATGATCGAATAGTTGAGTACAATCCAATCAGCGGAGGAGTGAGAAAATTAGTATAAGATCTCAATGATTATTCGAGTGCGTCTCAGTCGAAATGGAATTCATCGTCGATCTACAAGGTTTCAAGCGTTTTGACGACGATTTTGTCCTCAAAGAAATATCAATCTTGGAAGTGGATGGTAATCTCGAGCCCCTGACATTCTTCATAAAACCGCCATGTGTATGGAACAGTATACCAGCAAAATTCAAAACAACGAATCTCTGGCTGGAACGTAACTTTCATGGAATGAAGTGGGACACTGGTGATATACCATATGAAGCCGCTGGAATAATAACCCGAACCTTGTTGCAACGCGCTCGCATCGTCTATGTCAAAGGATTGGAGAAAATCCAATGGTTGAGAAAAATAACGGATCTGTCAGTGGAAATTATCGACTTGGAAAATTTGGACTGTCCATCGTTGCAAAGGCTGCCGAAAATTCCACCTGGATGTCCTCATCACGCGTACAACTCGAAATACAATTGTGCGAATGCAAATGTTAAATCATTGAAGAAATGGCTACATGTATACCAAGCATTACGAAATCGTGGGATTTTTTGAGGAAAAAAAATAAACAGAATACAATTTTTTTCATTTCAATCACACTTTTTTGTCATTTATTTATCTATTTCACCTCCTCCTCCTTCTCCTTCTTATCGATACATATTCAATATATATTATAGATATTAAATATACATTTTTTTTTTTTTTATGAGAAGAAAATTATTGCATCTCCTTAAATTCGATGCTGTTGAATTTTCCACCGAAATAATTCATGTAGAGTCGTCCACTGAGTGCAGAAGCCAGCATCTTCTCGAACATTGCCACATCTCCATCTAAGGCTTTTGCGATACGTGCGGGCAGAAATACAGAAAATTCCATCCCAATATCTGCCACGTATCTCCTTCCAAATTTGGTCTCCACAGCTCTCAAGTTTGATATCGGATGATCCATTTGAACGGGTAAATCAGCCAATCTTTTTGTTGGCAAAAATTCACTCATGATGGCCACTTTGTTGATACTCGAAAAATCCATTTTAGTCGTCTTCGAGGGATTTTTCACGGTGTGGTGTCCAAATGATTTTCTTTCGGATGAAAGTCTTAATGGCTGTTACTTCCAACTCGAAGCAAAATATCGATGAATTTTACTCTCAAACTTTTCGTCTTCGTGACTGCTCGTCTGTCTCGTTATGTTATGAAATTCTTTGCCTCCTAAGGTTTTATAATTTCACACCCCACTCTATTTCTATCTCCAAAATGCATCACATTCCTTCTCTGTTCAATGTTGAGAAACACTTGTCACAATTTCGACGATATGGTGGGGTACCATCGATATGGTCTCGCATTTCCGGCCTATTATAATGCTCATAGCATGGAAGATAGGACCTAACTTCATTATCCATTCGATAGCGTATTGGTAAACGATCCCATACAATGTGAATATCTCGCCACCAATATCTTAACAGCATAGCCTTTGGAATAGAATCCAATTCGCTTTCCGTCAAGTCCCAAAGATTCTTAGAGGGGTGCACTGCATACATCTCGACGTCGTGGAGTTAACTAACGATTACAATGGATTTCCTGTTCGAAAAACCCGTCTAAACGAGTTAAATGCACGATAATAATTCTCAATAAGAGGGGGGAGTGACAAAATGTCAGTCACCTCGACTGTCTCGTCCCAATCTTCGGAAGCGACTCTTAAAATATTCCAAACAATAGAAAACGAACAATTAGTACACAGGTGTGTGACAATGGCTCCAAAAAGAGAAAGAGTGGGACAATTCACATCTATAGCCTAGGCCACATGTCATTCCATCTCTCCTGCATCCTTCTCTCGCACTCTAACCATCCACTTGGGGCTGCACTCCATCTCTCTCTCTTCTACCTTTGCCCTCATTCTTAAACGCATGCTATGAATTGTGGCTACGGGGGAGAGAGAGAGGGAACGGCTGTTAAAATCTTCCAAACAATAAAATATAAACACTTAATATACAGGTGTATGACAATGGCTCCAAATAAATAGAAAGAGAGACAGACAATTCTGGTGTGTTGCCTAGACCATCCACATTCTTGACATTGTCATTCCATCTCTCTTGCACCCGCTCTCACTCTCTCACAATCTACGACAATAGCTCCAAATAAAAGAGAGAGAGAGACAATTCTGGTGTGTTGCCCAGACCCATTCTTGACATTGTCACTCCATCTCTCTTGCACCCTCTCTCACTCCAGCCATCTACCTGGCACCTCACTCCATCTCTCTCCAACCTCCGCCCTCTCTCTCTCACACGGGCCCCGGCACCCCCCACCACTCCTACCTCTCAGACCCCCACCATTCCCCCCTTGCCTCCGCCCGCGCGCGCTCCCCCGCGCCCCGCAGCCCCCCTCGCCTACAAGTGGTCCAGAACCGACATAGCTATAATACTCTCGGGCTTGAAGCGCTGACTTGGCAAATTCTCGCCGGGGCGTTGACGCACTGTGCCTCGGCTTTGCCGTGCTGTAGATCCCCGATTGTTTTACATCGCCGGGGTCCCTGTTTTTCCTTTTTGACTTTCTCTCGCGTTACGACTTTTGTCACGGTTAGCGTTCCCACCGCGAGAGAGCTTATCGTCCTTTGATTTTCGGAGCTTGAATTTTTCTCCGGTGTCCCTTTGTACGGGAACCTTCCATTTTGTCCCGGTGTCGTTGGTTGACCCGATCCTCCTTGATCCTTGATCCTTTTTCGGCAGTCTCTGATTTTGTGGCCTTTCTTTTTACAATAATGGCACATAATGTCCAACTGTTGGATTGTTTTCGTCTGCGCAGGCAGGCTCTGCCGCCCTTGCCCTGACGACTGACCCTGAGTGGCCTGTGCTACCTGTGTACCTCCCCAGGACTTCCGTTTGTCGCTGAACGAGGTGTATGGTGGCCCTTGGTATTTTTGTTGGGTTCGCTCCCCTCCATGGGAGAACCTTTTCGCGATTATCCGCGTCCCTTCGATGCCTTTTTCCTCGTCTGTCGCCCCTCTAATTGCTTCTCGGAGATTCGTGTAGCCTCGAGACCTTACTAAGAGCTGAAGGTCCCTGCGTAACCCTTGCTCGAAGTTGTTAAGGGCGAACTGACGGAGTAACTGTTCAACGGCCTTTTTCCCAATTTCGTGGGTGATTTCTGCCGTACAGCCGGCAATTAACTCCATAGTTATAGTTTCTACACGATGCGCGTATGCTTGCACTGATTCCTCGGGCTGTTGTCGACATGTATTAAACTCGACCTGTAGCGCGGGAAGCGTACGGTGTTTTTCGTATAACGTACGTAGCTCTTCTATTAGCTCCTCTACGGTTTGGAGATCGCGAAAGCGCAAGTCTGCGGCCGCTCAGCCCTGTATTTTTAAACTTAATATGGCTGTGAGGAGGTTCGAACTGTTCGCGGGATCCACCGAATCTGCAGCGTATTTTGCCGCTCTAATAAAGTCTGTGATGAGCTCCGGTTTGGAGGCGTCGAACACAGGGAGACTGTTTCTCGCATCCTTTATAGTCATGTACTCTATTGTGTTTGGCATGTTTGCTGTATGCGGATTCAGCAACGAAAAATCGTCGAGATTTATTTCACGCGCGCGCTCTGTATCTACGGGGCTAAAAGATTCGTCCCCGTCGGTCGTAGATTCGTCCGGGTTGGAAAAACGTACGCGTTTCGGAAATTTAAGTTTCGCTAAAGTTTTCGGTGATAGATGCAAACTTTCCGCGCTGCTAGTTTCGCGTCTGCGATTTTTAGACTGCTTTTCGTCGTCTGAGAGCTCATATACTACCCGTGACTCGAAAAATGAATCTAGGGACCGCGATAAATGACGGTTACCTCGCAAACATAAGCGGTTATACTGTTCGTCGTCCGACATACGAGTTAACTAATTTCTCTGGCTTTGGAGGATCTCAGAAAAATAAAATGTTCCGTCACTTACAGGTAGATGATCGCAAGTTGCATGACGATTCTCGAGACGTTTCTCGTACAGGATCTTCGTCCTCTTCGCGTTCCTTTGCTTGACGCGGCTGTCCTTGTTGAGTCCTTGATGCAGCTGGGCCTTCCGGTGATCCTCGGGATCCGGGATTTCTCGTACGTGGCTCGACTTGGTCGAGGCACGTTCCGTGGGTGATTTTTCGACTCGGTCGATGCCGGCACTCTCACACGCGCGGTGACTCGGTCACTCCGTTCGCGATACACAAGTGTGCAATAGTATTTTGTGATTTAAAGCAATAATTGAGTTGTGGCGATCCCACCGCTGTCACCAATGTTGTGTCCCGATATTTCAAGATAGAGACTATCGTGAAAATAGGGATGAAGGTTTTGGGATCTACGCCAAACGAGTTAAACTCCAACTCAAGCAGCTACAAAATACTTGTAAAGTTTATTGACTAGGTTGGTTAAAAAAGGTTTAACAAGAAGTACAAGTAGATGGTTTTGCCTTCGAACCAAACCCGTCGCTGCCCTGATCAAGACTGACTTTCGGGATCGATACGTCGTCGCTCGAAAGGTGACGGCTATCGATCTTTTGCAATAATCTGACGAAGCATTGTTGCAATTATTTGCTCTAAATTGAATAATTCTGCTGCGATAAGCAGTTGAATGCTCTTTTATTCGGTCGGTGATTGACCGCAGTTCGGTCGCTGACCGATGTTGTGAAATAGGGAAATTCCGGGTCACAACATTAACAACACATGCATCTAATTACGCCATCGGCGCGGTTTTAAGTCAAAAATACGAAAATTTCGATCACCCAGTAGCATTTTACTCTCGAGCCCTCACGAACGCCGAAATCAAGTACGACATCACACATAAAGAACTGTTAGCAGTGGTAAAAGCGGTCGAACATTTTAGACATTATCTTTACGGAAAACGTTTTACGATAGTAACAGACGATAGAGCACTTGCATATCTCACAACCAAACCTAACCCACCACAACAATTACAACGCTGGCAAACCCTACTAAGTGATTACGAATACGACATCCACCATAAACCCGGAAAACTCAACGTCGTCGCGGACCCCATGTCAAGGAATCCATCAAAGATCCTACCGGTTCGATTACGAAGCGAATCGTCATCCAACGAAAATAACGGCACGAAGAAGGGCAAAACCACTCACCAGCTGCAAACGCGCGGAAGGACAACATCGGACGAACAATCGGAAAATCCATCACCTAGGAAAAGACGTATCACAACATTAAGCAACTCGGAACCATCAGGCACTGACACCGAGAACGAAGATTTAGTGAAGAGACTACGGAAAACGATGAAGGAAAATACGAAAAAAAAGTACATCCATCTATTGACGATAACAACTACGATATAGTAACGGAAGAGGAAAAACTCACGACGGACGAATGGAGAACGACTTGAGAAAATAGGCTGAATAAGTTTATCAACGAATACAATACTGAACATGAGCAGCCACAAAAGGCAAACGAAAATAAGCTAACAAAGCTAATCGACGAGTACAATTTAAAACAAAAAAAGCAGAATGGGAGCGAAGAAAATAAATTAACAAGATTATTCAACGAATATAACATGAGGAAGCAACGGAAACATAAAAAATCAAACGAACAAAGCAAAGAAAACAAACAAGCAATAAGCGAAATAGGAATTAACGACGGGAGAAGGAAGCCAAAGGCACACGACGAAGTAACGAACAAGCAGGTGTAACGGCCCTATCCTATAACCATTTCTTTCCCACACAACACCTTACACCTACAGCAACCCTGTTATCACCTCGTTCCCACACACATCAGCACCTCCTATTTCGCCACACAGCATCCCTGGACCACGGTCCCACGGTCCAGAACAATGCAACTCGACCATCCCCTGCACTTCACACTTCCTCAACTTCATTAGCGACAGTCCCAATCCTCAGTTCATCTCCATCCGTTCAATCGCACAGACCAGTAATAAACGCTCTCTGCTTAAATCATTCTCTTCGTTATCTCATCTCTGACCTTCTCTCACATCTTCCATCTAAACTCGACCATCACAACTGGCGTCAGAAGTGGGATCGATCTGCGCAACAGAGTAGACAAATATCGAGGCTTTTCGCTTAGCGAAAAGGTAGAGAAATAAACTGTGTGAAAAGTGTGGTGCGAATAAGCGGTGTGTGTGTGTGGTCAACCGACGCTGAAAGCAAGGAAAAAGAAGGAGGGAAATTGTAACGATCCAGGAGACAACGAGGAAACAGCACGAAAATGGGATTATTCGCGATCATCTTGGCGCTTATGTAAGTACCATCCAATTTTTTCTTTTCTCTGTTTCTAAAACTCGTGCATGCATCGATATTCTTTGTGGTCCGTATCGTGAGCGTGCGTCGGTCTACAACCACACGTATTCCACATACACATACACCCATTCATGCCTCTATAGCCATTGTTCGCTCGAGCGACTCTCATCGTTCCGTCTCACTCTCGCCCACGCGACAAAATCGCGTCACCCAAATTCCGATCTCATATTGCACCGACCGGCGACAAAGTCGCTGGCGAACTCGCTGCTACAGCACGCCCGAAAAACAATTTTCATACGTAGGAAACCCATCTATACAGCCCCTCCTAAATCTAACGTATATAATATACATCGGCTCCCGAACAAAACTCACAAAAACGAATTTTAACGTATTAAACTAAATTATTTGAAAATCCGTAGCAAAATAATAATATCAATAATAATAGAGAACGAAACAAATTGAAAAAGAAAAACCGAAAGTTGTGCAAATAAAACTATATTATATATATATACAATAAACTTACAACAGAAACAATCTTGCTCGCAACTTCCACCTTTCATCAACGAAACATAATTTTCATAAAACAATAACGATAATAGAAATTACAGGGAAAGCCGAACAAATAAAATAACAGAACATAGAAACTTTTTTTTAAATTTAATTTCTTCTTTTCTCCTCTTCATCCATTCGCGACAAAACAAAATAACAATCACCGAGAAATAAACCTCCGCGGCAAAAATAGACATTAACGCTCTGTTCCAAACTTAATAAAATTCATTTAGACGTACCGATACACGATTAGGCCAATACGCCCACCTAGGCGCCGAATAGGACGCCAAAACACCTCCAATACATTTTATCGACACGTACTGACAGACCAGGACAGCGAAAGCGACGAGACAGAAATGGCAAACCCCGCACCTCAGAACCCCGCGACATATAACGACCTAACAAAGGTAATTCCACAATTCGGCGATGGAAATATAACGATCGAAAACTTCATTAGCAAGTGTAAACGCGTACAGCAAACCGCCCCCGACCACCGATATTTAATAAATGCAGTAATATTCAGACTAACTGGCAGAGCGTACGACCTGACAGAGGGAAAAACATACAACACGCTTGACGCGCTTCTCGCAGACCTGAAAAGGGCATACAAAAAACCGTTAGAATTATCAGATTTAGGACTCGAACTAAAATCAACGTCACAAAAATTCAACGAATCAGTCCTCGATTACGGGCTCCGAGTAAAAGTTTTGCAGAACCAAATTACCGAAAGATTATCAGAAGTATACTCAGCGGCAGACGACAGGGCGTACTTAGAAAAAAGAACGGCAGAAGAGAAAAAAGCTGTAATCCAAGCTTTCGTACGAGGCCTCTTAGATAGAATCGCGAATCTTCTACTTCACCGAAATTTAGAGACCCTAGACAACGCTATAGACGAAGCAACAAATATCGAACTGGAATTACAGAGGCGCGCAACGGTGAACCAAAGTCGATCACGTTTAACCGAACCCGGGGAAACGGTTACGGAAACAGCTAGAGTCCGATTCGCGGAAACAAATAGGGGTATAAATGAGAAATATTGCGAATTTCACCAACAGGGAGGCCATACAACATCAGAATGCATAACGTTAACGAAAATGAGAGAGAAATGGAGACAAACCCGCCAAGAACCAAGACAATTCGGAAACCCCAGTAAGAATCAATTCGGTCAAGGAACACAAAACTATAACAATTACACCCCGCAAAATTACAACAAGTACAATCCGCGAAATTATAACAATTATAACCCACGAAACCAATACACGCAATACCAATACAACAATCACCGTGACAACCAACACAGAAACTTCCAGAACGGATATAGAAATAACTCTCGCGACCGATATCGCAACTCCTACGGCCAATATCCCGATAATTCCCGTGACGACCCTCGCAATAACCCTCGCGATCAATATCGTCACAACTCTCGCGACCGATACCAAAACAACGCCCATGACCAATATCGAAATAATTCTCGCGATCGATACCGCGACAACTCTCGCGACCGCTATCGCACGAACTCGCAAGATAGAAACGGTCACGCGAGCCGCCGAGACAACTCAGGCACAAGGTCGGAAAATCGCGACAACCTTAACGATCTCGCGCCAAAAAACGGGAGTGCAGCTCCGCGGAACAGCGCGACGCGGAGCCCCTCGAGAGAACGCGCATCAACGTCGACCCAGTAAAATCAAGTAACCCGGAAATCAGAAAAGCGACAATATGTCTAGGGCTCACCAAACGGCGAAAACCACCCACAGTCGCCATTAATTCAACCGATATAAACAAACAGAACTCCCGATTTCTAGTAGACACAGGTTCACAGATAAATTTGGTTAAAATATCCATCATACGGCATAAAAATAAAATCGACCCGCAGATAATCTACGAACTTTCAGGAATTACCGAAGGTATATTATACACAACCGGCAAATATACCATCCGAATCAAAAACATTAACGTCGAATTCCATGTCGTCGAGGACACTATCCCTATCCCATACGATGCAATTCTCGGAGACGCATTTTTCAAGGATACACCCGCCGATATATTATACACAAAATCCTGCATCACATTTCACGACTCCATAATACCATTCGAGACCCAGGAAGAAATTAACATCCCTGCCAGATCAAAAACTCTGATATCAATCCGAATAAAAGATACCGACCTATCCGAAGGGTTTATACCAAAAATCGAAACGAACGAAGGTCTGTTTCTCGGCAACGCTATCGTAACAAACCGTGGCGGAATAGCGTACATAGGGGCGATTAACACAACCAGCCATGACATCTCTTTCGCATTCCCAATTGTTGAACTGCAGCCGATTGAGCAAGTATCAAAAACACCTGTCGACATCGAAAGCGATTCTCGCGATACTCAGGGCGAGCACCGCGCAGCAATTTGCTTAGCAGTTACAGACGGAAACAAGGAAAGGTCCGAAACGGTAAAGTCACTCTTGCACCTAGATCATCTAGATGACACAGAGAAAGACAGTGTATACCAGCTTGTTTCGGAACATCCTCATCTGTTTAACCTGCCTAATGAACGACTTGGATACACGACTGTAGTGAAACGCGAAATTAATACCACTGACGATAGACCCATTAACACCAAACAATATCGATTCCCCCAAGTACACAAATCCGAAATAAACGAACAAGTACAGGACCTATTGAAAAAAGACATTATACAACCATCCCTGTCTCCATATAACTCTCCGGTTTGGATAGTCCCCAAAAAATCAGACGATTCAGGAAAAAAAAGGTGGCGCATGGTTATCGACTTTCGGAAACTCAACGGGAAAACCATCCCCGACGCGTACCCGTTGCCAAACATCATAGATATTCTCGACCAATTGGGCAAATCGCGATACTTCTCGGTTTTTGATCTCGCATCCGGCTTCCACCAAATTGAGATGCACCCTCGAGACAAACCGAAAACAGCATTCTCCACACCGGGTGGACATTACGAATTCAATCGAATGCCATTCGGATTGCGAAACGCACCAGCTACATTTCAGAGATCAATGGATTCGATACTATCCGGACTCCAGGGTGCAGATCTGTTCGTTTACGTGGACGATATCGTTATTTACGCAACCGATCTCGAACAACACGAGAAAAAATTTAGGCGACTCGCGAAACGATTGACTGACGCAGGTCTGACGCTGCAGACAAACAAATGTAAATTTCTCTGTAAAGAGGTAGCATATTTGGGTCATGTCATTAGCGAAAAAGGGGTACAACCAAAACCAGATTTAGTTGAGGCGATCAAAAATTTTCCAACCCCAACTGACAAAAAGACAATCATACAATTCAACGCGTTAGCCAATTATTACCGAAGGTTCATCCAAAATTTCGCAAAAATATCCACTCCCTTGACGAAACAATTAAAACAATCCGAAAAATTCAATTGGACAACCGAATGTCAGGAAGCTTTCGAAACAATAAAAAATAAAATTATCAGCCAACCCATCTTACGATACCCAGATCACAACGAACGATTCACATTAACAACCGACGCTTCTAACTATGCTATCGGCGCGGTTTTGAGCCAAAAACACGAAAATTTCGATCATCCAGTAGCATTTTACTCTCGACCCCTCACGAACGCCGAAATTAAGTA
This sequence comes from Heteropelma amictum, assembly GCA_959613375.1. Taxonomy (NCBI): domain Eukaryota; kingdom Metazoa; phylum Arthropoda; class Insecta; order Hymenoptera; family Ichneumonidae; genus Heteropelma; species Heteropelma amictum. Next base: position 2,269,037 of record OY390724.1, read on the forward strand.
CGACACCACACATAAAGAACTGTTAGCAGTGGTAAAAGCGGTTGAACACTTTCGACATTATCTTTACGGAAAGCTTTTCACAGTAGTAACAGATCATCGAGCACTCGTATACCTCACAACCAAACCTAACCCACCACAACAATTACAACGCTGGCAAGCCCTATTAAGTGATTACGAATACGACATCCACCATAAACCTGGAAAACTCAACGTCGTCGCGGACGCCATGTCAAGGAATCCATCAAAGATCCTACCGATTCGATTACGGAGCGAATCATCGACCAACGAACATCACGACACGAAAAAGACGAAAACCACACACCAGCCGGATACGCGCGGAAGATCAACGTCGGACGAACAATCAGGAAATCCATCACCTAGGAAAAAACGCGTCACAACACACAGCAACTCGGAATCATCAGGCACCGACACCGAAAACGAAGAATCAGACAGGAGACTACGGAGAACAACGAAGGAAAACACGCATAAAAAAGTAAATCCCTCCATTGACGATAACAACTGCGATACGGTAACGGAAGAGGAGGAACTCACGACAGACAAACGGAAAACGACTCGGCAACCAAACGGAAGTTCAACGACTGAAGGAATCACGAACCCGGCAGACTATGGAAAAGGAAAACGAATGGAAACGAACAAAGAAGAAAACAAACTGAATAAATTAATCGACGAATACAACGCTAAGCAGGAGCGGCCACCGAAGGCAAACGAAAATAAGCTAACAAAGCTGATCGACGAATATAATTTAACAAATGAAGCAGAATGCAAGCGAAGAAAATAAATTAACAAAACTAATCAATGAATATAATACGAGAGAACAACGGAAACAGGAAAAATCGAACGAGCAAAGCGAAGAAAACGAACACACAACAAGTGATAAAGAAATTAACGACGGGAGAAGTAAGTCAAAGGCACACGGGTCGGCCAACAGACCGGATACGGGAGACAATACAGCCGATGTATCGGAGATCAGGCCAACGTCCGAATCACATCCATCAATAACGGAAACAATGAACGAACAGGGTACCACAAAACATCCTGAAGTGCAACCGAACTTCCGCTCACCGGCGACGTCAGGCGACAAGGCGACCGAACCAAATTTCCGTTCGCCGCCACGACTCAACGAGGGTCGAACAACTCATGACTCGACTCGCGAGATATCGGAGGAATCGCGAGAGCAGTCAACAGGCCAGTATCAAACGAACAACGATACGCTGAAATCACCGATTCGCCCACCAGAATCGACCGACGAAGACAGCACGTCATCAGAAAAAAAACGACGACCGGCCCGACCCAGCAAAAATGACACGACAACGGGCAAGCTCTCTCCAGCAGTAACGAACGATTACGGCAATCTCGCAGCCGAAATACACCAAAGCGAATCCGATGCAGATCCACCTTACGAGCCATCGCAGTACCACAGAAAACGCCCGGCATTACCAAAGGCAGCACCAAAAACAAGGCACATGACTCAAACTGAAGATGCCGAACGTCAGTCGTCCACCGAAGACTCAGAAACATCAGACGAAAACAACGTAACAACCTCGGAATGGGAAGAACAATCCGAAGATCCGGAAACAAACCAGAGACACATGACATCGAACAACAACGTCATAATTAGCCGGAAAAGTATTCTCACGCAGAAGGATAACATCGCTCATTTTCTCGCAGCGGATTGCATCACGAACACAACAATATCGCGAATCCTCGTAGAGAAAAACGTAATCAACCACGAAGACCTTCGCAAGGAGAAACCAAGGGCTGGACACATATTTATAACGCGCCGTGGAACCAAACGGATCTTCACCATGATATGCAAAGGGAAATGCACAGATAACACCGACTGGCATATGGTCCAGAAATGCATCGAGACAGTCATCAAAATCTTGACAAGGGACAAACTCGAATCATGCACACTGGCCAAAGATCCTGAGATCATCGATCAATTTCTCTGGGACAACATCAAAACCTACATCCAGCAAATCACGGTTGAGCGAAAAATACGAATAACGTTGTGCGAAGGAATTATCACGGTACCGCCGAAACTACACCAACAGTCCATAATAAAGGAAGCACACGAATCAACAATCGGAGGACATGAAGGCATCTCGAAAACTCACAAACGCATATGTGCTCGATACTATTGGAAAAACATGAAAGCAGACGTCAAGGAATTCATTAAAACCTGCCAAAAATGCCAAAAGAACAAACTCGTTCGCGTAAAAAACAGAGCACCTATGGTAATAACAGACACTCCAACTCAGCCTTTCGAGAATCGATCTATTCAGCAGATTCAGCGTCATGGTTCCACTTAAACAAACAACAGCTCGCGATGTATCTAAAGCACTAGCAACAAGCTTTATAACAACATTCGGTGCACCTCGTGCGATACTTTCCGACCAGGGTACGAACTTCATGTCAGATCTATTCGCATCTTTCGCAGAACTGTTCAAAATCAAACAGTACCGAACGACAACTTACCACCCACAGTCCAACGGAGCGTTAGAGCGAAGCCATCACAGTCTCGTCGAATACCTCAAACATTACATCGATATGGACAAAAACTGGCACGAACTAATCCCATTCGCGGCACTTTCTCACAACACGAGTGTCCACGAAAGCACAGGGTACACACCATACGAGTTAGTCTTCGGAAAACCAGCCTCACTACCATCCGAATTCCCACCTCCTGAAAAACTAGCGACATACGACGACTATCTGCTAACACTACACAGAAATTTAAAAGAAATCCGACAATCGACACGCGAAAAGCAGTTAGCGGCAAAGGAACGCACAAAACGATATTACAACAGGAAGACGAAAACACAAAATTTCAAAGTCGGACAACAAATATTCCTATTAAAGGAACCTCGAAAAGGAAAATTAGATCCCCATTACACCGGCCCATACACTATTGTGGAAATTCTCAACCGTAACAATATCAGGCTCCAAATCGACAACGACAAAACAAAGGTAGTACACGTAGACAAAATCAAAATGGCACATGTTCCAGATACCACACGGCCGCTATGAACAATGACATCTCAGTGGAAAATTCACCATTTCCACGGAACCCCGGATTATACTCACACCCACTCGGTACACTCAGAACATACCACACAGTCTGGAATCTCATCACATACGCTAACACAGAGGGATTGACAACACGAAGGGTACAACTCAAGGAAAACCTACACAGTCTCCACGAATATTGCTACACACTAGGATCATCATGCCTCATAAAGGGACAGCTAACGTCAATTAAATCTCGCCTGAACACCATCGAAACATCTCAATCGATACTCGAGGAACTGATCCCGTCAAGAAACACCACACAATTAGAGGGAGAAACGAGCAGTACTCGGGTTTATAGGGAAGGCGTACAAATTTTTATATGGTACAATGGATAGCGACGACGCCAATAGAATAGCCACACAGATAGAAATGCTCGCGAACAACTCGATAGAACTAGCAGAAATTGAACACAATCAAACACACATAGTAAAAACGGGCTTTGACATAACACAAAAACAAATTACAACAATGAAACACGAAATCAACAAGGCAATGAACAAACTAAACCTGGCAATAATCGATACCCATGAACAAGTAAACATTCTAAAATATAACCAAGTAGCAGTACAGTTTATAACAGGAGTAGAAAAAGACCTCACGGAACTGGAAATGGACGTAGAAACGCTAATAAACGCTATTCTTTTCGCAAAATCGGGACAAATTCACCCACGACTTTTAGCAACTAAAACCTGGCTGCAAAGTGCTGAAGCCATTATAAAAGCGTCACCGAACACCGAATTCCCAATTCCGTTAGATCCGAAAGACATACCAGAACTGATAGAAATATCCGAACTAATAATCTTTCACAATAACGGAAAACTCGTTTACATAATTAAAATTCCATTGCTAGACTTAATACCGTTCAACCTGTACGAACACATGTCAGTCCCAATGCGCCAGACCTCGTCGGACACACGTTTCGCCTATATCAAACCAGCATCACCTTTCACAGCGATTGCCGAAGATTTCGAAAATTATTTTACCCTACATAACCTCGAAAATTGCAAATTGATGAACTCTATGTATATATGTAAACAAGTTAACCCAATACAACGAATCGGTAGTGAAGCTGAATGCGAGATACAGCTACTGATTAACCCGCATTTTCAAAACCTCGAAACATGCGATATCTACCTGAAAACATTAAGACAAACCCATTGGGCGAGAATTCATGGCAGTAACGCTTGGCTATATGCGGCTCCCATGGCCGAAACCCTGTATGCCACCTGCGACGACCACTCATCAAAAATCGAAACCATTGAAAATTCAGGGATATTAAAATTAGAACCGACATGTCAAGCAAAAACAAAAACAACAAAATTGGTCCCGACAACGGAAATAACGACAGAGATCCAAGTAAATTTTTCACGAACCATAGTATTGAATATTACAGAAATAATAAGAAATTCCATCGAAACAACAGAATCAATAAATATTACGGAAGTATTATTGGAAACAGAGACCTTCACCGATACGTTAGGCTCAAGTACTATAGACAACGATTTGACAAAAAACGAGGTAGCACTAAAAACAATAATTGCAAAGGCTCGCGAAATAACAAAAACGCATATAATACACAACAGACTGTCAATACTCGAGAAAATATTAAAATTTGGTGGAATCTCGTTGGGATCAGGCTTGATATTGGCCGCGATCGGCTGGAAATTCTCACTATTTGGAAAACTATCATACATACTTAAATTAATATCCTGCATCAGTAAGCGTAAAAACCAAAACACGAACCCAATCATCAAAACCATAGAACAACAGGTGCAATACCACAGACAACCAGTAGAGATAGTAGAAGTCTCGCACGCGAACACACAGCGAGAGATAGGAACAACAACCGCGGTAATCCCTGAAAGACCGGCACGCGCGATAATGTACTACCGAGACATAGTACCGTGACGAGAGTCGCGAGAGCGACAACTACCCGTAAACAAAACATATACCCCTTACCCTATTTCCAAAACCCCACAACCTATCCACGAATGAGTGTGGTATAACGAAAAGGAAACGCGCCCAACAGGCTCCCATCATCTACACCGCCCAGGCCGGAAAACACCCGAATTGGGTGCCCAATATGTCGAAAGAGGGGACACCCGAAAGAACTTCGGGACCACCTGATCCGCTGCTGTGCGTCGCTGGTCGGCGGGCTGGCCGAGAGCCCCGACGCAGACCGCCGGTGCGCGATGTGTGGCGGGCCGTTTCCGGCGAGGCGCCTCATCGCGCACCTAGATTTCTGCGCGGCCTTCTGGGTAAGGCAAGGGGTTTACCCGTGGACAACGGAAACGACAACAGCAACAACAACAACAACGACGACAACAAGAACAACAACAACCACAGCAACAACAACAGAGACACCACAGACTAGACTTAACCCCGGAATCACTATAGTCCCCGCAGGCTGCCCTCACGGACTAGAACCCCGACAGACAACAACGGAAACAACGACACCTGAACAAACAACACCGACAGAACAGACGACGACGACCCAGACCACTAAGCAACAACGACGACGACTAGTACGAGACATGATTAAGGACATAAAACAAAAACAGACGAAACTGGACCCAATCCTAGAAAACCCCACGGACAACGAAACAGAAAAACCAGACGAAACAAGGGACACAATAACACCCAATCCTAAACCAACCATACGAAACACCGGAGCAATTCCGAAAATCCCAAAAACCCCGGAACCACTCCCCAAAAAACCAACACCAGCCCCACGAAAACGACAACCAAACGACACCACGACACAAGAGACGCTCGATGACACACTGGTACAATTACTGACACTACTTGACACACAACCAGACGAGACCCTACTCGATATACAAAAAACCATGACGCAAATAATAAACGACGAACTAACGAGACGCGAAGCAAAGAAAAAACAGTAGAGTATGAATGCGGGATGAATGAGGGAAACATATTAACAATTGAACTCCTAGGTTAAATATTACACTTAAGCACTATATTATATAATCCTATTTTTACCTTTATATTCTTATCGCCCCATCATCCCCATATTTTCATTACCTCCTTTTATGTTTAATCCTCGCCACATCAGTATATCCTAACTTATCATTACATAATTATATTACGACATTTTTTATGACAAATGACACAAAAAATTTTAATTAAAATTACATTTATTACATTGAATGTTACATTATATATCAATCAACCGGATACATACAGCCACATCCAACCACATCACAATAACGCCCACACTCCACTAACACAGAACTAATCAGAACTTAGACTGTTACAGAGACAATTTAAGGAACAATAATAAAATAACGGAATAAAAAGGAACAACAATAACAAATGAAAGGGAAACAACGACAGACTATAACAATTACAAACTGGTGACACACAGGGAAAAACGGAAAAAGGAAAACAATAAGCAATAATCCAGACAACGCATACACAAATTCGGAACAGGAAAAACGAAGCAACTCAATTTCACTATTACTCACAACCAAACCCATCACGATTAACAAACCTAATCTCCATTAACACGACAAGTAATGAATAACAGTCAGTTTCAGGATCATCAGAACCAACAAAAACACCCAAACAACAAGATACCAAGAGACAGCATAGAGGCGCCAATAGGAAAACCGGACCAACACCCTCCAACCTCAGTATTCGGACCGAATACACACACCAAAATCAACACCTCAACCAACAGCAGGAGGAAAACAAAGAAAATACACAAAAACAATTCAATAGATTATATCGAGTCATTTAAATCACTGAAATCAATGTAAAAATATTCGTATTATATAGAGTCGATACCAAAAATTTCTTGTTCAAAAAATTGTAAACGATGGAGACCATCGTCCTCAAAGAGGGGGAGTGTAACGGCCCTATCCTATAACCACTTCTTTCCCACACAACACCTTACACCTACAGCAACCCTGTTATCACCTCGTTCCCACACACATCAGCACCTCCTATTTCGCCACACAGCATCCCTGGACCACGGTCCCACGGTCCAGAACAATGCAACTCGACCATCCCCTCCACTTCACACTTCCTCCACTTCATTAGCGACAGTCCTAATCCTCAGTTCATCTCCATCCGTTCAATCGCACAGACCAGTAATAAACGCTCTCTGCTTAAATCATTCTCTTCGTTATCTCATCTCTGACCTTCTCTCACATCTTCTATCTAAACTCGACCATCACACAGGTTACCACGAAACACTTCGAAGTGGAACCCAACTTCCACTCACCAGCAAAATCTAGCGAGGTAACACCGGCGACTTCAGGCGGCAAAGTGACCGAACCAAATTTCCGTTCGCCACCATGACTCGATGAGAATCAAACAACTCATAACTTGACTCGCGAGATTTCGAAAAAATCACGAGGGTAAACAACAGCCCAGCATCACATCAACAACGATACGCTGAAACCGCCGATCCGCCCACCAGAATCGACCAACGAAGACAGCACGGTATCAACACAAAAACGACGAACTGGCCGATCGAGTAAAAATGACCCAACAATGGACAAACCCTCTTCAGCGGTAACGAACGATTACGGCAATCTCGCAGCCGAAATGCACCAAAGCGAATCCGACGGAGATCCACCGTACGAGCCATCGCAATACCACAGAAAATGCCCGGCATTATCCAAGGCGGCACCGCAAACAAGGCACATGACTCAAACCGAAGTGGCTGAACGTCAATCGTCCACCGAAGACTCAGAAACATCGGACGAAGGTAATGCAACAACCTCGGAATCGGACGAACAATCCGAAGATCCGGAAATACCAACGACCGAGACAAACGAGAGACACATGACATCGACAGCAACGTCATAATTAGCCGGAAAAATATTCTCTCACACGAGGATAACATCGCTCATCTTCTCGCAGCGGATTGTATCACGAATACAAAGATATCGCAAATCCTCGTAGAGAAAAACATAATCAACTACGAAGACTTTCGCAAGGAAAAACCAAAGGTTGAACACATATTCATAACACGCCGCGGAACCAAACGGATCTTCACCATGATATGTAAAGGAAAATGCACGGATAACACCGACTGGCATATGGTTCAGAAATGCATCGAGACAGTCATCAAAATCCTGACAAAGGAAAACTCGAATCATGCACGCTGGCCAAAGACCCTGAGATCATCGATCAATTTCTCGGGGACGGCATCGAAACCTATATCCAGCAAATCACGGTTGGGCCAAAAATACGAATAACGTTGTGCGAACGAATTATCATGGTACCGCCGAAGTTACATCGACAATCCATAATGAAGGAGGCACACGAATCAATAATCGAAGGCCATAAAGGCATCACAAAAACTCACAAATGCATATGCGCTCAATACTACTGGAAAAACATGAAAGCAGACGTTGCGGAATTCATTAAAACCTGCCAAAAATGCCAAAAGAACAAATTCGTTCGCGTTAAAAGCAGAGCACTGTGATAATAACAGACACTCTAACCCAACCTTTCGAGAAAATCGCCAGAGACATCGTCGGACCTCTTCCAAAAACAAAAGACGGTCACGAATACATCCTCACGATCATCGACTTATTCAGCAGATTCAGCGTCATGGTACCTCTTAAACAAACAACAGCTCGTGCCGTATCCAAAGTACTAGCAACAAGCTTCATAACAACATTCGGCGCACCCCGCGCGATACTTTCCGGCCAGGGTACGAACTTCACGTCAGATCTATTCGCATCTTTCGCGGAACTGTTCAAAATCAAACAGTACCGAACGACAACCTATCATCCACAGCCCAACGGAGCGTTAGAGCGAAGCCATCACAGTCTCGTCGAACACCTCAAACATTACATCGATACGGACAAAAACTGGCACGAACTAATCCCATTCGCGGCACTTTCTCACAACACAAGTTTCCACGAAAGCACAGGGCACACGCCATATGAGTTAGTCTTCGGAAAACCAGCCTCATTACCATCCGAATTCCCGCCTACCGAAAAATTAGCGACACATGATGACTATATGATAACATTACATAGGAACTTGAAAGAAATCCGACGGTTGACACGCGAGAAGCAACTAGCGGTGAAGGAACGCACGAAACGATATTACGACAGGAAGATAACGGCACAAGAATTTAAAGCAGGACAACAAGTATTTTTATTAAAAGAACCGCAAAGTGGAAAGTTAGATCCCCATTACGCTGGCCCATATACTATTGTGGAAATTCTCAACAGTAACAATATCAAGCTTCAAATCGACAACGACAAGACGAAAATAGTACACGTAGACAAAATCAAAATGGCGCATGTTGCAGATACCACACAGCTGCTATGAACAATGGCATCCCAGTGGAAAACTTATCATTCCTACGGAACCCTGGATTATACTCGCACTCACTCGGTACACTCAGAACATATCACACGGTCTGGAATCTCATCACATACGCTAACACATCACATGTGCTATAGCTTGACTCTTTGAGCCTCCTTTCTTCGTCATTTAATAAGTTTATTATTTCTTTGAAAAGGAAAAAAGGGACCATCGAATTCTTTTTAGCACGAACTGCTGCCATCTGTTTGGAATTATAACAATCTACTTTCAACAATTTGTGTTCGCCTCCGTCGCGCCTTCAAATCTTTTTACGAGTTAATCGTGTCATACAATTCCGTACATAGGATAATTCTTCAATTACCATGCAGATGTTGGCATTAAAGGAGGGTTAAAACTTTGATTGCACGGAAATTCCTCGATGGAATTTCTCGTAGTCATCGGGGTTTTTTCTTTCTCAACAATATTTAATAACAAATCCATGATTGGCTACAACGATTCACGCCTACCTCGTACCGTGCACCAATCAGGATGAATTATAAAGAAGACCGAATTTCAAGCGTCAATTTTCATCATCGCGTAAGATCAGTCTTAAACGATCGCTTGAACTGGCAACATCTTCAATCTTTGTAAAACTCATCCGAATGATAATATTTATGTTAATTAATTTTATTTTATTTTCCTTCGTTGTGATTATAAATAAACCTTAGTACATTGTATGTTAAAGGCAAAACAAATTGTAATTCATTCAACATAAACTGACAACCGCGTCCCAATCATCAACAGCATAATTTTTACATTGAACAACCGCAATTAATTTGGCGTGCGGCGTATTAACGTAATACGAAACATTTTGGTCGTTCGAGCCGGATATTTACCGCATTTTGTGGATATTCGTTATCTTTAATTATCGTGTTCAAGACTCCGGCAATCGTCGTCAATAACTTTCTGTGTGAAAAGGTGCGCAACCATCTGAAAGAGCACAGATTCAAACTAAGTGACAGTGTGACAGTGGGTTAAGTGACATTCTATAAGTGACGCTATAAAAGAAGATGCAGCACAATTAAAGGTCAGATAACCAAATTTAAAACCTATCTCGATCAAAACCGGAGTCAACCTCAGTATTATCGGATCAAATCCCGACTAGAATTACCCAAACCATATTTTGCGGAGCTAACAACGGTACTAGAGCAGCTGCACACCCTAGATCCAAGGCCCGAATATCACAGAGAAGGCGATCAAATTGAGAACGACTATTGTGATGCAGTTGCATACGCTACCGAATTGATGGACAGAAGTCGAAGAATAATTGTTCAGGAAACTATCAGTAATAACGAGTCAACGCCCCAATCGCGCACCAAGCTTGTCAAAAAACTACTTGAACTAACTCCGCCATCATTCGACGGTCGTTATGAGGAGTGCAATATCTACAATCATCTCTCAACGGTTCAGCAGCAGATTCGATAAAGGTACTTGCAGCATCAGAGACAAATTACAACTCCGCGTGGCAGCTACTGAGAAAAAAGTACCATCACCTGCGCAAAACGCTTCTAAGGCACACGGGTGCAATTATAGATTTGCCTCCGGTAAAGGGTAATCATCGAGTCGCGCTACAAGAATTGCTGAACACCTTTACACAGCACTTCCAGTCAATCAAGGGATTAGAGAAATGCGAACAAATAGGCGAGTGCATGTTCATCTCTGCTCAGCACTCTGGTCAGAAAAACTCCCCGAGAACTCGTGTATCAATAGGAATTAACATCAGAGGACAATGAAATGCCAACGTACGCCTCCGTTGTATAATTCCTTGAAAGGCACGCAAAGTGTGACGGCGCCGAACAGTTTACCAATACTCCGTCTCACTCGGAAAAGGCCGGCGCTAGCAAAGGGTCAAACGCAGGTAAACGAGGTAGCAGTCACCAGGCACTGGTTACCTCGACTCATAATACAAGCAAACGTGAATGTCCTTTATGTAAAGAAGAGCACGTAATCTACCGTTGTAAACAATACAACGATTTGCCCATAGCTGACCGAATTAAGGCAGCCCAAAGGGCATCGTTGTATTTAAATTGCTTGCGGTCGCCTCATAAAACAAATACGTGTTCATTAAAGGGTCGATGCTTCGTTTGCCAAAAACAGCACCACACGACACTTCATCTTCCTTTCGAGAAGGAGCAGCCTTCAACGGAAATATGACTAGATGAGCATATTTCTTCACACGATAGCAAAGAACACAGCACCTTTGTAATCGACACGTCATCGAATAAGCTTATGGTAACGGCCTTGACAAATGCTCTAGATAATCGCAAACAGCCGTTTTCTTGCCGAGTTCTAATTGATACGTGTTCCACGGCAAACTTCATCACGGAGAACCTCGCGGCTTCCTTGCACCTACCAAGGAAACAGTGCAGCGCCTTCGTGAATGCTCTCGATGGACTTACCACTAAGGTCCATCACAGAGTCAACACAACGATAAAGCCAAGGTTTAACGGATATAGTAGGACACTAGACTTTCTTACCGTTCCTCACATTACCAGAAGGATACCGGAGACAGAGATAAATAGCGCTGCGATCACAATTCCAGCGAATATTTGTCTCGCAGATCCAGAATTCCACAAACCAGCTCCAGTAGAAATGCTGATCGGCGCTGGAACGGCGTTATCTTTATTGTCAGTAGGTCAAATAAACTTATCAGCACCTGGAGAACCTGACTTCTATCTGTAAAAAACGCAGTTAGGATGGGTTATTGGTGGCAGCGTGCCATGCATTGGACGAGCACACGAGCTCACATTTTGTCACACCGTAGAAACGCCTCTGTATCTCTCCAAGTTTTAGGAAATTGAAGAAGGTGTAGCAGTCCGGTATTTCTCCAAGGAGGAGCAGGACTGTGAAGCACATTATTCTACGCATGTGATTCGTACATCGGAAGGCGTCGTCGCCTTACCATTCAAGGCAACCCCCTCGTTATTGGGGACATCTCGTTCAATGGTCTTGAAATGCTTTCAGGGTCTAGAGAAAAAACTTACGTACAATCCTGACTTGCATCGACAATACGCCGCGATCTTTCGCGAATACTTAGATCGAGGATACATGTCTAAGATCAATACTCTACGAGAAGAAGGCTTTTACTTCCCTCATCATGCGATCGTCAAGGCCAGCAGTCTTACTACCAAAACTCGTATTGTGTTTGATGGATCTGCAGCCTCCAGCAATGGCACGTCTCTCAATGAAACGCTCATGGTCGGTCCAACGATACAGGATGATATATTTTCTATTCTCATTCACTCCCGTATGCACAACTACGTGTTCACAGGAGACAGAAAAAAAGTATCTCTAAATATTAGTTTGACCAGAGGACCGCAAATATCAGAGGATTTTATGACGGGATGAAGGAGACACGATTGACACGTACGAATTAAATACCGTCACTTTCGGTCTCTCAGCCTCACCATTCTTGGCTATACGAAGTCTTCATCAGTTAGCTGAGGATGAAGCCCACAGATTTCCTCTAGCAGCAGCCATTTTGAAGCGGGTCTTTTACGTCGACGATATGCTCACCGGAGCCTTAATGTTGAAAGAAGCAGCCACGATTCAAGACAAAATGTTTGAACTTCTACGTTGCGGCGGATTCAACTTACGTCAATGCGTATCGAATGCGCCAGAGCTACTACAGGGACTCTCCGATCGATCAATCAGTTTACAACTACAAACGAATGACAAACAAGCCTTAAAAACTTTGGGCATTTATGGGAATTCCCAACAAGACGCTATCATGTACACGGTCAGGAAATGAAGAAACTCGAAAAAATATCCAAAAGAACCATTCTATCGGAAATCGCAAAAATCTTTGATCCTCTCGGACTCCTTCAACTGATTATCGTCAACGCGAAAGGTATTATGCAACTACTGTGGAAACTGCAGCTCGATTGGTATGAATCTGTACCGCACAGCATCCATACCGAATGGACCAATCTAGCGTCTCAACTTCCGCTATTGCATAATATCTCCTTTCACAGGAAAACGATACAACAAAACGCGAGCAGTGTTGATCTTCACGGTTTCTGTGACGCCAGCGAAAAGGCATATGGCGCTTGCCTGAGGTCTATCGACACCGATGGCAATATCAAAATACAGCTGCTGTGTGCCAAATCACGCATAGCACCTTTCGAAGGTCGTCAAACGATACCACGGCTCGAACGTTGCGGTGCTCTGCTTCTCAGCAAATTGTATAAATCAGTAAAAAACGCGATTAGTATCGAAATAGATCGACTGTGTTCTGGACCGATTCTACGGTGACGTTACATTGGATCCACACATCTCCTCACTTACTTAACACCTTCGTAGCAAATCGAATTGCGGAGATTCAATCGATTACTAAACCAAAGGATTGGAAACATGTAAGATCAGAGGATAATCCAGCGGATAAATTATCCAGAGGACAGATGCTAGAAGAATTTCTTCACAACGATCTATGGAAATATGGACCAGCTTGGTTAACTCAATTAGAAGAAACATGGCCTCAAACTCACATCCAACCTACACCAGATGACAGTGAGTTACGCAATATATCATGTTTCAAGTTGAACTTGATCAACACCACCGAGATCATCGGAAGATTCTCGTCACTCCGGAAGCTGCGTCGAGTCGTTGCCTACTGCTTAAGGTTCCGGAAGAATAATATGTTCAAGGGTCCTCTAAGCGCGGCGGAAATAAAGGGCGCGGAAATAAGAATAATCAAGTCGATACAGTCAATGGAATTCACAGAAGAGATTCGCCAGCTACGTGAAAAAGGGTCATTAAATCCGAAGAGTAGGTTGCTACTATTCAGTCCTTTTCTTGATGAAAAGGGACATCTCCGTGTAGGAGGAAGGCTCAAGCACGCTGACCTCTCACATGAACAAAGGCATCCTATTTTAATACCCAAGGGAAACCATTTCACGAGACTGATAATTGAAGCAGAGCACATCGATCAAGGTCACGCAGGCACGCAATCTGCACTGTATGGCTTAAGACAGCGCGACTGGTTTATCGACGGTCGCAGTCAAGTCCGCAACATTATAATCAAATGTGTTAAATGGATGAGAGTGAAACCACCGACACCAGAGTATTTGATGGGCAACTTCCTAAGGAACGAGTTACAGAATCAAGGCCATTCAGCAACGTTGGAGTCGATTATTGTGGTCCTTTTTATATCAAAGAGCGACGCTTCCGCAATCGCCTGAAAATAATAGTATACGTTGCTGTATTTGTCTGCCTTATAGTAAAGGCGATACATTTGGAGGTCGTCAGTGATTTGACAACAGAAGGCTTCATTGCGTCACTCCGGCGTTTTATGGCACTGCGAGGACGACCGAGCACTATTAGTTCAGACAACGAGACGAACTTTGTCGGAGCTCGAAACGAAATTCGAGAAATTCAGGAGCTATTGAGCTCGCATGATCATCAACAGAGAATTCATCAGTTTCTTGCAGATAAGGAAATCGTATGGAAATTCATACCGCCGCTATCACCGCACTTCGGTGGGATCTGGGAGGCTGCGGTAAAATCATTCAAGCATCATGTGAGACGTGGTCTCAGAAACATATTGCTTTGCTTCGAAGATTTCAATACTTTCATGATTGAAATTGAAGGCATCTTGAATTCACGCCCACTCACAGCCATTTCCTCCGATCCGTTGGCACAAGGAATACATCAATGAGCTCAACCTGCGTCATAAAGGGACCAAAGGGAGTCACAGCATTGATAAAGGATCCATTGTCGTAATCAAAGATAATAATTTGCCACCGTTGCGATGGCTCTTGGGCCGAGTCATAGAAACGTTTCCAGGATCAGGTGGCATCATCAGAACGGTGCAATTGAAAACTGCCACTGGCCTACTCACTAGAAACATCAAAAAGTTATCACCACTACCGATCGAAAAATCAAACACAGGTGACCTCGAAGCAACTACTCAAGAGGTTACGCCAGATGTTGATCCGTAACCCTCTCAACGGGGGGAGCATGTTGCGTCGCAACTATCTATTCATATAATTCTTCATATTTTTCTTGAACTTCTCAATATTTGTTTTCTATTTTTTCTTGTATTAAAATATCTTGGGAAATGGGTATAAGCGTATCAATGTGCCCCGAATGGTTCCTCAAGCAAGCGTTGCCCTATCGTATCTGAAGACCACAAAAAAGGGTCTATATGTTTTCGGTGATCGAGCGCTCGCTTCAACGATCCATTGTCGTCCGAGCACGTGAAACATTTACATTTAGCCGAAAAAAAGGTGCTATAGCTTCACCCTTTGAGCCTCCTTTCTTCGTCATTTAATAAGTTTATTATTTCTTTGAAAAGGAAAAAAGGAACCGTCAAATTATTTTTAGCACGAACTGCTGACATCTGTTTGGAATTATAACAATCTACTTTCAACAATTTGTGTTCGCCTCCGTCGCGCCTTCAAATCTTTTTACGAGTTAATCGTGTCATACAATTCCGTACATAGGATAATTCTTTAAGGGAACCGTATGGTCTAGAGCACGAAAATTTCACCTATTTTCACGATTTTTTTTTTGCCATAAAAAATTAAAAAATCGATGTTTTAACTTTTCGGGTTTATTACTACCTTTATTAAGTATACAAAAAATTTTTTTTTTAATTTTAAAAACAGTGTTTATTATCATATAATTGGCATTGAAGACGACCCTCTCGAAAAATCCGACCCGGACGGTGAAGATCGATCCGAGACTTCTACTCATCTGAAACACAAAATTCAAGAAGATTCTTAATCAGAAAGAGTGCAGTTATGGTCGGGGCTGGAACAAATCGAAAAAATTAAAAATTGACAAAATGGCGCGCTTTTGAAAAAAAAATTCGTAAAATCGGGTTTTTTTCACTAGTTTTTTAGTATAAACAATAAGAAATTATTTAAATAAAATTATGATTGCAGCCCCGACGATAGCCATACATGTTGTGAACAACATATCCAAATTTCAAGTGATTCGGTTGAATAGTTTTTTTGTTTTCACCTGCGCGGTGCCGAAAAAAGTCGTTTCGAGATAAATGAGTTTAAAGTTTGAGGTACAGATATTTTCAAAAATTGAGCAAATTTTGAATACTTACAGTTAATCCGCGATTCCGGCACCATATAGGATTCCTTCGGAACGTTCATAATTCAAGATTTCCTCACTCCTTTCATTTCTTCGAGCTGTCCGAGCCTCTTTGGAGTTGTCCGTGCTCCTACGGTTGGCGCTCGATACTCGCAGCTCGTCTCGGTTTTGCGCTAGTTGCTCCGCTTGTGGCCCGATTGTTATGCCCATGGTCTCCATTATTTTCAATAGGGATGCGAATCCTTCATTGAATATGCAAGCGGAAATGTGAGTGGCAATATCAATGATTTTTTTTCCGGCAAACAGATGTTTCGGCGCAAGGTGCCACACGCAAGCATTGAAACTTTCGTATAAGGCTTTGAACGTTTTCGTGTCGCCGTCTCCGATATAGTTCGCGTATTTTACGTTGTACAACTCTTCCGATCTCTTGAACATTTCCACGATGCCGTCTACCTCCATTTTGCCAGCACTTCCGGTATGATTTGCGTCACAGTGATCTTCATGCTCTCGATACCACGCTTCATATTCAATCGTATCCTCTTGGCCTTTCCATTGAGAGCAGGCTTGACATATACTGCATTTGACGACAACATCTAAAATTTTATTACTGTATTTCCCTATTAACGAGGCAATACCGAGAAGCGATGAGAATCCACGTTTCGCCCACGATCCATCACCAGACACAGAAAGTTCATCCGCGGGACGCCCAGCTTTTACATTCAACTCGACTTCTTCTTTCAATGCTCTTTGGAAAACGATTTTCGCGACGGCTTCAGCTGCAATTTTTATATTGTCCACGATGCCGTAATATGTACTCTTACAAATTCCTTGTCCAAGATCCATGAGACCGCACAAATTTTTCAAGCCTTCAAATCCTACTCCAAGCATTCTCAGGGCGAGAACAAGTCGACGGTTGATTTCAAATGCCTTATCAATTAACGGCGAAGACAAAATAAAAGTTTCTTTACACTCACACTTCACAGAGAGTTTGAATCCTAGACCACGTTGTCCGTTTTTGCTAAAAGTGACCGCACCGTTACAATCTTTACACTTCAACAACTGTTGCAACGTTAAAAATATCATGCTGAATTCGATGATGCAATAATTGAAAGTAGGATTAACGTTTACTTCCAATTCCTCATTGCCTTTTAATTTTTTCGCAGACGTGCTCGTAAAATCAGTAGTATTTTCGATAGTGAATCGATTGCCCTTGAAATATCTTTTGCGACCTACAGAAGATGGTCGTCTAGAAGAGTTACGGCCTTGCTTTCTATCCATATTTTCTGATATTTTATTTCAAAATTTTCGATGTTGGTTCGTCAAAACGTAACGTTGTACTGATCAAGTCAGGGGAAAGCGAAATGACCGTTTCCCTCACAAATGTTCGACAATAGGTATATTTCGGGGAAGGGAAAAGTATATATAGGTATATAGTATGTACTATATACAGGTATATATTTTCGGAGAAGGATTGGGACAGCTGCTGTGCTCCGATTAGGTTACCGGTTAGCGCTAGACCCGTTAGGAGCGCGCGGACCGCTCTCTACCTGCGTTATGGGCTGTAGAAGCTGTAATATTGAGAATTTCTGCATGAAAATTTCACAGTATATCCTTGAGATACTATACTTTCGACATATCGAAAAAAAAAAAAATCGATTTTTTCAAATTTCTAGACCATACGGTTCCCTTAATTACCATGCAAATGTTGGCATTAAAGGAGGGTTAAAACTTTGATTGCACAGAAATTCCTCGATGGAATTTCTCGTAGTCATCGGGGTTTTTTCTTCCTCAACAATATTTAATAACAAAACCATGATTGGCTACGACGGTTCACGCCTACCTCGTACCGTGCACCAATCAGGATGAATTATAAAAAAGAACGAATTTCAAGCGTCAATTTTCATCATCGAGTCAGATCAGTCTTAAACGATCGCTTGAACTAGCAACATCTCCAATCTTTGTAACACTCATCCGAACGATAATGTTTATGTTAATTAATTTTATCTTGTTTTCCTTCGTTGCGATTATAAATAAACCTTAGTACATTGTATGTTAAAGGCAAAACAAATCGTAATTCATTCAACATAAACTGACAACCACGTCCCAATGATCAACAGCATAATTTTTACATTCAGCAACCGCACAAGATTAATTTGGCGTGCGGCGTATTAACGTATAACGAAACATCTTCTTTAGTTTGATTCTCCACTTTTTTTAAAATCTTATCGCTTCGATTAGTTTATTGAGTCATTCCAATACATATTTTTGAAAATCTCTGATCGAGAAAACATTCTCTACAAAAGTGTGTACTCGGTTTTATTGAATAACCTTTTTCGAAACTGTATTGCTTTGTTTCGTTTTTTACGTTTTGCTCATAAAATTGTTTAGCAAATTCTTATCGGAAAATCATTTTCTAAATATCTGGTGAAATGCTAAGACTCTTGTCGATAAAAGGTTGTGAGCAGAGATGGCAGTAGCGCGCTACTTTTGTATCGAAAAGTACAAAAGATACTCGATACAAATGTATCCAGTATCGACAAAATTTTCGCTACTTCGCTACGAAAGCATCAAGCTCAGAAATGGCTCGATATTTTTGTTTCTTTTCTCGGTAATTCATCGCGAGAAGAGCAATATTTTTTAATGTTCGAAACTTTTCGAGAAAATGGAAAGTTTTTCAGTCGGGCTTGTTAGTATTGTCCGAAGTAGCTCAAACTATAAAAAATAAAAAAATTAAAAATTAAAGAGTTTGAGATTCGAAAGAAATATAAGGTCGAAAGAAAAAATAAGCACAGAAGAAGAATAATGGAGGAGAAGATGGAAGAAATGTAAAAATGATTTTAAGAAATTACTCAATACGCAATATTATCGTTCGTTAAAAGCTTGCATTTATTGGAATCATATAATTATTATAAAAAAATGGAATGAACAAAAACGTAAAAAATACAACATGCTCTTCGAAGATCACATATTATGTATTGTGACGTTGCGTCACAGGTCGCCCCGACCGCCCCACGCACGTCCCCCCATTCCCCTCCCTCGCGTTATGTTCCCTTCGTGATCCCTATTTACCGCGTTAAGTAGTATTAAGTCGTCTTATAGTGTCGCGAACTCATACAAAAATTGTAATTAGCCTTAAGTAGTATGAAGTTATGGAGATAAAAGCGCCGAAAGAAACAGATGCGCCAGATGTTTCGCTCTCGTCCCCCCCCCCCCCCCGCTCTTAGCGCAGCATCGCCGGTGGACCCCAGCAACCGTCCAGATCGTCAAACGGAGCGGACATTATATCGTCGTCGCCACCCCGGGGGTGCATCATAGCATCGGCGGAGGAAATCGCCTCCCCGCCCTAGCGACTATCGCCAAAAACACGTCATAACACGGAGGATAAGGCCCATCCTCCGTGGACAAATAAAACATTGGGCAAACGAGCCGCCAATGCCACCCCTGGCCAGCCTGCCGTCCGAAAGAAATCCACCACTTATTGCATCGATCCCCGGAGTGGATAATCCAGCGACATCTCGTCTCCGCGGCCCAAGTCAACGAGGATCTAGGATCGATGAAATATGGGAATAGGTAGTCTCCAGGAGTGAAGAAGGAATGTCAGGAGAGTAATTAACCCACAATAACAATATATAAAAGATTTAATATGTTTAAATAAGATCTTAAGTCGTGAGATAAAGCCACACGTGTGGTGGTTACAAAGACTTGTAAAAAGATAAGAATAATAATAAAAGCGGGAAAAGCGGTTTTTGAGATCTGTCCGAAGTTGGTTCCGATCCGCGATCGTCACACCACTTCGGCGAAGGCGCAAGTAGCAGAGATGCTACAGAAACGGTCACCGTGCTGCCATCCCTCTCCTATCCTACGAACTAGCCTCCCCCAAAATTTCTCCCACTTTCCCACGTACGCGAAGAACCCGGAAGCAAGGCGAAAAATCACCACTTGCGAGCGAAGCGTTGATTAGCGGAGAGCGATTATCAATTAGGTACATTTCTTTATTTTTGCGTCTCCCCTTGTGGTTCGAGTTTTCTCTGGTATTATTTTTTTTTCGGCACCTTTTTTTCGATTCTTTTTTTTTATGAGAGTGAGTGCGAGCGAAATCGAGGAGAGAAGCAGTGGAGAAGATAAGGAGTTGCATGGAAAGGACGATGGAAAAAGGATTGGCGTGGAAAGGACTATAGAGAAGGAAATCGAGGAGAGAAATTGTGAAGGAGACGGCCGTGAAGCGTGAGTTTTTTTCTTTTTTTTCTATATCGGTCCGATCATTTTTTTAAATTATTATCTGCGAAGCTACGTGGCCGCGTTTTCGTGCGATTTTCCCTGCGCTCCCCTGCATATTGTGCGTGGTGCTTCTCCCTATTTCCCCCGCGCGCCTTTGTGAGTTTTCCTTCCGTACCATCCCACCCCCGTCGTTATTTCGCGCTCGAGAGTCTTTTCTTTTGTATTTTCTTTTTTTTTTTGATTTAATTATTGCGACGATATCGCGTGTTTTCCTTCCTTCGTATTCTTTTGACTCGGCGGTCAAGGATAAGAATAGCGTTCGGGAACCTTCCCCCTGAGATCCCCTCCCCCTGCCCCCTGCGCGTGTTCGATACACTACAATTCATTTTTGTTGTTGTTTTTTTGTGTTGCAATCGTTGCGAGTTAGTCGTCAGACTCGCTGGCGCCAAAACTGTTGTTTTTTTTTTCTTTGGATAATTTATAATATCTTACTCTTCTTCATTCTTTATTTTGCCACATTTATTTATTTCTGTTTTTTTGCTCCTTTCCCCGCATTGTTTCGGCGTTCCCACTCGGAATAGCGTCACAAATTTTGGCGCCCAACGTGGGGCCCGGAAACCAGTACTCGCGGGAAAATATTCCCTTCATTTTTGCGAGTACTGTACCTAGAAAAAATCGCCGTATTTTCCGTTCCGAGTCTTCCTTCCCCTGCCCCGCCCACCCTAGCGTCGCCTTGCTCACCGCTGCTGGGTGAACTCGGGCGGTGAGCCAAGGTTTGTTATTGTCGTCGTCTCTCTCGCACCACGCACAATTCCCACAACAATCGCCGTATTATAAGACGCTCAGAATTTATCATTGTGGCCGAAATATTATTTGATAATCCCAAGATTATATAGTCGACTTGTGCCGCGAATCCGAGCGACTATCATGAAATACGTGACGCTGGACATACGCCCTCCGGAATTTGTCCGCCAGGCTGCTCTCTCATCCCCCTTTTGTTTCTCGTGCAATTTATTTAATTTTTCACCTCCTTACAGCCTCGAGGTGAAATAACCAGATATTAAAAAGGAATTTTTGAGAGAGAAAAACAGAGGACACTAAATATAAATTTGATTATTACGTCGTAAGTGGTAAGTTTTTGAACAATTGTTTCCATTTATATTTTTTTCGTTCGCATTCGTTGATTATTCTCCCCAAAAAATATTAAGAGACAGCTTGCGCCTGCCCTGCCCCCCCTACGCCCCTTCGTTTTTATATTATATCGGATTTTTTTTTCACTGTTCTTTTAATTTTTTTATTTATTTATTAATTTTCTGTTTTTGTCTTTTTTCTTCCTTTTCTTGCGTAATTAAAATTTTCTTTTCATCTCTTTCAGACCGTCCCTATTAGTATCCCCCCTTCTATTATTATTGCCTTTTTCCGTTTTCTCTTTCCTTTGTGACGGTCCAGCATTACTAACGTAGACGATACGATTGAAAAGAATTATAGGTGGCCGTAGCGCAGTGGTTAGCGCTCATCGCTCTCATCGCGAGGACCCGGGTTCGAGACCATCCAGCGGCTCACCATTCTTTTCACTCATCGTCACTGGACCGTCCCCACCACTGCAAGACCGTTCGAGTCATCACAACTGGTGTCAGAAATGGAATACGCTATACACACGTCAACGCATCATGCAAAGCTCACACAGCTACAAAACGCGCAACTACAAAGCTCACATAGCTACAAAAACGCGGAACGACAATTAAAAACATATCTACACTTCACATCGATGAGGACATCGATTCTGAAAGGCGGGGTGTGTGACGGTCCAGCATTACTAACGTAGACGATACGAGTGAAAAGAATTATAGGTGGCCGTAGCGCAGTGGTTAGCGATCATCGCTCTCATCGCGAGGACCCGGGTTCGAGACCATCCAGCGGCTCACCATTCTTTTCACTCATCGTCCCTGGACCGTCCCCACTACTGCAAGACCGTTCGAGTCATCACACCTTGCTAAAAAATTATTAGTAGATATATGGGGCCGGTTCTACTCCAAGGTCTCTGCACCGACATTTACCGACACTTAGTCGAGACACGAACCCCGATTTAGCCGGGACACGAACCCCCCGGAGAGGGGGTATTTTGGCCTGGATGTGAATTCTCGAGAAGGCAGAGTGGGAGGGGGAGGGGGGGGGGGTTCACGGCGCGTGTCGCCCGATTCCATCGAACGTTGTATATATCGAGCGCTGATTTATGATAAACTTTTTTGAAGACTCGAAATTTCTCGGAAGTGGTGCGTGTCGTTGCAGGACGGCACTTATCAACGCGTGTCGTCCGATTCCATCGAACGCTGTATATATCAAACGTTGATTTATTGTAAACTTTTTTGGAGACTCGAAATTTCTCGGAAGTGGTGCGTGTCTATGCAGGTCGGCACTTATCAAACGTTGATTACGAACTTTTGCGTAAACATGCACATCGAGAATGGCGCCGCTATGGCGCGGGAGGATTTATTGGAAACGGCATCGCGGCGGTCAATCATCAAAGGAAGGAGGTGACCAAATGAAAGGGATCATTTAGCTCAGTCTGATGCAATATCTTCGATCGCACGTGTCGGCACTATTGAATTTGTTTCTCCGAAAAAAATGGGCGCGTGTAACAAATACTCGGTTTTTCCCTGCGCGGATCCGCGAACGTTAACTAGGAACGAGCTGGAATATATTCCGAAAACATTGCTTTTAAAGTATTGGGGTGATCATATCCATTTGCTCTGGCATCTCCTTCCGAGACGTTATCACATTGATCCTGAAGTATTGTCGTATCTTCCGTGTAGAGAGCATTATAATACTTCTGTGAATATGGATCATTTTGATGGCACCCCACCCCAACGTCGAGTGTGTGAAAAATGTTTGTCAAATTCGCGGGTGGAGAAAAAGAATGAGTAATTTTTTTTCGTGTGTGGGGAGGGTAAGGATATATAACCGGCAATTTCGTGAGCGGCTTCATTACAGAACGATCAAATGCGAGACAGACGAGTCGTGCTGAAACAGCGATTATTGTTACACTTGAAAAATATCAGAGAAGTGAAAGTCTTGTTGCAAAGAGTGTCGGTGATTCGAGATATCAACGAAAGTGTGAAAAATCTTTCAATATCCAAAGTAACGTTGCATCCGCACAAATCTCGCACCGTGAACAAAGTACCGAGCCACAACGACAACAACAACAATGGATCTCGAGGCTATCAACAAAATCGGCAAGATGGACGATTTTCTACCGACGAAAAAATTGTCGGAACTGCCGGTGCGGGCGAATCAACGTATATCAAACGTGAGAGCTGTCCAGACGAAATTCGGACGACGGTACATCGTCGACTTTAATGACGAATTTTCCGTCTTCCTGCCGGCCAGAATCACGAAAGCCATCGATGAGGACCCAACGACGTTGGACAAATTCCAGACTGCGACTAACGATGGGAAACTACATCTGAATTACATCGGTGGAAAATATAACAAACTAGAATTTATTCTGTTGTAGGGAAATTTGAATAAAAAAAAACAAATGTCATGTAAATGTGTGTGTGTTTTTTTATTTCAAAGAATATCGCGATTACACAAAGTTTGATAGGCCTTTAGCCAACTTTTCAGCGATTTCACATTCGCGCTGGCACAATTGTATTTCGTTTGGGCGGAATGATGCGAACATCCCGGTGGAATTTTCGGCAATTTCTTCAACGATGGGCAGTCCAGAGTCTCGAGATCGATAATCTCAGCAGTCGTGAACTTTTTCATCCATTGTGTTTTTTCGAGTCCCTTGACGTATACTTTGCGAGCTCGTTGCAATATGGCGCCAATCACCGTTTCTGCCGCTTCATAGGGTATTTCACCGTCTTCCCAGCTCATTCCATGATAATTGCGTGTTAGCCATAAATTCATGGCTTTGTATTTGACCGGCAACGACTTCCATGGCGATGGCGAATCGAAGAACAGAGTCAAAGGTGGACCGTTTTGTTGCACTTCGACAAAAGATATTTCTTTGAGGACAAACTCGTTAATTGGCCGTTTGAAGCCTTGAATATCAACGATGTAATCCATTATATCAGCTTCTTCACGCCGCCGCTGATCGGATTATACTGAACGATACGATCGTGAAGTATGAGGCAGTAAGCCGATGTATGCGCAGGAATATTATTTTTCGACTCAAATTCAAGGCGAACATCCACCGGGCCTGTCTTCAACGATTCGTTTTGCTTCGAGCAGTCGATAATAATGAGCGGAGCATACTTCAGAAATTGCGACTTGTCTAACCATGGCTCGGGCTCTCTGTTGTAGTACGTGGATTGGAAATTTGCGTACGTCTGATACAGCAAAGCGTACTGATTTTGATCGATGTTGAGATTCAAATTTCCATAGGGATAACATTGCGAATTGAGATACAGTTTGACGTCGGTGATTTTGCAATGATCGAAATTACTCGCATTCTTGTTCTTCTGATTTTTTCGATCTGTCTGAAATGCGAGAATGACGTAACGAGGCTTCTCGAGTTGCGTCGATGTTTTCACGGACCAAACGTGTTTCGAGGTGGCCGGTAGCAGCGGATATTCGTATAGTTCCCACGTGCGGAAACTCATGGAAATCGGCGGATCCTTGGCTATGTACTTGAAGAGTTGAATTTTCCGCTGATCCGAGACTGTCACGTATGGCACGAGCCATTCAATCTTTTGCAGAACGAGTTTAAAATCTTCATCGGCCGCCTGTACAACGGCATCATTGTCGGTCTTTGATCGCGATAGGATGAGCTCGTGTTTAGCATTTATCACGATTTTTCGATAATCCTCAGCGAAGCCCAGCAGCATGCTCAGCGGTATGCATATGTCGAAATTACCCGCAGCATCTACGATTTGCTTCGTTTCCTCGACGTCGAGCCATCCGGTGTTCTCCAGCATGCTGCTTTTACTCGGGCTCATCGACGAGTAGCCCTTAATCAGGCTCGTGAGGCCGACATTTTTACTTCGATCGATCTCGATGGCATTGAGCTCGTAACGTATTTCCTCGAACAAATAGCAAATGGCGTTATTGACGAGGCTCGTGGCGAGGGTCGGTGTGCCATCGTTTTTCGTCAATTTTCCGCATATATGTAAGGAGCTGTGACTCGGTAGTATGCAGAGATCTTGATGCTGAATAGAGATGCGGATTTCATCGCTGTTGTTGAAGGTTGCAGATGCATACGGCTGATGAGCATGAATCTCACAATGTGTGATGGATTCATCGAAGATGACGGGGTTCTGAATATTAACTATTTCCTCCTCCATTGTACACAGCATATGGCCAAAGCGCAGAACAAAAATTTATGTCTCACACGTTTTTTTCGCGAATTTTTAGGTCTAGACTCTGCAGGAACAACACGTTTTGAGGTGTTAACGCTCTGCTCGTTGATCGACGACTGTCCACCGCAAGCCATGTCGGTTTATTAAGATGTCTGTTGTAAACTAAGCCCATTGCGATTTGATATGCAAACGAATCGTAATAACTTCACCGCGAAAATTGACTATATCACCGTCCTGATCGACTATCTGAAGTCTGATGCAATCTATCGTTCTGCTGGTGATCGGCAGATAAATCACATGTGCCGGTACTTCGATGATTTTGTAACCAGGTGGGACTGTCGGAAAAAACTCGTGAATCGTGTGTACTTTTCGCTCGTTGATGTAAGCTCCCGTGGTGATGTTACACTCAACTCGCAGGGCGTTCACTTTGAGAATGGCTACCGGTAGATCGGATTTGTGTCTTTTATCGGCACTCAGAATACGCGGTGTAAATCCCAACAAGCGTCCGATAGAATCATTAGGTATAAAATTTATTTCGCGATTACACTTAATTTCACTACGCAAAGTATTATTATTGGGCTTTATATTGAGAATAATATCTTTACGCGACAACTCCGACTGTACGTATTTCTCAATATCTTCAATCTCGTAGCTGCCCGTAGGTATCGTCAATATCTCATCTCCAACGTACAGTTTATTACTTTCAACGTCGATGTTAGGAATGGAATTGAAGGTTAGCAATTCGATGAGACCGAGGCTATAATTTTTGTGAGGTGAGAGCTCGATCGGTGGAAAGTATTGCGCCTCGAGTATGGACGAAGTTCCCGATATCGTTAATGTGAAACTATTATCCATGACGGTTAATTTACGACTGACCTCCCTGTTTTACCCTGTACGTTTATATAACGCATACTTTTCACCAAAATCCGATTGATCGCAGAGAAACTTCAAGCACAAATGACCGCACTCGATTGTATCATAGTCTTGGTATCTCTCGTAGTTGTAATTCACGCTACCGACACCGAAATATTTCATGAGTTCGGATGGTGGTCGAAGGTTGCCAAAACTATCGAAATAATCGATCCTTTTTTCAAATTTTTTGTACGCAACCCAGTGTGTACCACGACCGATATTCTCATCCAAATTCACAATTGCCGTTTCGTATTTCAGCGGTCCGCTCTTCGGCAGTTTATCCCGCATGTAAACACCTCGAAAATGTCGAATGTTCATGATTCGTGCGTATTTACGGAGATCCGCGTCCGTGAGCGGTCGATGCGGTAGCTTCAATTCACGTTTTTTTGAGCTATATGAAGACCCAATCCCTGCTTGTATGGTTTAAGATGTAAGCCTTTGCCCAATGCAATAGCCTCAATCGTTCGATTGTGTCGTTTGTGTTCGTCCAATTCTCGTTTAGCTACCTGAGCAGCGTTAACGGCTTTCGCGATACTCGCCGCACCACCGGCCAATGCCCCGGTAGCGCTGAGCCCCGCGAAAATCGGCACGAGAAACGGCAAGAAACCACCGATCTTTTTCGGCACGCGTATAACACGAGGAGCGCGCATTTTACATCCTGCTGCTGCTCTTTTCGTCACGCTCCGAGCACCCTTGAGAGCGGATCTGATGAGTGCTCTCGAATTATCGCTGCGAATCATCGTTGCTCGTGCTGCTGCGACAACTTTTTTGAAACTTGGCTTGACCCCCATACCGAATTTCCTTTTAACCTTCATGATATTAGCGATACTCAGGGCACTCGCTTTCTCGCCTAAGCTAGCGTCTCTGGCGAATACTCGTTTCCACGCTTCCTCGGTCAGCACCTTGTCAGCCGCGTGTCGCGCCGCAATATTCTCCCGATTTTTCGAATACGCGATATCGTGTTCTTTGCAAGCTGCGTCGAGCGGATTAACGCCAGGATCGCCTCGCGCAAGCCGCTTAGATCATTTTGTGCCGGGCCCGCAATATTGATATCCCGGTATGTGTAACTCGAATGGAAGTTTATTAATCAAATTGTTGACGACTCCTTTTCCACGTTTTTTGTTTTTCGCGCCAACGATCATGCGCCTCGTGACAGTTTTCAATGCTCGCGATATCCTTATTTACACTGTTTCTTCATATCACCAACTGCACCGTATCGTCCCGGGTCAACTTCTCCCGTAAATCGCGTACTTCCTCTAATGTTAGGATTGGAATAGTCACGATAACGATCGGCAAATTTCTTCAAACTTTCGGTTATAGGATTTTTCGGATCGTCTTGTTTCGGCATTTTCCACATATGTTCATCAGACGGGAAAACATTCGCAACTGAGACATCAATCGTTATAAGCATACTACTTATACCTATTTCCATCAGTCACGGTCAAGATGAGTTCACAGATGGGACTATTGCCTGTAATAAATTTCGATGAATTTACGCGAGCGGAGAAGAGACAAAAACGTCATGGTGATTTGCTGCCTGATACTATTCGTGCTCTGTTTTGCGGTCCATCGAATTGTGGCAAAACCAATGCTATGCGCTCGCTCATCATACATCCCAATGGACTGAGATTTTAGAACATTTACCTCTATTCAAAATCGTTGAAACAACCAAAGTATAAATTGCTCGAACGATTGCTCGAACCGGTGAACGGGGTCGAATATCATCCGTTCAACGAGCACGAACAAGTGGTGTCACCTAGCGACGCGCGACCTCACTCGATAATCATCTTTGACGATGTTGCGTGCGAGAAACAAGACAATATGAGGGCCTTTTTCTCCATGGGAAGACACGAAATTGTCGACTGCTTCTATCCTTGTCAGACGTATGCTCGCATTCCTAAGCATCTCGTGCGAGATAATACGAACTTTCTCGTTCTATTCAAGCAGGATGATATGAATTTGAAACATGTGTATAACGATCATGTTAACACGGACATGACTTATTCGCAATTCAAGAGCATTTGTTCGGAATGTTGGAATTCTGATAAATACGGATTTATCACGATTGACAAGGATAGCGAAGTGGACAAGGGTAGATACCGACGGGGTTTTGATATTTTTCTCACCATTAAATGACTTTGTTGTATCCAACAAACAGCAGTATCATCAGCGTCGCTATAGCGACAACATGGAGCATAAAAAAGAGCGAGATGTGTTGCATCAGCTTGTTCGAGCGAGCGAAGCGATTAGAAAAAAACATCGTATGATGAAAAGCAGCAAGGATGATGTCGAACTCATGAGGCGGGAAGTTTTCAAACCTATAGTCACACCGTTGGAAACGTTAATACGGAATGTGGATCATCCAATCAAGGAGGAGGAAGTAAAAAAAGAAGAAAAAAACGTTAAGGAAGAACACGATGATTCGTTTGGAAAGGAGGATGTTACAAAAACTGATACGTCTTATGATGATGATGTCTCCTTCAAATCAACATATGATACGAGTATGGATGAGAGTGATGATGATGATGACAAATCAGCCCGCAACGTTGACCAATTAATCAACGAATACATCGTGTTATTACAAACGAATCGAAAAACGAATTTCGATGTTTTTTACGGTGTTCGACTTCTCGCCAATGACAAACTGAAAATTGGTGATTCATCGATAAACTTTGATTCACCGAAGATTCGCGTGGGAGATCGAGAGTATGCAAAAACTATCGGATTAATCGAGCTATTGTTCAAAAAAGTTCCCGATATCGAGACTATCACGGATGATGATGTAAAAAATTATGAAGATATCGTAATTACAACGAACGCTCATAAAAAGTTTTACAAAGCCGGTGAAGGGACGCGAAGCGATAATACTTATAAATTTAAAACATATATTGCAAAAATCGCATCGAGAAAACATATTGGAGGAGGTATCCATAAAGTGGTTGAAAAAAATACCAAATTCGATTATGTTTATTGGGATGATCCTAACGAATTGGTCGATCGTTTACGTTTTCTCGTAGCATCTCAAGCAGCCGGCAACTTGTCTCATTCCAACGAAATTGTATCAATCATTGAAGAATTACGCGAGGCTGGAATTATTCATTAAAACGATTCTCACCAAGATCTTGTTGCACATTCGCAAGATGAGCGTTGACGTGTTTGGACGCCAATTGCAGCCGAAAAATAGAAGTGAAAATGTTCGCGGACCTCGAGGCAAATGATTCAAGATTACTCGCGATGGACAATACGATATTGATAAAAAACGTTTGTGTAATTTGGCTGATCCGATAGACGAGAATGATGCGATTTCAGTGCGAGTGATGCGAAGCGCAATGCAACAAGAAGTACGTCAGATACATCACGTTACATCTTCTCTACGGGAGGATATTGATACTCATGCCATGATGATCAGTGCACTCGAGTCCCAACTCGCGGAGCATATAAGACATCAAAAAATCAATCATGAAAATCATGAAAACCTGACGAAACTCGATTCCGAGCTCATTGTGCTGTTGGAAAACGAGCTGAAAACATTGGAGCAAAGTAGTAGTAGTAGCGGTGATTATATGTTAATGATCGATAGTGTCAAGAGCCACTTGAGCCAGTTTACAACGGACCAAGAAGCTGTACACGTGTTATCAGTGAAAAATTCCCAAGTGCTCGCGCTACTGGACAACCGCTTGCACGCGCTCGAGCATGAGCGAGAAAGAGACCGTGGTGAGAGAGCTACATAAGCCGGCGCGAAGAAATTACATCCGTCGGCGTGTTGATACACGCGGTCTCGATGAGACGTGGCAGGCCGATCTCGTCGATATGTCATCTTACGCTCACCGAAACTCTAAGCAAAAGTTCCTCCTCACCGTTATCGATGTATTCACAAAGTATGCCTGGGCTGTAGCGATCAAAAGTAAAACAGGAAGAGATACGACATTGGCTATGAAATCCATACTAGTTCAGGGTCGAACACCGAAAAACTTGCAAGTCGATCGAGGAAAAGAGTTTTACAATGCCGAGTTTCAGGCGCTTATGGAAAAATTCAACATTCACATGTACTCGACATACAGCAATTTAAAAGCTTCGATCTGCGAACGTTTCAATCGTACACTAAAAAATAAAATGTGGATACGATTCAGTCTTCGCGGAAATTACAAGTGGATAGACATTCTCGATGATATGATTTCCGAATACAACAATACCGTACATCGTACAATTAAGATGAAACGAAAAATGTTAATACAGCTAATGAGAAACAAATTTTACGCGATATTTACAAGAAAATCACGTCTCCTACGAAGAAACCGGCAAAATACAAAATCGGCGACAAAGTGAGAATCAGCAAATTTAAGAACGCATTCGAGAAAGGTTACACTCCGAATTGGACAACGGAAATATTTACGATTGATCGAGTGAAAAATACGAATCCAACGATGTACCAGCTGAAGGATCATCGAGATCAACCCATCGGTGGCGGTTTCTACGAACCAGAGCTCCTCAAAGTGAAATATCCCGATGTTTATCTCGTTGAGAAAGTATTGAAGAAACGTGGAAATAAAATATTTGTAAAATGGCTTGGTTTTGACAATACTCACAATAGTTGGGTAAATAAATCTGCTGTATGAAATTGATTTATTTAAAACTTGTGTACAATTTTTTTTTCATTCCTCATTTTCACTCTCACTCAACATTGCAGCGCGTCGCTCTCGCCATGCCAGATTTTCGAATTCGCACGATTCATACCCTGCAACAGAGATATTTCAAAAGCGTAAAAATCTGAACGGCATTTCAATTATGTAGAGTTTTAAAAATGATATCAAAATTACCAGAATCTGCTGGTGATGGAATCCATGTTGATGCATCATCATCATCATCGCTACCATACTCTTGATCGGCATCGTATTCATGATGCACCCAGTTGTCCGCAGCATCGTCTTGCACCGGTGCCTCCTCACCTGGTGGGGATGGTGATCTTTGACACATATCGCACACATTAAGAGACTCTTGCGATGGTGTTAGTGGTGGTGGTGGAGATGCTTGATTTCGACCGGATGGTCCGGCTACAGCTCCATCAGCTTGCTCGAACTCGCGTGAATATTGATTTTGATCCATCCATCGAACGCGTTCTTCAATGCTTCCCCATCGCGATGCATCATCATTATTGATCAAGCTATTTTCATCCTTCTCCGATCCTGATGGCTCATCAATATGATGTATCGATGGAGATGTTGACGAAGATGATTCATCACTCGAAATTTGGCGAAGTCGAATTATCGCTTAAAAAAAATAATAAATAAACACAATTAGATGGTTTCTAGAGTTGTTCAATAATGATGATGATGATGAGCTTATAAAAATATGCTCTTACCATGGTCCTTCAATATAGGCGCAAACATGTCCAATTCCGCCCAGTCAAATTTGGCAATAATTTTAACTGCGGAATCCAATAGCTCGTAGTTGCACAATAAGCCATTGTCATATGCTTTCCTGATATCCGCACGCGGCACCAAAGACAATATTCTCCGTAGTCTCCGGTAGACCGCTGATTCTGGGAGTAAGCGTATGTCAACAGCTCGCAAATTTGGCCATATGTTTGTCAAATATGGATTTCGATTCAGCAGGAAAATCAAAAGAGTATGGACTCTATCGATGTCACGTCGCTATCTCATTCTTTTCGAAAACTGCAATAGAATGGATTTTATGAAAATTTCTTCTTTATTCGAGATAGTGGGGCGAAAATTTTATAATACGTACCCGATGAATACTTGGCTCCAAATGATCCGCCGAATATTGCTCGAATGACCAACGTTGACATCTTCGATGTTATTGATAGCCGCCGTGTATATAATAGTTTCTGATTTCCGGTGCGTAAGAAGACTGTTTGCTCTCAAAATTGTTTATATTCGATATATACAGCTCTCGCTTTTGTCGGCATGCGAGAAGTCACGTCCGAAATTATTAGCGCGCACGAAATATCAGGTTATACTAACGAGTAACCCCATGGTAGTGTATCGGTTGAGTCATACATCAACATTCTCTTATCATCTCTCCAGCTTAGAGCAATTTTTTTCTGTGTCGCAGTATGAACAATGTGTTTTTTACTTTGAATTAAATTTTGAGGTTTGACTACATTTTTATGTTCAAACAGACACATTTTGTAGTCGTCAAGCGTAATAGTTTTGAGCGTTGAGCCCTTGATGCCTTTTGCCCGCTTTTTTTCACCATTGTCGCCAAAAATTTTGTAAGCATACAATTTTGCCCTCAATCCGATAAACTCCTCCATGATATTACCATTGTTTTCGTCCTTCATCAGACCCAATACTTTTTTATTAGCTTGTGGAATACCATACGGATTATCAACCGAATAATCCGAAGTGTCAAATTTGTGTATATCTCCTTTTATAATTTGGTAAACGTTGGGTACTTTGATGTGATAGATGAGGCTGTCGGTGTCTGTATATAGTAATTTCGCTTTTTGTCCAAAAGTCGTCTTCATGTAATAATAGTGAAAGTCGTAGAGCCAAAGTTTGGAGATGTCGAGGATCGAATATCCAACGTATATGGGCTTGTTGAATAAAACGCTGGCCTTGTTGAGTTCTATTATCACCATATCACGCTCGAATATAGTGCAACTGTGGAACGTTGGTTTAGCGATCTGTGCTTTTGCCCCCCACCGTCCACGCCATTCCGTCACAAGCCGCACTTCTTTGTGCTTTCGCACATTTTCCATTGTTTTCCCAAATACGGCATTATTCATTAATTTGTAAACATTTTTTTCAAACTCGTTGTTCGATTTTTTTCTCAGTTCCGTGTTCACGTCGATGTATTTCTTGAGCCAGGGCATCTGTCGAAATTTCAGCACGCGATGAATGTGTGGTACCTTTTGATCAGTGCACTCGAGTCCCAACTCGCGGAGCATATAAGACATCAAAAAATCAATCGTGAAAATCATGAAAACCTGACGAAAACACCTTTTCGCGTTAGTAATTGAAATTTCGCATCAGTATCGCAAAATCGTCGTGTTATGGTTTTTTGCTCGTGTTTCAGATACGATGCTAAATTGTCGATGCTACTTGCCATGAATCTGAACGAATCGATGAATCGATATTGCACACGTGTTCCTTTGACGGTTTTGATGAACGAAATATATTTCTCCTTATTCACCGGCAAAAGCTTCACCGATCCTTCAAAGTTTTTAGCCAAAGCTTTTATCAAAAAATGCGCATCGTAACCCGACAAATTATGAAATATAATGGGAACAACGTGAGAATTTTTGTAATTTAAATTACAACCCTGATGAGCAGCACCTCGATACTTTCCCGTGAAATGACAATGATCTCGTACTTTTGTCGCGTTGACGATGAACGGTTTTTCACAGATGTGACACTTTTTAGCCGAACGAAAATTGTCACTTTCACGCGAGT
>OY390724.1:2308381-2371599 GCA_959613375.1 Heteropelma amictum
CTCGATGCCACTACCCCAGGGGATTTTTCTCGTTTACCCCTACCCCTTATCGCCGTTCCCAGTCCTTCCTCTCCCCACGTAACATTCACGCTTCCCCCGAACACCGAACAACAACCTCCTCCGATCTCACCCGCAGTACAATCCTGCAACTCCTCTCCCCACCCTCGTGAGTCCCCTGTCCCTGTTTCGTATACACCCTGAAGCCCTGAGGGCACATACACCTTCCCACCGAGTGCCACGGGGCACAGCAGTATCCGATTGGGACCTCTTTCTCCGCCCCACACTCGTTCGCCACCCGCTACCCCCTACGTACCCCCGCCCCTCCTTTTTCCGTTTTTCCCACCCTTTCAGATTCTCGGGAGGTTCACGACTCGCGGTTGTGACGGATTTTTCCTCCCGCACACATCCTTCTCGGCCCCGTGGCCGATGCGCGAACCCGGTTCGCCCCGAGGAGGTTGGGCGCCAGGTACCAACGATACCGCCGGCAAAACCGGCTTTCAAATTTTCCTCCCCGAAGGCGAACCCGCCCGACGAGATGGTTGGTCATCGGCGAGGCCGAGGTTATGCCTACTAGCGCGACTCGAATATATCGGTAGAGGGGCGGAGTGATGGGGTGGAGACGGGCGACAGAGTCAAACAAAAAAAATTAATACAGTTTACACCATAATTCGTTTAATCTTATTCTTATTACCTCGGGCGCACAACATCGGGAAACACAAACCATAATAACGAAATTAATATAGGCAGTATTATACGCTAAATAAAAGATTACGAAATAATAAAGGCATTTTTCCTGACAAATAAATAATGAAGAAAATAATACAGGCAGTTCCTTAAGCAGAATAAATGATTGCGAAATAATAAAGGCATTTTCCTGACAAATAAATAATCCGGAAAATAATACAGGCAGTTCCCTAAGCTAAATAAATTATAACGAAATAATGAAGGCAGTTTCCTAACAGGTAACTAATAAGGCAGTAAGAAAGGCAGTGTCCTACGATAAATACGCGATAACAAGATAACGAGGCCGTTTCCTACGCTAAATAAATTATACTGAAATAATAAAGGCAGTTTCCTAACAGGTAACTAATAAAGAAAATAATCAACAAGAAATAATAAAGAAACAAAATCATTAAGGCAGGTAAATAATAATTAATTAATAAGGCAGTTTCCGACGGTGAATAAATAATAACAAAACCATAAAGGTGGTTTCCTACGATACGCACGCGATTTCCCGAAAGTGACGAAACGAAATATAATAAACTGCAACCAAATTTACGCTTTGAAATATAGTACATAAATTGTATGCCCCATACATTAATTTTCATCACGAGGCCGAGTTAGCAATACGCCCGAGGAATACGCCGAAAAATTCGAAGACGGCCGCGATGTTACAATAATATGTTCGACGAAATAATCGCGATTCCAAAATAATACGCACAAGACGATAGGCACGAAGAAAGGTACAAAAGCAAACAATAACGCTCGCTGTCGAGGACCGAGCCGGTGCGTGGCGTAAACACGCGAGAGAGAGACGGACGAACAACAATACGCGAGCGAGTGCGACCCTGAGTGCGAGAGCAGCGAGTATGAGGCCTTTGCAATGGCCCAAAAATGTAACACGACATAATTTCCTGATATAAAATTACTTTACTTGATACGCGACACATTATTTCGACTATTAGAATTAATTTTACGCGATAAAATAATACTCCTCACACCGTTCCACGGTACGGGGATTCTAACCATCCTACAATAACTCGAATATACGCGAGAAGGCAGTGAGAATTTTCGGAAGGCAGTTTTTACATAGGCAAGGGATGGGGGACGAGACACGAGGCTTCATCTCGATGTTTTATTACTGATCGGGGCTGTTACTAAACAAAACCTAATACATCCCGTCATGCAACAAACAAACCCAGCCCTCGATCAGTCCTAATTAATTCGAAGGCCCTTCGCATCTCGCCCACAATCTCCTTCCGCCGTCGTAATAGAAAAAGGAAGACTTACCCCATTAATCTTAGCGACGCACTGACTAACTAAGGTTCGGCTCGCCGGCAGCAAGCGCGCGGACCCCAGCGCGCCCCACCACCTGGCCGGCCAGCGACGCACGGCGTTTCGGCCATGCCCGCGCGAATTTTGGGGGGCTGCGTGCCCACAGGCACCGTCCGTTGGCAGGACCATCGCTAACGCGATTTTTCGATATGTCGCGCCACGCCGGGCGAGTTTCGCCCCTCACCATGTTGCCGTCCCGTTAACTCTTTCCCCGAGGATACTGCCGGTAATTCCGGACTATGGGTGGCGGCCTCCCTCACTCTGCGAGGAGCGACCTCGACCAGAGTTGTGGGCCCACCAAAATTACTCCACATCGTCCCGGAACCCCCGTATCCCACGATAGGGCCGCCGTTATTAAACGGACCTTGAGATTGGGAATGCGGCGTTGGGGTGATCGTGATATCCCGAGGCGACGAAAGCTCGCCCCAAAACCACGCAGGGCCGTCCATGGCGTGGCGACGACTCCTCAAATATGCCTGTGCACCTCGCCCGCATGCAAGGCAAGGCACATTAATGCAACCCATAATAAAGGCACGTTGACAATATTCAGTGGAAGGCGACACCGGGCCCATACACTCCCGCACGACACTTGCCGTAATCTCCCTCAAACGGGCACAACGACTGAATTTTCCCCAAATTGCCATACGTCCTCCAAAAATAAAAGCAGAGCTGGTCGATGGTCGAATCTCGACCGCGGCAAGGTGGCCTTACAATCGTACACAAAATTCCCAAAACAACAAAAAAATAGGTAAAGTAGATACGGTTAACTCGCGTCTCTCGCTTCTCGCGGTTTTCGCAAAATAACCGCGCACTCTCTCTTTCTCACATCCACCGCTACCACCTCCGTCGTCTCGCCTACTCACGGCTAAGCCGTAATTTCCTCGCAAAGTTGGGACCGCGCGTCGTCCCCGGGTCGTTGATCCGACCCTCTAGTCGACACCGATTCGTAGGGGTGACGAGAGGCGAAATGTCACGTCACAAAGCCCCCTCTCAAAGATGTTAGCCGGTGCTCGCCAGGCCTCACGACGCGCGCTCGAACTCTCGTTCCGCGGCGGTTCTTCTGCTGCTGTCCCGACGACGCAACCCCCCCCCCCTGAGCAAGCATCACCTCAGTACCACTAAATAATAAATAATCGGCGAGATTATTGTTCAACCTTATATCTTTGGGGACGGGACGACCGGGGTCGGCGGGTAGACGTAGGTACCCAGGATCCGAGTCAGACCTATCACCAGATGGGATTTCCATAACACCCCCGTCGACCAGCACCAGCGGAACACCAGAAGGCCTCGATTTGCGGCCTGCCCCAGCACCCAGGATATGGAGGATGGCAGGGAGTAGGACTCACAATCATTACACTGGGAATTGAGATAATTTAGACACACTTTATTCGCGGGTGCACAGTCCTCACCCTGCGCTCTCACCAAGGCAAAGGCACAATACGGCAGTTTTACATACCCAGAGACCAAAGACCCTCACTTCGCTAGGCAACACGTCAAGGCATCTAGTGACCAGCGGGACGACCTTTCCCCCGTGCTCTAAATCCGAACGGCCATAAAGGCAAAATACTAATAAATCGGCCATGAGGGCAAAACGCTCATAACTCGGCCATAAGGGCAAAATACGACAATGACTTGGTCATAAGGGCAAAATACGACAATAACTCGGCCATAAGGGCAAAATACGACATACCGAGCCCCCAGGGCTATCTACTACTAAATGGTGCACGCCCTTTGAGAGCTCGTTGCTTAACGCCCGGCGCGATTTCCCTCCCGGTAGGCTTGGGCTATTTCGGCCCGTCCTTCCTGCTTATACTGCACCCCGTGCTCCGGGCAAGTACGCACCGTGACCCCCGTGCGACCGCACCGATAACATGTGATGCGACGGTGCTGAGGGCACTGTTGCCGGACGTGGCTGGGGTCCCCGCAGTTAAAGCAACGACCGAGCCGGGGTGGCCCATCCGTCGGCTCTGCTGGGTGGGTGGCCGATCCGTAAGTGGAACCATACGGCTCGGTCCAGGGAGCCTCGGTGCCGCTTCCGGCTCGTCTCCACGGCGGTCTCGCTGAGGGCGACGGAGAGACGGGCAACGCCGTCGCGCAAGCGGGCACTTGTAGCGGGGTCCCGGAGGCCAGTGAGAGGTGCCACGGTTCTAGCGGCGGGGTTTGCGTCGATTCGTTGGTAATCGTTCGCTCCGCTTGGGTCGACGCGTCCCGCACTTTGCTGGGAGTCTCCGTTTGCGCCTCGGTTTCCCGGGTGGCAGGGAATTCCCGCACTTCTGCGGCGGTCGCCCTTCGGCTGGGCTTATCGAGACCGGCGAAGATGGGGCATTCGCTCCCCTCTTGGTGTGTGAGCGCGCACACCTGCCGGGCCAAGGCCTTGAACAGGCCAGGTTTCAGAAAATTCACGGCTACGAGGAGTGAGCGGGTCGAATTCGAACGGCCGCTGATGGTGGCGGACCTCATCGATGCTCTCGGCCCCGGGTGGCGGGCTGCGGCTTCGACTGTGTGGCCTTGGTGACCGGCGGTTCAGGGTGGTCCAGTGGCGATACCCCTCGTCCTCCTCCGAGGAGTCCTCAGGGTCACTGATGACGGTGGACGGGGACGGCGACCCCGCACGGCTGACGGTATCCGCTCCTTCCAGGGACAAGGGTGAGGCTGGCGGAACGTCTTCCCATTCATTAGCGTCGCAATCCGGCGAATAACAACCCTCAGTCGGCGCCTCCATGACCAGGCCCGGGGATTCTCGCAGTCTCGCCTTTTCGAGCAGGGTGTCGGACTGGCGTGGGTGTAGCTTCGGAAGCATGGCGATGCAGGAACGACAGACGTAGGCAGAAGGTAGGACGGCCGGGAGATAGAGGCAAGGCAGGGCGAGGTGAGATTCAACGAGGCAAGAAAAAAAATTCTGAAAACACAGCCAAGCGATAGAACGGATTATGGTAGGCAAAGTAGAAAATATCGTTGCTCCCTCAGATTAAGTATGATTTGAGATCTTTAATATGGACTTTCCCCGTCCACGAGCTACTTAGATCGGCCAACTCCACGACTACCGGGGAGATCAAGCGCATAATTCGAAATGGCCCATGAAACTTTGTACGTAGTTTCGCAGCGATGTGCTGCGCGGCCGAGGACAAAACCCTCCGTCTTTTTAGCACGAGCTCGCCGACCTGATATTCTCGCTCCCGATGTTTCTGGTTGTAATATTGCGACTGCTTGCGATTTGCCTCCTCGAGGGCGATTTTAACTATCTCTTGCAGGTCTGTGAGACGCTCCATGCGGGTTTTCCATGCTCGCGGTGTATTGGGGACTATTTCGGCGCCGGCCGAACACGAAACTAAGGCAGGGCAGTAGGCAGGGGCTCCCGACCAAAGTTTAAATAGGCAGGGCTCGATTGTATCGACCCGGGGAAGGCGGTGTTATACGCGAATCGCAACTCCGGCAAATGCATGTCCCATTCGCGATGGTCCGGACCCAAGTAGGCAACGATCATGGGTTTTATTACGCGATTTACGCGTTCGACCGGATTAGCTTGCGGATGATACGGCGCTAACGTATGGTGGCGTATCCCTATTCGGTCGGTGATAGCCTGCATATCTCGATTCACAAACTCCGTCCCGTTATCCGTCAATAAGATTCGCGGCGCGCCCCAACGCGAGATGACTAAATCGCTCAGAGCTTCTACGATTTTCTTCCCAGTCGCTTTTCGCAAAGGCACGCATCCGATCCATTTCGTGAATAGATCTTGTATGACCAAGACATCCCTAGCGTGTTCTGTGAGCCAAAATTTGATTGGTAATTCTAAACTGGTAAAGTCGAAAAATTCGTCTCAAATATTGACTAGTAACCAATTTTTCCAGAATCGAACGGAAGCGATTTTGGTCGGACTGGTAAGTTACTACCATTCATATTTTGGATTGTTATGGTTTTCGTAGCTCCGCTCATTTATCGCTACCAGTTTTATTTTGGATGGTTACTCGGTTCTCGATCTTTGTTGAAGATACGGTGTGATTCTCCATGAATGCTGCGCTTTATCAGCTGTCCAAACTGTATTTCTTAACGATATTCTCAGATTTTTCAAGTTCCAAACGCTTTACCGAAGGCTTACAACAATTACTGTAACTGTCGATACAATACTTCGTAATGTTGTTATGACACAATTCCATCAAGCAAGATTACATTTGCAATGAGAAAATAAAACTGGTAGCGAGAATTGGGCGGGGCCGCAAGAACCGAATAACCATCCAAACTATAACTGGTAAGTAGGATCAACTAATCT
The DNA here is from genome assembly GCA_959613375.1 of Heteropelma amictum. NCBI lineage: Eukaryota > Metazoa > Arthropoda > Insecta > Hymenoptera > Ichneumonidae > Heteropelma > Heteropelma amictum. The sequence continues at coordinate 2,314,707 of OY390724.1, forward strand.
ATTCTTGAATCACGCGACTTTAGATGAAAAATCGCTACCAATCAAAATTAGAGCCGATTTTTTCGACTTTACCAGTTTGCAAAATCGCACAACCCGCTAGGGATAGGCAAAACCGGATTTACTCGTTGGCAGAGGGCGCATCACGTCAGCAGCTACGATATCCCATGGCTGTTCTAGTACCCGTTTTCCCATCAGCCCAGCTGGGCGGGCTTGCTCCACCTTGCAATGCTGACACACTCCGCATTTGCGAATATAGCGAACTACGTCGCGAAACATGTTCGGCCAAAAATAAAGCGTAGCTAAACGCCGAAACGTTTTCTCCACCCCCATGTGGCCGGATTGAGGCAAGTCATGGGATTCTAACAAGGCTTGAGCTCGCGATGCTAACGGGATCACCGGTTTCCAGGCATCCATATCTCCCACTTCTAAGGCAGGTAGTTGGGGTCTATGGTGGTAGGCCCCCTTCGACCTTCCAGTCTGGCCTGGAAGCGATTCGCGAATTTCATCGAAGGCAATGGCTTGGGTTTCTCCTCAGACCCACGAGGCATTTTTCTTCAGAAGCGCGGTGAGCGGGCTCGCGTGCGTCGCGAACGAGGGTATAAACCGGCGATACCATGAAGCCATTCCCAAGAACCAACGAAGTTGTTTTATGTTTTTCGGCGCAGGGTATTCTAGCACCGGCGCGGTTTTCTCCGGATCTACCTGTAGACCGTGGCGATTAACTAGAAACCCTAAATACTTTACCTCTTTGCAGCAAAACTCGCTCTTTTCGACGTTGATCGTTAACCCGGCCTTGTGTATGACTCGCAATACGCGTCGCAACCAATCGAGGTGCTCGTCGAAGGTGGGCGTGACTATAATAATATCGTCGAGGTACATGTAAACTTAGGGCTGCATCTCGGGCCCGAGTAACCGGTCTAGGAGGCGCTGAAAAGTCGCGGGCGCGTTGGTGAGGCCAAAAGGCATGCGGCGAAATTGGAAGAGGCCCATCCCCGGTACGGTAAACGCTGTTATCTCACGACTCCCTTCTTCGAGCGGTATTTGAAAATAAGCCTGACTAAGATCAAGGGTTGTGATGTAATTCGCTCGACATAGCCGGTCAAGTATGCTGTTCATGAGGGGAATCTGGTACGCATCCTTTTTCGTCACACTATTCACGTGACGGAAGTCAAGACAGAAACGGAGCTTTCCGTTAGGCTTTTTCACCATTAGGATCGGGTTGGACCAGTCACTTTCGTGCGCTCAATAATCCCATCGTTGAGAATTTATTTCACCGCGTCATGAATTGCCTTTTCGATAGCCGGCGCTACCGCGTCATAACGTTGTTTAATAGCGGGGTGACCTCCAACATCGATACGGTGTTCCACGAGGGTCGTACACCCAGGCTTTTCAGGTGGTGGGGGTATTTCTTGGCGGATTAACTGTTGTAATGCTCGGTCCTGCTTGGAGCCGAGGTCCTGCAATCCACAGCACTGACTCGCTCGACTACTACCGGGATAAATCTCGAAGGCATGGGGACTCTCGGGTTCGAATCGAGTCCAGCTAGCGGCTGCGAAATCCATCGTCCATTGGTCGGCTTGAAGGAAATCTAACCCCAGGATACACGGCAAAACCAGTACAGGCAAGAGTGGGCATTTAGGTTAAACGCTCGAGCATGGAGCGTCCGACCGGCAGCGTTACACGTTCATAGGCGATCGCCTTCTGGCCACCAGCCAGCTCGACTCCGCGTGGCCGGCACGCTCGTTGGGGAATGCGGAATTTATCCAAGTAAGAAAAAGCAGAATATCCCAGAAATGTGCAGCTCGATCCTGAATCGACTAAAGCGCGGAGGGTGAAGTCCTGAATCGCGAACGTGACGAAGAAAACATTAGCGCTGGTCTCGGTTTGAACGTTACCGAGTCAGAGAGGCATTTCGAACGGGTCGGGCGAAAAGGCAGTAGGGGAGGTAGGTCGCGTGGATGGCCTCGTGGGTGGACCGATGCACCGATTCGGACCCGCGATTAGCGGTTTCCCGCGCAGGAGCAGTCAGGTTTTAGTACTCCCGCTCACACGCAACGGTAGCAGAACACGGTTCGGGGCTGCGCACAATTGTTGAAACGATGGCCTGACTGACGGCAATTCCAACAGTTCGGGGCTCTCATGTGTCTTTCCGTACTCCTCGTAGGGCCTACTCCGGTTGGGGAGGCAATTCGGAGGGGTTGAGATCCCGAAATGGGTTGGAAACAGCGAGTGGAGGTTTTACATCGGTGGCGGAAAAGTCCCTCGGAGGCAAGGCGGGTTTCCGATTGGCAATACGGTTGTTTTGAACCGCGTTGATCGCTCCACCGTGAGTCGCGTTCCCCTCCCCGGTCACGATTTCCGAAGGGTGATTGATTCGATTCGCGGGATTATCCCTGTACCGCTGCGGAGAGGCGAAGTCATCGATCGGCGAATCGATGGCCGCCAAGAGATTACGCGCGGTGGGTCCCAAGCGCATACGCGAACCATAATACGCTCGTTCGGGGCAGAGAGATTGATCCGGTGTTGGTGGGGCCTGATACAGACGCGCCGACAAAAAGCTTTTCTCCGCGCGCACAGCGATGTGCTCGAACGAATCAAAATCGAATAGGTCATCGCGACAGATCGTAACTTGCAAGTGCGGCAACATATTACGATGGGTGCACGCTACTTGCCCGGACTCCCCCCAGGCAGGAATTAAACGCACGAACAACCCTCGCAAACACGTGAGGTAATTGGCCACCGGTTCGTCAAGCCCCTGGGTGCGGCGCATGATTTCTTGACGAAGCGCATGCTGGTAATCGGGGTCACCGAATCGAGCACGACAAGCGGCCTCAAATTGCCGCCAAGAGGTCCAGCGGCTCCCATCGCTTCGGAACCACCGTAGCGCGACTCCCGTCATGAAGAAAGGTATGCAACGGATTAAATCCCCGTCAGATACAGGCAGTAACGCACGACCCTCCGAGATACGAATCAAAAAGGTCTCGATATCCTCCCCCTTCCGGCCCGAGAACGAGATGCTCCATTTGCGCATAACGTGTAAGACCGAGGACGCGGAGGCATTAAAACGGTACGACGCCTGAGGCTCGTTCACCGAAACCTCGGGTCCCGGATAGTTCGAATGATGACGTCGCTCACTTACCCGCTGTGGCGGTGCTCCTGACCTCTCTGCGTGAGAAAAGAATGGTGGTGTTTCGGTGCTAGGGGGAACGCCCGGACCAGACGCCCATTCCATCGTACTCGCCCGATACGGTCGAGGAAAGATTCGCGTCAGCACTCCTTCGTTCCCGTAGGAAGATTCCGGTAATCGCGGATCTTCTACCCCTGATGGGGCTGCTATGGCGGAAAAGACCGGAGCCCTCACACTCCCTACCGTATGTGTGTGAGGAGCCGGCGCAGGGCCGGCGGGCGGGCTCCATACGTGGGATTCAGAAGCTCCCCAGCCCGAATCCCAACCACCCTGGGGTGGGTATGGGACCGTTTCGGTCCTCCCTTCGGACTCCCGTCCCAATGAGTGGATGGTTTGCCCGCTCGAAGTGACGGGGTCACGTCCATCCCTTGCAGGAGAGGAATCCATGGTGGGATTCACCATGACTCGGGAGCGCGGCACCGGAAAACCCCGACGATAACGATATAAACGCAACGAAATGAGGAAGCAGGCAAACGCAAAAACGAGGTAAAAGGCAAGCGCAAAAAAAACGATGAAAAAGGCAAACGCAAAGGCTACAACCGCGACTCGATATTTTACTCTGACCGTCGGCTACGCCGATAATCGTACGCAAAGATTTTCACAGCCCGGTTCGAAATTAATTCAACTATCGGCAAGAACGGCACTTAATCACTTTTCAGGGGCACTAGGTAATTAACAGGACTACTGACGCGAATGATGGCTTCTCGTCCGACAAAATGGTTTCTCGCTCGACTTGCGCCCTGGTTTTATTTCCTGTCCCTTTATCCCCCCCCCCCCCCCCCGGCTCACCCTATCTCTAACGGCTCTCCTTGCCCACCAGAAAAACCGTCAGGTATTTTGGGGGAAAAACACTTGACCCGGTACAGGTCGCGAGCTCGGCTATTTACCCCGATTTCGCGAAAGCAATAAATCAATCATACGTAATCCAGAGGTGGCGAAATCGCGGGGCAAATATACACAAATTAAAGTATAAAAACAAGGCAAAGGCAAAAAAAAAACAGACGTACTCGACGATGGTCATAAATCGAGACCACTCTCGGGTGACAGCAGCACGGAGACCAAGCGTTTCTCCAAAATCAGAGAATAATATAAATAGAAAACAAAGCGTTTCTTCGAAAAGGTTACAATAATTTCAGTAGAAACAATACAAGGGAATCCTATACAAGCGTGTAGGCATATTACAATAGAGACGTGAGCTTTCTGACCGGGCACACAGAGAGAAAAAAAACATACACCATAGTTAGATTACAGAAATACAAACCAGAGTCACTTATCCTTATTTCTTTTACTTACACGGCAACGAGGCTTCTTTTCCCAAGATTCATGTTTATTTCCCGGTTATCCTCGATTCCGAGAATTATCCTCACCTGGTTGTTATTACTCTTACCTTCTCGCGTATTTACTTCGACATGTTTTACTTCCCTTACTCTCGCTCAGAGTCGCACATCACCTTGGCTACATAATAGCCATCGTGTTGTCTCTTACAACAAAAAATTGTTACCTACTACCGAAATGACGCTATAATCTGTCGCTCGCGTTCTCTTCCCAGTGGGGCCCCACGTTGGGCGCCATTAATTGTGACGGATTTTTCCTCCTGCACACATCCTTCTCGGCCCCATGACCGATGCGCGGGCCCGGTCCGCCCCGAGGAGGTTGGGCGCCAGGTACCAACGGTACTGCCGGCAAAACCGGCTTTCAAATTTTCCTCCCCGAAGGCGAACCCGCCCGACGAGATGGTTAGTCATCGGCGAGGCCGAGGTTATGCCGACTAGCGCGACTCGAATATATCGGTAGAGGGGCGGGGTGATGGGGTAGAGACGGGCGACAGAGTCAAATAAAAAAAATAAACACAGTTTACACCATAATTCATTTAATCTTATTCTTATTACCTTGGGCGCATAACATCGGGAAACACTAACCATAATAACGAAATTAATATAGGTAGTATTATACGCTGAATAAATGATTACGAAATAATAAAGGCATTTTCCCTGACAAATAAATAATGAAGAAAATAATACAGGCAGTTCCCTAAGCTAAATAAATGATTGCGAAATAATAGAGGCATTTTTCTGACAAATAAATAATGGAGAAAATGATACAGGCAGTTCCCTAAGCTAAATAAATTGATAATGAAATCATACAGGCAGTTTCCTACGATAAATACGCGATAACAAGATAATGAGGCAGGTAACTAATAAATAAAATGTTACAGACAGTTTCCTAACAGGTAACTAATAAGGCAGTTTCCTACGATAAATACGCGATAACAAGATAACGAGGCAGTTTCCTACGCTAAATAAATAATACTGAAATAATAAAGGCAGTTCCCTAACAGGTAACTAATGAAGAAAATAATAAAGGCAGTTCCCGAAGCTAAATAAATTATAACGAAATAATGAAGGCAGTTTCCTAACAGGTAACTAATAAGGCAATAAGATGACTTTCCTACGATAAATAAATAATAATGAAATAATAAGGCATTGTCCTACGCTAAATAAATAATAAAGAAAGAATAAAGGCAGTTTCCTAACAGGTAACCAATAAGGCAGTAAGAAAGACAGTTTTCTACGATAAATACGCGATAACAAGATAACGAGGCAGTTTCCTACGCTAAATAAATTATACTGAAATAATAAAGGCAGTTTCCTGACAGGTAACTAATAAAGAAAATAATCAACAAAAAATAATAAAGAAACAAAATCATTAAGGCAGGTAAATGATAATTAATTAATAAGGCAGTTTCCGACGGTAAATAAATAATAACAAAACCATAAAGGCGGTTTCCTACGATACGCACGCGATTTCCCGGAAGTGACGAAACGAAATATAATAAACTGCAACCAAATTTACATGAAATCAGCTTTGAAATATAGTACATAAATTGTATGCCCGATACATTAATTTTCATCACGAGGCCGAGTTAGCAACACGCCCGAGGAATACGCCGAAAAATTCGAAGACGGCCGCGATGTTACAATAATATGTTCGACGAAATAATCGTGATTCCAAAATAATACGCACAAGACGATAGGCACGAAGAAAGGTACAAAGGCAAACAATAACGCTCGCTGTCGAGGACCGAACCGGTGCGTGGCGTAAACACGCGAGAGAGAGACGGACGAACAACAATACGCGAGCGAGTGCGACCCTGAATGCGAGAGCAGCGAGTATGAGGGCTTTGCAATAGCCCAAAAATTTAACACGACATAATTTCCGGATATAAAATTACTTTACTTGATACGCGACACATTATTTCGACTTTAGAATTTATTTTACGCGATAAAATAATACTCCTCACACCGTACCACGGTACGGGGATTCTAACCATCCTACAATAACTCGAATATACGCGAGAAGGCAGTGAGAATTTTCGGAAGGCAGTTTTTACATAGGCAAGGGATGGGGGACGAGACACGAGGTTTCATCTCGATGTTTTATTACTGATCGGGACTGTCACTAAACAAAACCTAATACATCCCGTGATGCAACAAACTAACCCAGCCCCCAATCGGTCCTAATTAACTCGAAGGCCCTTCGCATCTCGCCCACAATCTCCTTCCGCCGTCGTAATAGAAAAAGGAAGACTTACCCCATTAATCGTAGCGACGCACTGACTAACTGAGGTTCGGCTAGCCGGCAGCAAGCGCGCGGACCTCAGCGTGCCCCACCACCTGGCCGGCCAGCGGCACACGGCGTTTCAGCCATGCCCGCGCGAATTTTGGGAGGCTGCGTGCCCATAGGCACCGTCCGTTGGCATTACGGTTATTACGGTTAACTCGCGTCTCTCGCCTCTTGCGATTTTCGCAATATAACCACGCGCTTTCTCTTTCTCACATCCACCGCCACCACCTCCGTCGTCTCGCCTACTCACGGCTAAGCCGGAATTTCCTCGCAAAGTTGGGACCGCGTGTCGTCCCCGGGTCGTTGATCCGACCCTCTAGTCGACACCGATTCGTAGAGGTGACGGGAGGCGAAATGTCACGTCACACGGTTCACGGACGATGGGAGGAAATTCGACCCTGGTTTCGCCAGGAAACGAGGCGGTGACGCTGAGGAATTCCTCAATCGCCTCCACGAGTACGCGACAAGTCGTAACCTCACCGAGGGGGAGCTTTTGAGGGCGCTACCGGAAGTTTTCAGCGGAGAAGCTCTTCTGTGGCACCGTGTTGAGCACCCCAGCTGGACCTCATACGAGGGGTTCACCTTTTATTTTCGAGAGCGATTTGGCCACGGGGACCTGCAGGGTCGCTTACGCCGAAAGGTGGAGTTGCGTACGCAGGGACTCGGCGAACCGGATGCGGAATACATCGTGAAGATGCGCACCCTGTTCAGCCATCTAAACCCTCCCTCCCCCTTAGCGTGCAGCTCGATATTTGCAGCCGCAACCTCCATCCTGAACTGGCGGTTCACGTCGTGAGAGAGGGAATTCACAGTTTTTTCGATCCACAGCGTGTGGGCCTCCGGCAGGAGGAGGTGAGCAAGCGTTTAAAATCATACCGTCCTCTTCCCCCCGTTTCCCAGTCCGCATTGCCCGCCGCCGCGTTCTACCTCGAGAAGGGCGTGCGCGGACGCGCTGCCGCAGTGGCAGGAGCAAAACGCGACCCCTCTCCGGCCCCATTAATGGAATTCGAACCTACGGTCGAAGACCTCCTCCCCCGAGCAGTCCCCCACGAAAAATTCCTGCTCTCGTTCATGTGGCACCTCGTCAAGCCCCGCCCGTGTATTCCTCAGCCCCAAAATCCTCTCTCGTCACCTGCTATAATTGCAGGAAGCCCGGCCACGTGTATCGCGAGTGTTTGCTCCCTCTTGGCTATTTCTGCGGACGGCCGGGAGTGGATGTAAACACTTGCCCTGTTTGCGAGCGTCGCCGGGCGGGAAACGCTATGCCGGGGAGTCATTAAAAATCCCAACCCCCCAGAAAGACGAATCCTTCCCCCTTGCCCATCCTGTTGAAGCCCGAGCCTCTATCGCGTCCCCCCTCGCCGTTGTTACCGGCGATAACCGGCATTTCGCGTGGGTTTCCGTTGGCGGAACTCCCACGCGAAGCCTAATCGACTCCGGATCCACGCGAAGCTATATCAGCGCAAAGTTGAGCGATTCCCTTGGCGCGTCCCTAAAACCTATCGATGAGACCGTGCTAGTGGCCAGTGACGTCGTGCTCCCTGTCCGTGGCCTCGCCTCCCTCCTGTCCGAGGTAGAGGGACGGCTGGAGACACTCGGAGTACGCGTCACCGCTATAGAGTATCCCTGTTTACTTGGCATAGATTTTTTGAAATTATTTAACTTCAAAATCGATTACGAGGATGAACCGTGGCGGACAAGGTTCGGAGTTGAACACTCGTTCCATTCCTCCGAAATTGCGGTTCGTATACACCCCCGAATAGCGTGCGCCGGTCTCGTCGAACCCTCCCAAGCTGCCTCATCCCATTTGCAAACCCTATTAAAAACAATGGCCCTGAAGAAAACCTCCCCGATCCTGAGTTCCACCCATTTGACCGTACACGCCATCGACGTACAAGGTCACCCTCTCATCCGCCAAAAACCTCACGCTCTCTCGGCGTACATGCTCAAGGTCGCCCACGGCGAGGTCGATCGCATGTACAATGAGGGAGTGATCGAGAAATGTAAAAGTCCCTGGCTGAGTAATCCCGTCATAGTCCCTAAACCCAACGGAAAATATAGTTTTTGTATTGACTACCGTGACGTTAATAAAGTGACAAAGAAAGACGCGTATCCCCTTCCCAATATGGACCGAATGCTCGTTGGACTGCAACGTGCCCGATTCATTTCCAAACTCGATCTCAGCCAAGCCTATTTCCAGATCCCTGTAGAGCCCAGTAGCCGCCCCATCACCGCCTTCGCTGTACCCGGACGAAAACAATTCCAATTCACGCGTATACCCTTCGGACTAACGAACGCCCCCGCGACATTTCAGAGACTGATGGATCAATTAATCGACACGGCGTGGGAAACCCACGTTTTTGCTCATTTAGATGACGTTATTATTGCGACAAACACCGAGGACAGCTACTTCAAGTATTTGCAACGAGTTTTACAGACATTTTTAGACGCCGGGATGGAAATAAACTTTAAAAAAAGTGAATTTTTTGTCCCGAGGTTGCGTATTTAGGTTACATTATCGGAACAGACGGACTGAAGACAAACCCCCGGAAAATCGAGCCCATCCTGAATTATCCCTCTCCCCGCACCCTGAAGCAAGTCCGCCGATTCCTTGGCATGGTCGGCTGGTACGCTCGCTTCCTTCCTGACCTCGCTCATGATAAAATTCCCCTCACCCGGTGGTTAATGAAAAATGTTCCCTGGAAATGGGAATCCGAAGAGCAAAGTGCTTTTGAGACCCTTCGCGACGCCCTTGTCCGAATCCCCGTCCTCGCCCGTCGTGATTTTGAGCAACCCTTCACTCTCTAGACTGACGCCAGCGACTCGGCAGTGGGCGCTGTGCTGACGCAGGAAATTGAAGGGGTAGAGCGTCCCATAGTATTCGCGAGCAAGGTCCTGACCGCCGCCGAGCGAAAGTACACGGTGACGGAAAAGGAATGTCTCGCGGTACTATGGGCAGTAAAAAAATTCTGTCCCTACATCAAAGGAACTCATTTTACCGTGATTACGGACCACAGCAGCCGGCTGTCGTTCCGTAATCTTCGAGATCCCACGGGAAGATTAGCCCGTTGGGCCCTTGCGATGCAGGCCTACGATATGAAGATCGTACATCGTAAAGGATCTCTTCACGTAGTTCCCGATGCCCTCTGCGCCCTCGGTGAGTCCGCCGATCCCTGGCACACCGACAAAATGAAAAATATCCGAGAATTCCCGTGGAAATACCCAAATTGGCGAATAGAAGATGATCGCATCTATTACCACCGCCCCCATGCCCCTGGATGCTCCCGATTTTTACTGACAAACAACGGTACGGAATTCACGAACGGACATGTAAAGCAACACCTTCACGAATGGGGCATTACCCAAACCACTGTCCCCCGATACCACGCCCAAGCGAACCCTGTAGAACGAGTTAACCAAACCCTGAAAACCATGATCAATTCCTACATTACCCTCGACCACCGTGAGTGGGACCAACACCTTCCCGAGTTATTCCACGAAATTCGCCGTTTTGGCCCGCGTTCCCACCCCTTCTCCATTATTCCCCGTCCCGAATACCGATACCCCGGGGGAACCGTCTTCGGTCCTGAGGAATGGACCTCCACCGGGAGATCTACTCCCCGCACGTTCGTGCCCCTCTACGGAGGAACTCCCCCTTTTCTCCTCCAGCACCCGCCTTCCTGCCACCTACACCCCCTCCCACCTCCTCGTTCCCAGAGTCCCCCCCCCCTACAACCAGTGGGATCTCTGGCGAATCCAAGATTTGATGGAGCGCCTCCTGGTTTCCCGATCCCCCACACCGCCCCGCGCCGCGAAACTCCGTCATCCCCGTCGTTCCCCACAGCCGTCCCCGCCACCCCAACTTCCGCCCCAGTCTCTCGCCGCCCTCGAACCCCGTCCCCCCTCAGTGCCCAAGCCCTCGCCACCCCCGCACCGCCGCCCGCCGCTCTTCGCTGAACCCTCTTTCCCCTCGTCGCGTGTACAGTCCCGTCCCCGTTCCCGCCCAGTCACCGTTGCCCCTTCCCGTCGCTCCTCCCGCCCCGATACCGGCCCTTATGGACCTCTCGTGCCTCCCACCCCCCAACGTTCTCTATAGCACCCTTCCCGTCCTCACGCAACCCCTTGGCCCCGCCGTTCAGCCCCCGCACACCCCCTCGCCCTTTGCTCACGGGCGCCTCCGCTGCTGGACGTGTGGCCAGCTAGGCCACCTCCACGAGGAGTGCGGCCGGCGGCTAAGGCCTCCCTCGGGCCCCAGCACCAGCTGGTAGGTCCTTCCCCCGTCCCTCCACATAGTCCCCCATAGATCCCTCGCGAGTCCCTGAACCCGAGAGCCCATGACCTTCCATTGCCCACGCAGAACCCACTACGAACCCGCGGAAACCCGCCAAACCCTGCAAGAACCCTGACGAACCTTGCAGGCAGCGGCACGACCCACGAGTCATCCCCGACGAACCCACGAAGAAGACCACACCTCAAAGACTGAAAAAAAACGAAGACTGACGAGACGCGATGCGCTCGGTCGCGGCACAAGACTGACGTCATTAAAATTAAGTGTGGCCAGCCTCTTCGCGCCTCCCTCCACTCCCATCATCGCCAAGAAGGAAAAGTACTAGAGTTAAGCATGATCGTAAGGACCGATAAGAGGAGAGAAAAGGGATTCACGTTAAGACGAAAGTCGTTTCGCTTATTATTTGCCATTAACCATCTGTTTTTTTTATTTTAGAGGAAAAATGACGGTCGTATGCAAGGCGTATCAACGTCAGGCCGGGGGGAGTTGTGACGTTGCGTCACAGGTCGCCCCGACCTGCCCCTCGCAAGTCCACCACGCACGTCCCCCATTCCCCTCTCTCGCGTTATGTTCCCTTCGTGATCCCTATTTACCGCGTTAAGTAGTATTAAGTCGTCTTATAGTGTTGCGAACTCATACAAAAATTGTAATTAGCCTTAAGTAGTATGAAGTTATGGAGATAAAAGCGCTGAAAGAAACAGATATGCCAGATGTTTCGCTCTCGTCCCCCCCCCCCGCCCCGCCCTTAGCGCAGCATCACCGGTGGACCCCAGCAACCGTCCAGATCGTCGCACAGAGGGGACATTATTTCGTCGTCGCCACCCTGGGGGTGCATCATAGCATCGGCGGAGGAAATCGCCTCCCCGCCCTAGCGACTATCGCCAAAAACACGTCATAACACGAAGGAGAAGGCCCATCCTCCGTGGACAAATAAAACATTGGGCAAACGAGCCGCCAATGTCACCCCTGCCGTCCGAAAGAAATCCACCACTTATTGCATCGATCCGCGGAGTGGATAATCCAGCGACATCTCGTCTCCGCGGCCCAAGTCAACGAGGATCTAGGATCGATAAAACGGTCACCGTGCTGCCATCCCTCTCCTATCCTACGAACTAGCCCCCCCGAAAATTTCTCCCACTTTCCCACGTACGCGAAGAACCCGGAAGCAAGGCGAAAATTCACCACTTGCGATCGAAACGTTGATGAGCGTAGAGCGATTATTAATTCGGTACATTTCTTTATTTTTGCATCTCCCCTCGTGGTTCGAGTTTTCTCTGGTAGTATTTTTTTTTGGCCGCGTTTTCGTGCAATTTTCCCTGCGCTCCCCTGCGTATTGTGCGTGATGCTTCCCTCTATTTCCCCCGCGCCCCTTTGTGACTTTTCCTTCCATACCATCCCACCCCCGTCGTTATTTCGCGCTCGAGAGTCTTTTCTTTTGTATTTTCTTTTTTTTTAATTTAATTATTGCGACGATATCGCGTTTTTTTCTTCCTTCGTATTCGTTTGACTCGGCGGTCAAGGATAAGAGGCGTAATAGCGTTCGGGAACCTTCCCCCTGAGATCCCCTCCCCCTGCCCCCTGCGCGTGTTCGATACACTACAATTCATTTTTGTTGTTGTTTTTTTTGTGTTGCAATCGTTGCGAGTTAGTCGTCAAACTCGTTGGCGCCCAAACTGTTGTTTTTTTTCTCTTTGGATAATTTATAATATATTACTCTTCTTCATTCTTTATTTTGCCACATTTATTTGTTCCTGTTTTTTTGTTCCTTTTCCCGCATTGTTTCGCCGTTCCCACTCGGAATAGCATCACAGTATACATTCATTGGCGCAAACACAAAACGTTTTCGAACGTGCATATCATGGTAATATGTAATATTAATATTTTCAACGAAATGTTTGAAATACATTTCGACATGGTATAAAAAAAGTTTGACATAGGTAAAAAATTCAAGTAGAAACAATAATTTCATAATATGCAAATGATCTTGTAAAAGCGATAACTACGTAGTAAATAATCTTCGCGTACGGCTGAAGCGCTGCAATTGGCGATAATTCAGCCAGATATAGAAGTTAAGGTACGTGGCGATGATTCAGCCATAGCAATTAATTGAAAGTGGCGAAAACTCAGCCATAAAATAGAATCATTGAAGGTGGCGATAATTCAGCTATAGCTATAACTAAAAGGAATTTGTCATAAAATGTCGATAATAAACAAGTGGTGGTGTAGCGTTCAGTTAATCATTTGAAGTGATTGGTAAATGTAGCAAATACGTTAGTCATAAAGTTTTTGATCGATACAACAATGACTCGAAATTTTTAGATTTCACGTATTTGAAGCTTTTACAGCGTTTGCTTTCATGAGCACCCTTTGTTCGAAGTGCTTATCGGATAAACGATTCCACTTCGGTAAATTCATCATTGTCGCAAAACTAAATAATCGTTCAACGGGAGCAGATGATGGCCAGAGATATCCAAAATTTGTATCGTGCGCTATTTGTATCTCGATGCAAAAGTGTCGAGTAGCGAAATCTTTTACGCTACTTGGCTACAAAAGTATCGAGCTATTTCCGAGCTCGATACTTTTGTATCGAGTAGTGAAATTTTTCTCGATACTCGATACTTCGAAATTTTCCTCGATACGCGATACTTTTGTATCGAGTAGCGAAATTTTTCTCGATACGGAAACTTTTGTATCGAGTAGCAAACACTTTTGGGACACTTCGCTTACAAAAGTATCGAGCTCAACGCTCAACAAAGGAAAATCATGGGCAAAAAAATAAGCTGTAGTTTTACGTTTTAATGAAGTCGTTTATTTATTTATTGTTTCAATTTAATTTAATTTTTTATGTATTTATTTTAGCATTATTAATTTATTTATTAAAAATAAAATGGGCGCGGATTATATGGAGCGGCACCTCTCCGCCGGTACCACGCCGCCCGGCTCCGTCCGGCAGATCTTCGACGCCCTGCAATTGATAGAAAGAATTCGATTACATAGGAGATTACATAGGCATAAGAATTTGAATACATAATTGTTATTAATAAATATATATAATAAATTAATTGTTCGAACATGAGCAAAATTAAAAAAATTGTTGGTTTATTATGTTTTTTGTGATCATTCGAATATTGTCGACGACAAGCATATTTCGACTTCAGATCTGAATACTATAAGCACTAAGTTTTAATTTCCTTTTTCGTTTATCTCTCTACAACCACTTTTTGGAGAGATACGATCTTTAAAATGATCTAAACATTCAGGATTTTTTCTATATACTCTTGTTTCTGGGCTTAGTATACAGTGTGACAATTATAAAGTGGACGCTATTTATTTGAGGGTTTAACGCATTGATATCGGGATATGTAAAAATCGAAATTTAAGTAACTTTTTCTGCTCTCTTCGAAAAAAAATCCGGCGTTATTGTAGGCCACATAGTTTTCGCTGGCGGAAAATGTAAATTGAAAAATGAAAAGAAAAAGTTGTTTTTTATTTTTTTTAAGAAAGCTTATTTATCACTAAACACAGACCAGTTTGTACATTTCGTTTACGGATAATATTCGCTGAGAAAAAAAATAACAAATTTGGGTAAAATACAGGTTCTCAAATCGAGACGATAGAACAAAACCGTGATGCGTGAACTTGCATCGTTATCATGCTGCTGCAACGATCGTCTTATCGTCTGCGCTGACGGCGATCACAGCTGATGACGATTGTAAGATTGAGAGATCCCGGGTAATGCTGACATGACATATCATCAGGAAAATTGACAGTTCGAATGCTCAAGGGGGGAAGGCGTGAAATGAAGTTTTGATTCGAAGGAACAAAAATAATACATTGAAAAAAACCAAAAGAATGTCGGAAAATGCTCGGCAGTTTATCTGCATTGAACAACCGTCGAAAGTTAATCGCCACATCCTGCTGTCTTTCTCGACCAAATGATGTGGCAGCGAATTACCTGTGTTCGACAGTTGTGCGAAAAAATAATATTAATAATTAACAATTGACCAATAGTTTTAATTGGTTGAATAATAAATCAACTCATTGATTAATCATGAAATAATTGTCAAACACTCCAATAGAATGAATAAATTATGGAACGATCTTTTTTTAACTGGAGCAGCACTCTAAAACAATGCATTGACTTCTAAGCTGCATTTTCCAGAATGCTTTCAATCAAATATCTTTTTTCTAATTAACCACGAGTTGTGCTTTGGTAAAAAAAAATTATTTCATTTTTCTAACAGTTCATACGACTTCTCACATGTGTTCTTAACACTGCACAACTCGTGGTTAATTAGCATATCGATTATATGCGATTAAGTGCGATAATATACAGGAAAAGAAAGTTCTACAATCGTCCAAGATCATTCCATACACAATCCTTAATACCACCAAATTTTTATCGTCTCACTCATTCCCTCTTTTTCTTTTCTCTTTCTTTTTCTCATTTTTTCGATAGTTCTCATTCATTCTCATTCATTCTGCCACTCAAACAGACTGTATCACTTTTCTTTCAAATTTTCTTTCTTCAAAAAAAGAACTCTGCCAAATACTTACTTCCTTGCTTCGTTTCGCCTTGTTCCTCAGTAAACGTTGCGAACTGATCGACACAAGGCACAAAGTTTGCCTACTCTAACCGTTCAAAACCACGTGACAGTTTGTTTATATTTTCGACACTTTTCCACTGCTCGCTACAAATTGTTCACTTTTTTCTATGTATTGTGACGCTATTCCCCGTGAGGGGAAAAAGCGAGACAATGCGGGGAAGGGAATAATAGGGGGACAGAGATAATAAATAGGGGAGGCAGGGGAACAAATAAAATACGAATGTAATTAAAATAAACCAATTAGAAAAATACAAAAATAAACGCGGGTTGGGCGCCAGCGAATTTGACGACGAATTGGGGTGGTACCGAGTTTCCTTATCTCGCGACAGCGTTACCATGATTATATAAGTGCGCGTACATTGCAGTCTATTTCTGTGCGGTACTTAAGGAAAAGTAATATCACACGTCCTGTGGTTGAACTGTAGTGCACTGAAAGATGCCCGCCGCTGTTACGAACCCTCCGAGCCCCACGAAGCTATAAAGTACGATGGACCAACGTAGCTAATATTTAGTATTGATCGAATGAAAGAAATGAGAACACAGGACGTGTGATATTACTTTTCCTTAAGTACCGCACAGAAATAGACTGCAATGTACGCGCACTTATATAATCATGGTAACGCTGTCGCGAGATAAGGAAACTCGGTACCACCCCTTGAAAGCAAGAACCTATAAATTTACCCTCTTTGAAACTTCATCACCCAAATGACAAAACGACATTAACAGAAGACAAACCATAAATTCGTCACCGACCAATGGCCAAGGAATGTTTACATGAAAGATCACGTCTTGAAAGAAAGGGAGTTACCACTACTCGTAAAGTACCCTGTCAATCGAATTCAAACATACCATAAAATCTTACGACCAACCACTCAGGTAAATTAACCGAAATCTCATAATTCGCGAGGATTGACGCGGTGGAAATAAAAAGAAATCACCACCGGACCAAAAATAGTCACAGGGAGGAAACGGGCGAAATCAACAAGGGGAGCTAGGTGACTCAGACATCCCTTCCCAAAAACAATACAACATTTACTAACGCCCACGCAGCTAAGAAGTATAAAAGATCGCGATTTTGCGACCCCCTAGAGCAGTTCGAAATCAGACTCCAAGACGTCTCAGTTCGAAGTCAGAATTCATGCCAGTCAGTTCAAGATCAGTTTTTCATCAAAGTACCTTTTCGGACTTTGTCAGTTTGTCAAGTCGAGTCTCACTCTAGAAATCAAAGTCTAACGTACCGACTTAGAACAACCCTTTTATTCTAACTCACGCTACTACTATAACATCGGAAGCTATTTCTAAATTATAACCGAGAAGAACCATTTCGCGTGTCAACGCTTAATTAACTTTATAATCAACAGCTTGCGTATAATCGAGTGTGCCTATATTTGCGAACGAACATTATAACCGAGTGCGAAATATAGTGTGTGAATTTGTAACCAGCGCTGGACCGATATTGTAACCAGCTGCTTGACTATCTATTGTATCACGGCGACAAACCGTTGAGAGTCACCCTGCCGATTGTGCAACTCCATCTGCAAAAATTGTACAACCAACACCATTGTAAGGGGAAAAGGAACCTCCGGATTTGCTTGATCAATAAATCTAACCAGCGTGAGTAACATCTTCTTCATAACATGTGTGCAATCCCTCAACATCTTGCGACCATCGACTAGACGGCTCCAAGGTCATCCCACATTCCCGTATCGTTGACGAGACTTCCGTCCCTGGGTAAAGGACTTAACTGTCTTGACCCGAAAGAGAAGTCGTTACATACCGTGTTACGTTCTCCCCTTCGTATTTCCCCCGCCGACTAACCTCAACCAACTCCCGAGGACGTAACACAAAATAAAAATTGGTGTCAGAAGTGGGATGTTAACGCTCTCGATATGGGAATAAATGATGACAATTCCAAGAACCCCAGATAAGCAATCGAAAAGTCGAGAAGAGTCACCAGAAGACGAGCCAGATCCAAGTACTTCAAGACCATCTAATGACGGTCAAGATCGAAATCCTGAAGAAACTCTTATCAATTTAGAGGAAGAAACAGAAAAATTAACTCAAGATATAAATAGATTATCAGAAAATATAATAAAAATAGGGTCAATCATGCCTGATATTCCCGTTTCGATTAAATACGCTCTAGAAGCAGTCCCAATTTTTGACGGACATAATATTCCTTTGGCTCATTTCATTGAAGGATGCGAAGAGGCGCAACAGATGATGCCTGCGGAAACACAGCAGAATCTCGCGCTAATACTTCGAAATAAATTGCGAGGCGAAGCTAGACGTGCCGTTCACGGCATAAAATTGCCAACAGTCGCTAAATTTATCGCCTTTTTAAAGTCATTGTACTCTCCAGCAAAATCAATTTATCAATTGCAAGGCGAACTAGGCCGAGTTTATCAGAATAACAACGAAGGAGTTTTATCATACGCAAACCGCGTTAAAGACCTTGGCAACAGAATATTTGAAACCCATAAAACAAATCAAGGGGAAGAAGCAGCTATGGAAGCCAAAAATACATTAGATAGAGATCTAATAAATTGTTTTATTGAAGGATTAAAACCCGAAATTGAGAATAAAATCAAACGCAATCAAACATTCGAAGAAACTATGCAAGACGCGATTAATATCGAAAGACAATTACAAGCAAGAGATGCATTACGAAATCCGCGACCTACAAGACCTCCCGATTCCTTCAAGCCTCATTTCAACATGAGGGATCGTATTCATCACATCCAAGAAAACACCATCATCTGCCAACTTTGCTCGCGGAAAGGTCACACTGCAAATCAATGTTATAAACTCCGTAATATCACTCAAAACCAGGAACAAGGATTTACCCCCCAAAGGAATCATCCTCAGTCAAATTACTTTTTACAAGGACGAGGAAGCAATAACCCACAAGAAAGACAAAAATTTCAGAATAATTTCTTGCAGACGAAACCCAATGATTCTCAAGGGAAAAATCATGATAGCCAACCACTAAACTATCCTGCACAAATACAACCAATTGTTTGTCGATACTGCAAAAATCCCGGTCATTTAATAGAGGAATGTCGTAAAAGAGAATACGCAAATTCGTTCAGAAACCGACAAACTTCAACTCGAGAATACAGTAATCCGGTACCAAACGAGCCAAAATCTCATGTTAGTGACGGGAATAGACCGATGAAAACCTCTTCCGTGCATAATATCCGACATATTGAACCAGAAGGGAATCAAGAATGACCGCGACGAGTCACCGTTGTCCGCTTGAACCGCACAAGCAATGTCCCCGTAGTCTCTGTGGAATCGGAAGATCTAATAGGACCAACGCTGTTAATGATAGACACGGGATCGGCATTAAATTTAATCAAAAGTCGACAAATCACTTCGGACGTAAAAGTGGATACGGAAGATATAGTAAGACTGAGCGGCATAACAAAAAACTACGTCCATACTTTGGGTAAAGTTCAAATTCGAATTTTAAACTCAAGCGTAGCTTTTCATCTCGTCTCAGATGAGTTCCCAATCGAAGACGATGGTCTGATCGGGACAGAATTTTTCAATACGCATCACGCAGATGTCTCATATTCTGGGAAATGTCTCAAATGGCAAGGTAATAAACTTCCATTCGTCAAACTCGAAACTATAATTGTCCCAGCTCGCACGAAAAAGGCATTTTATGTACGCATAAGCAACCCCGAAATCAAAGAAGGGTATTTACCGAAACTAAAAGTATCGGAAGGGATATATTTAGGGGACGCGCTGGTGACGAACAATGAGGGGAAAGCATATCTCTATTTAATCAATACGACAGAAGAAGAAATAGAAGTCGCTGTACCCGTTCTTGACCTAGTGTCGTACGCACTCGCACCCCGCACCCTAATGCATAAAACTGAAGGAAGAAAAAATCAATACCCACGGGAGTATACTAGCCGTAGGTCAGTATCGAGTACACAGTGTTCAAAATCGACACCTTCGTTCCAAATCAACTACACTGAATTTAAACCTACTAATTCCACTGAATCTACTAATTCCACTGATCCTACCAATTCCACTGATCCTACTAATTCCACTGAACCTCGAAGTCGAATACAAGAAATCCTAAAATTATTACGCTTAGACGACCTCAATGAAGAAGAAAGAGGAAGCATTGAACATCATATAAATGAATTTCATGATCGTTACTATATCCCCGGAGAGAAACTTATATCAACAAGTCTCATTCAACATCGTATTCCTACATCCGATAATTTACCTATCAATACTCGTCAATATCGCTACCCTCCCACCTTAAAGGAAGAAATTAATCGCCAGATAGATGATTTACTCGAGGGCGGTATAATACAACCGTCCCAATCACCATATAATTCACCTGTTTGGATCGTGCCAAAGAAAGCAGATTCTCAAGGAAATAAACGCTGGCGCATGGTCTTGGACTATCGCGCATTAAACGAAAAAACTATCGCAGATGCATATCCGCTTCCACTAATTAACGAAATTCTAGATCAACTCGGAGGAGCAATTTATTTCTCCACTTTCGACCTCGCTTCTGGATTTCATCAAATTAAAATGCATCCGGAAGATCGACATAAAACTGCTTTTTCAACACCATACGGCCATTACGAATTCGCCAGAATGCCATTCGGATTGAAGAATGCACCTGCGACATTCCAACGTTTAATGAATCAAGTCTTAACAGGTATACAAGGTTCAGACGCTTTTGTCTATTTGGATGATATAGTAATCTATGCATCATCACTAGAAGAACATGAGCTAAAAATCGAACGACTAATGAAGCGCCTACGGGACGCACAGCTCAAACTACAACCGGATAAATGTCAGTTTTTACGACCGGAGGTAATATACTTGGGACATGTAATTAGTAAGGAAGGAGTTCGACCTGACCCATCGAAGCTCACTGCAGTCAAGGAATTTCCACAGCCGAAGAATGTTAAAAACATCCGACAATTTCTCGGATTAGCTGGATATTACAGACGATTCATAAAGAATTTTTCACAGATCGCGAAACCTCTCACTGCATTATTAAAGAAGGAATGTACCTTCCAGTGGAATGAAGCACAGCAAGAAGCCTTCGAAACGCTACGAGATCTACTCTGCAAGGAACCAGTACTACAATATCCAGATTTTACTCAACAATTCATCGTAACTACTGACGCTTCAGGAGTTGCAGTAGGAGGAATACTCAGTCAAGGGACTCTAGGGAAGGACCGTCCTATAGCCTATACCTCACGCGTGCTAAACGACGCTGAACAAAAATACAGCACGTACGAAAAAGAAGCTGTCGCAATACTACACGCAGTATCACAATTTCGACCGTATCTCTACGGTAGACGCTTCAACCTCGTGACCGATCATAAGCCGCTGGTATGGTTACACACCTCAAAGGATCCTACCTCACGGTTAACGCGCTGGCGATTGCGACTAGAGGAATATGACTACGAGGTAATATATAAAGCCGGAAAAACGAATGTAAACGCTGATGCACTATCACGAAATCCATGCGTAAAGGAGAATACAGGAATTCCGACGAAGAGAATCCATCCAATACGTAAGACGCACGAAAGCTCAACTGAAGAAGAAGAGGAATTAGAGAATGAACCCTTAATAAAGAGATTAAGGAGGCACCTCATGCGAAGCACAAGTAGGAAGGACAAAATGGAAAAGGGATCAGCCACACAGCCACTTCCAGATGAAGGACCGATAGCTAGCCGCCTACGTAGCGCTAGAACAAAAACTGAAATGACAAGTACCAAGACAGCAAAAAGGACTACAAGGGAATTGAAGAAGCGAATACCCGACGTAAATGAAGCTCCAACGATTACCGAACAGTCACCGGAAGAAGAGATAAATGATTTAACATGCAATGAGACCTTCAGTATATCATGAGACGAATCTGAAGACTATTTCTTCGATCAAGTGGACGGACCAGTAGATATAGACATGTACGAAGAGTCCAGTGATGAAGAAGTCCAAGAACAAAAAGAGGACATAGACTCTGCCTCAATTAACGAAAAATCCTTACCTGTCATCGAGGTAAGAGAACAACTTTTTATGAGAAAAGATAACTATTTGTATTTCGTTTCTGAGACAGGGGAGCCATGTGATAATGGATCACGAGGTCTGCTCGAGAGACGTGCTTTACCGAAATTTCCCAAGGCAAAATTCGGCGAGATCAGAGTCATCAAGAACGCCACAAAACATCACGTTGCCGTAATACTCAGAGGCACCGATGAAAGGTCATTGAATCAGCAGGAACTGTCTAAAATTTGCAGCGAGCTCGGAAAGAAGCTACAGGAAGGTCATCTTCGAACGATTAGCATCGCAAAAACCAAAGAAATCCATGGAATGGATTGGGAAGGTATAACCAAGGCACTACGCAAGGGTATGAAAGGAATAGAGACACAGTTGATAGTTTGTCTAGGACAAATTCAATACCCACCAACGGAGAAACGCAAGGAAATAATGAAAGAAGCACATGATTCAGCTTTAGGAGGACACAAAGGAGTAACCAAGACCTACAATCGAATTCGACAACGATACTATTGGGAAAATATGAAGGATGACATACAACGATATATCGAACGGTGTTTAAAATGCCACCTGAAGAAATTAGTGCGCATTAAAACTAGACAACCAATGATAATCACGGATACGCCAGACTCTGCTTTCGATAAAATAGCAATGGATATTGTTGGACCTCTACCAATAACCAGAAACGGTAATGAATATATACTCACAATACAAGACCTATTGACGAAGTACTCTCTAGCTATACCACTGGATAAAGCTACATCAGCAAATATCGCTGACGCACTCATCAAGAATTTCATATGCATTTTCGGAGCACCAAAAATAATACTGACGGATCAAGGAGCTAACTTCCTAAGTAACCTGATGAAGGGAATAGCAAAGAAATTCAGGATCAAACAATTTCGAACAACGGCATATCATCCACAATCGAACGGATCATTGGAGAGATCACATCATTCACTGGTGGAATATTTGAAACTTTTCATCAACAAGGACGAAGAATGGGACGAATGGCTAGAACTGGCCACTTTTTCATACAACACCAGTATCCACGAGGGAACTAAACACACACCATATGAATTAGTATTTGGGAAACTAGCTCGACAACCATCTTTTGAACGAGAACCGGTAGAAGAACAGCGTACCTATGGAGATTATCTAACGGAACTCGCTACCAGATTATACGACGTCCAAGAAACCGCGAAGGAAAATCTAATAGCAGCAAAACAAAAATCAAAGAAGTACTACGACAGGAAGATGAATCCACAAGTATTCAGCCTTGGAGATAGAGTGTTCTTGCAAAGAGGTCAGAAGCAAGGAAAATTCGGCGACCATTACACTGGACCGCATGAGATTATCGAAATTAAAAGAGACGGGAATGTAAAAATTAAAGTGGGACAAGAAAGCAGAATTATACACCCAAACCGACTCCGTATATCACCACCGAATCTAGACGTAAACACCGAATCAAGCGACGATCATCAATAAGAAATTGCCATAGTATCACTAGCCGGGGCTTACATGGATGATTGGATCGTGGGCCTCCCGATCGATCGAGCGCTACTAGCAACCCTGGAAGAAACCGAGGCGCACCACCAATCAATGAACATGCCCGGACTACCTTCTCAGAAGATCCTTACGACTCCGATCGGACCTCCACCTCACCCCGAGGATACGGCGCTCCGAAAGCAAAGAGGGCACCATTTACGAAGAGGTTTTAAGGTGATCCTAGAATTCGTGACACTTACAGAAACGTGAGCACTCGAGGACTACGAAGAGGCCAACAAGAAAGGCGAAACAAGAAATCAACACCCCGCGACCTGGATAAACAAGAAAGGGGCCCAGAATCTACTGGACCGAAGGAACCAAGAACGAGAGAACCATTGGAAAAACAATTCATCCTGTTAAATATGACGACCATATACAATCAGTATCTGGAAAGTGACTGCATTGCCAAACCACTGGAAGTAGACAACATAATGCATTTATTTGAAACCACTCTCAAACTAGCAGGAATTAAGATGCATTTCAATATAGAGTGTGCAATAGCAGCTAATTCGGCTTATTGTATAGTAGAGACGCAACCATTAATAGTATGCTCTAAACTCGCCACCCATAAAGAACTAGATCTTGATAATTTAAAGTACCAGGTAATACTTGGTGCAGCCCAAGAACTTATGCACAAATATGAGAAAGAATTAGGGGTATCACACCGCTGGGGACGCGGAGAGTCAGCCGAATAATGGCTTCAATAGTAATTATAGCACGCGAATTTGACTATATGTTTGATGTACTATATCACTAACCAATATAAACGTATGTTGTAATATGTGTGAATTTTAAAGACAACTCGGTGAATCTGCTAAGATACATGAGGGCATGTGGCCGAGCATTGCAATTGCATCCACAATGCTCTGTCTTAAGGGGGGAGGTGTTACGAACCCTCCGAGCCCCACGAAGCTATAAAGTACGATGGACCAACGTAGCTAATATTTAGTATTGATCGAATGAAAGAAATGAGAACACAGGACGTGTGATATTACTTTTCCTTAAGTACCGCACAGAAATAGACTGCAATGTACGCGCACTTATATAATCATGGTAACGCTGTCGCGAGATAAGGAAACTCGGTACCACCCCTTGAAAGCAAGAACCTATAAATTTACCCTCTTTGAAACTTCATCACCCAAATGACAAAACGACATTAACAGAAGACAAACCATAAATTCGTCACCGACCAATGGCCAAGGAATGTTTACATGAAAGATCACGTCTTGAAAGAAAGGGAGTTACCACTACTCGTAAAGTACCCTGTCAATCGTCGAATTCAAACATACCATAAAATCTTACGACCAACCACTCAGGTAAATTAACCGAAATCTCATAATTCGCGAGGATTGACGCGGTGGAAATAAAAAGAAATCACCACCGGACCAAAAATAGTCACAGGGAGGAAACGGGCGAAATCAACAAGGGGAGCTAGGTGACTCAGACATCCCTTCCCAAAAACAATACAACATTTACTAACGCCCACGCAGCTAAGAAGTATAAAAGATCGCGATTTTGCGACCCCCTAGAGCAGTTCGAAATCAGACTCCAAGACGTCTCAGTTCGAAGTCAGAATTCATGCCAGTCAGTTCAAGATCAGTTTTTCATCAAAGTACCTTTTCGGACTTTGTCAGTTTGTCAAGTCGAGTCTCACTCTAGAAATCAAAGTCTAACGTACCGACTTAGAACAACCCTTTTATTCTAACTCACGCTACTACTATAACATCGGAAGCTATTTCTAAATTATAACCGAGAAGAACCATTTCGCGTGTCAACGCTTAATTAACTTTATAATCAACAGCTTGCGTATAATCGAGTGTGCCTATATTTGCGAACGAACATTATAACCGAGTGCGAAATATAGTGTGTGAATTTGTAACCAGCGCTGGACCGATATTGTAACCAGCTGCTTGACTATCTATTGTATCACGGCGACAAACCGTTGAGAGTCACCCTGCCGATTGTGCAACTCCATCTGCAAAAATTGTACAACCAACACCATTGTAAGGGGAAAAGGAACCTCCGGATTTGCTTGATCAATAAATCTAACCAGCGTGAGTAACATCTTCTTCATAACATGTGTGCAATCCCTCAACATCTTGCGACCATCGACTAGACGGCTCCAAGGTCATCCCACATTCCCGTATCGTTGACGAGACTTCCGTCCCTGGGTAAAGGACTTAACTGTCTTGACCCGAAAGAGAAGTCGTTACATACCGTGTTACGTTCTCCCCTTCGTATTTCCCCCGCCGACTAACCTCAACCAACTCCCGAGGACGTAACAGGTCCATCGTACTTTATAGCTTCGTGGGGCTCGGAGGGTTCGTAACACCTCCCCCCTTAAGACAGAGCATTGTGGATGCAATTGCAATGCTCGGCCACATGCCCTCATGTATCTTAGCAGATTCACCGAGTTATCTTTAAAATTCACACATATTACAACATACGTTTATATTGGTTAGTGATATCAAACATATAGTCAAATTCGCGTGCTATAATTACTATTGAGGCCATTATTCGGCTGACTCTCCGCGTCCCCAGCGGTGTGATACCCCTAATCCTTTCTCATATTTGTGCATAAGTTCTTGGGCTGCACCAAGTATTACCTGGTACTTTAAATTATCAAGATCTAGTTCTTTATGGGTGGCGAGTTTAGAGCATACTATTAATGGTTGCGTCTCTACTATACAATAAGCCGAATTAGCTGCTATTGCACACTCTATATTGAAATGCATCTTAATTTCTGCTAGTTTGAGAGTGGTTTCAAATAAATGCATTATGTTGTCTACTTCCAGTGGTTTGGCAATGCAGTCACTTTCCAGATACTGATTGTATATGGTCGTCATATTTAACAGGATGAATTGTTTTTCCAATGGTTCTCTCGTTCTTAGTTCCTTCGGTCCAGTAGATTCCGGGCCCCTTTCTTGTTTATCCAGGTCGCGGGGTGTTGGTTTCTTGTTTCGCCTTTCTTGTTGGCCTCTTCGTAGTCCTCGGGTGCCCATGTTTCTGTAACTGTCACGAATTCCAGGATTACCTATACCTTAAAACGTGTTAGAAGAGTTAACGGTCTTTTATATATATGATAATATATTTTGAGTATATATATACAGGGTGATTCGGTATAGGTAGTGCATCCGACACCTACGTATTCCAGGCTATATTCTGAACAAAATGACTTAGGCGTTTTAAAAAATACTAAATAGCTTTTAAATAGGAAGCAATAGAATTCTAGAATTCTCGACCAATCAGAGTTGCTGTTTCATTCATGATCGGAGACGCCTCAGGACCGGGTAATCAAGGCTCCGATTCGAAAAATTCGAAAGAGCGACAGAGTTCAGGCAGAATTTCGTTTCGCGAGCCCGGAAGTCTTTTGTTCCAACCGAAGTTTGCTGTCCCTCTCGATCGAATCATGTATCATACGACCGGTCGGCATTTGTCATTTATTCAATGAATTGTGCTGCGAAGTCCATTTATTTAATGTCGAAAACATTTTTCTTATGCAAGCATAGATCATTGATGATTCGTGCGTCTAATGCTTCGCCTCTTTCTCACGAGTAATTGTATTTATACTGGAAGTCTACAGTACTCTGCAAAAAATGTTTGATAATTGTAAATGATTTAAGAATCGAAGGTAACGACGCTCGATTCTCATGTGGCACAGCTTTCACGAAAAAAACTATTTCGCGTGTCTCATGCATCCGGCTTCATCCCACATGCTTTTTTGTGTGTACTGAGGCTCTGCAGTACTCGGTAAGAAACGATAGACAACCGTGGACGATTAAAGGAAGAGAGTCAACAATGCTTGATTCTGATGTGTCACAGCGTGCACAAAAAGAATTATGTCGTGCGTCCAAAGCTTCAGGCTCTTTCTCACGAGTTATTTTATTTATGCTGGAACTTTGTAGTACTCTGAAAAAAACGCTGGACAATCGTAATCGATAAAAGGATCATAGGTAACGATGCTCGATTTTCATGTGTCAGCTTCAACGAAGATAATGTTTCCACATGTCTGAAGCTTCCGGCTACTTCTCACACGTATTTTCATATACACTAGAACTCTCTGGTACTTGGAAAAAAATAATAGACAACCATAGCTGCTCGACAGATAGGAACTAACGATCCTCGATTCTTATCTGACGCAGCTTCCAGGGATTAAACTATTTCGCGAGTATCATGCTTCCGGCTCCTTCCCACATGTATTTTCGTGTGATCTGAGACGCTACAGTCCTCGGAAAAAACGTGAGATATCCGTGGACAATTAGAGGAAAAGAATCAACAATGCTCGTGTTGTGTCCCGATATTTCAAGATAGAGACTATCGTGAAAATAGGGATGAAGGTTTTGGGATCTACGCCAAACGAGTTAAACTCCAACTCAAGCAGCTACAAAATACTTGTAAAGTTTATTGACTAGGTTGGTTAAAAAAGGTTTAACAAGAAGTACAAGTAGATGGTTTTGCCTTCGAACCAAACCCGTCGCTGCCCTGATCAAGACTGACTTTTGGGATCGATACGTCGTCGCTCGAAAGGTGACGGCTATCGATCTTTTGCAATAATCTGACGAAGCATTGTTGCAATTATTTGCTCTAAATTGCCTAATTCTGCTGCGATAAGCAGTTGAATGCTCTTTTATTAGGTCGGTGATTGACCGCAGTTCGGTCGCTGACCGATGTTGTGAAATAGGGAAATTCCGGGTCACAACATCCCTCCCCCCTTGGAAGAACAAATCTCTCCCGAGATTGGCATTGCGACTTTGTGTTTGGTCCTTGGGCTTACAAATGTCGTTGTTTACATGTTTTTAGCGATTTAAAATTCTATAATTCCCATATAATTACATATTTGCACCCATTGCATGATTAATTATTTTGTGTCCCCGATACAAAGTGGGACATACGTATTTATATAATTCAGTTCGGTTATGTATGTATGTATGTGTTTATGTATGTCTCATGTCGAATTCGTGCGTTGTGTTTTTCGTATTACCTTACCACTAAGTGAGGGTACAGGTAACTTGCGTTTTGATGATTTAGCTGTTTGCGGCTCGGTCGCGCAGCTGATGATGGCCGGCTCGCTGTAGATCGCCACTGCGGGTGTGCGCTCTCGCTTCCGCATATAGAGATATATACAAGTCGCTCCGATTATTATCGGCACGATTGCTCCTATAGAGTAGCTTCCAATTGCGATTTGTCGTGTTACCTCTGCCTCGCGAATTCCTTTTATTTTTGTTTTCAGCGTTTTCAAACGTTCTCCGATTTTATTTATTTCTGCTGGATTATCTGACAATTTGTGAGGTAATTCGGGTACAATTGACGTATACTTTAATAATTGTATATCCTCATTTAGCATTGTCAAATTTGCTCGCGGTAAAAATTCGTTGTGTACAGTTTGTTTTATTTCTCCTATGGTTTCGATTCTAAAATTAGGAGTGGTGACGGAACATTTTCCGTCCAAAGCCAGAGTCCCTGTCCCAATTAATGTTGCATGTTCCAATTGTCGCGTTCCGCAATGTATTAATAAGGTTTCAGGTTCCGGCGCTACGTATAACCATTTACCACGGTGTTCTAATGCAATTATTAGCGTATTGTTTAACTGTACGATGCGCTGATGGCATTCCGCGTTTTTAACGTTGTGCGTGATATACATCGTTGTTTCGCATGATGTGCAAGTGTGCGCGGCTAATATGGCGCGTCTAGGTCTACATAGATAATGAGTTTTTAATTTTTTGCACGATCGCAGCTCGCTCTCGTCCATCATTAAACAAGATCTTCGCGTTTTTTCAACGATGACGATTGCATTTGTTACCTCTATAAATTGAAAGTGATTTCCTTCGATCTTCGCGGGCAATGGATACGCTCTATTTATTATGTATTCCTCGTGATTTATTAGTGGAATTTTGATTACCAGGACGAGTTCTGTCTCTACGCAATACGCACCTATTTCGCTAATTTCTAATAATTTTGGCATTTCTTCCGGCCGCACGGGCGTCGGAAACGACAGACCTTTCGGCAAGTACGTAATGGCGTTTTTTAAGTATTCTGCCATTTGCCCCGGGGGCAATATGCTTGGATTAACTAATCCTTTTGATAACCCTGCTATAAAATCTGTCAGTTGTCTGACTTCGCTAAACAGAGATTCGGTGATCATTCCCATTGTTGTAAGTTTCTCGTCTATTTGTTGTCGTTCATCTAACCTGTCCAGACGGTTTGTCAGGCTGTCCCGTACGCTCACGACGAGTGATTGTAATTGTTTCTGATTTTCCTCCAACCGTGTTGTTGATTTGTTGAACAGGTGTAATGTCGACTCGAGAATTTGAACGTTTTCGCTAAGGGCGTTTTCTAAAGCATTTTGATTGGTCCCCAATTTGTTGAGTTGTTCGTTGATTTCCGCAGCATCCTGTGCATCCATATTTCCCGTGACTGCCTTGATAATCGAGCCAAGGCCGTTAATTATGCCTCTACGGTGACGTGTTAATTTGCCACCCGTTATATCGTGGATTGCTCGAAGCTCTTGCTCGGTCCTCTGTAGCATTTTTGCTGCTGTGTCGGCAATCGTATTGCACAGCACGTCCTTCGTAGCTGCCCAAGTACACAGCCCTGTTAGATTTGTGAATGTATTTTTTATTTCCCTTTCTTGTTTTTCTAACGATCCGAGGTCCATTTTTATGATTAATTTCCATGTGTCGCTGGTTACGGATAAAGTTCCTATTTCTTCATAGTAAATCCCTGGGTTGGTTGAAAATTTGTCCACCCGGTATGTTTTCTCGTCCCTCTCGGCGGCGATAGCGACGAGGGGTACTAACCTGCGGAGAATATCGCTCGGTTATTTTTCTGTCTTTGTTCCACTCGTTTCGAGAAACTTTTCATTTTCTAACTCGCTTAATAGTCGTTGGAATTTATATTTTTTCGCGAATTTTGTTGGTTACGCGTTTTTTCCCCACCGGGGTGCGACGCTCGGTGTGATTCCCGCCTCGACGGATTTGATCGTCGAGGCGTCGCCTCATTTAGCAGCGAGACTTCGACGACACAATAACGTAAGTATTAATACGTTTTGTTTTACTGGTTTGCTTTATTTTATCTTTATTATATGAAAATTTTTCTATGTGCCCGTTTTTCTTTTTGTTCCAGATGGATTCTCTATATTTGGAAGGTGGAAACGCCGTTTTTGGTGCGGAGGGGGAGACTTACGAGCTGGTTTTGGTAAATATCTTTCCCCTTCTTTTAATTTTTGTAATATTTTTGTTGTGTGTTTTTTATATTTTTGTTTTTTTTGTTTGTGTTTGTTTCAGACTCCTCGCCTTCGCAAGAGGGTCGGCGGACCGTGGCCCTCTGGGTGGTGGAGGCGGGGCTTTGTAGCCCATGCGGTTGGGGTCCGCCGCAGGCGATGCCGCCTCCGCGAGGCGGTGGATCGCTTATGGGGTGATGACCCCGACTCACGTGAGGAGGCCGAATGGGGTGGCGTACCGGCCGACGTTTTCGGCCTGTGTCGCCTATTCTATGGTGATTTCACCCCCGAGGAGAGCTGGTTCCTCAGCCGGCCCCTTATGTGGTGGCTGCCGGCCCTTTTTCGGGGCACTGACGTGCCGGTGCCCTGGTTGTTTTAAGTTTTTTTTTTTTTTTTTTTTTTTTTTTTTTTTTTTTTTTTTTTTGAATATTGTAACAATATATTGAGAGACAATTGAAATTTGTTTGTTTATTTCTCTTTTTTCCTTTTTTTTCATTTCCTTCCTCTTTTCAGGGCGCGTGCGTTGGGGAGCCTCCGTGGGCTCTCCCTATTTTCTTTTATTTTATTTTATTTATTTTATTTTTATTTTTCACGTCGGTGGGGACGCCTCCGCGGGCTCCCCTTATAATGTCGAGCGTTATATTATATATATATAATTTTTTTTTTTTTCTCTTTTTTTTTTGCTGAGCCATGCGAGGCTCTTCGCGGCGCGATGGCTCCCGCGACGGTGTATGTGTGGGTGTGTGTGTGTGTGTGTACGTTGCCCTCGCTAGTGGGTGACGTACGGCTTGATGCGGTTCGCGTGCACGCGCATTGTTTTCCGCCCGCGGCCGATAACGTAGGTTTCGCTTGACTCCTCACTTTTGACCGTATAAGGTCCCACCCACTTGGGTGTGAGCTTGGCCGAGCGTCCTCGTCTGACCGTTTCGTCGAGGAGGAGGACGGTGTCGCCTGGGCGGTACTGTACCACTGATGCATTTCTGTCATAGTGTTGTTTCGCCTTTTCCTTGGCTCCCTTTACGTTCTCCCGCGCCTGCTGCCATGCTGCCCGCAGGCGTTCCCGCAATTCCGCGGCATAATCCTCATACGAGTAGGTCATTCGCGGGGCCTGCTGTAAAGCCGTCGGTAACTCTGCTCTCTCTCCGAAAACCAATTCGTGTGGTGTGAGCTTTGTCACCGAATGAGGTGTGGTGTTGTAAGTAAACATTGCGTACGGCAACCATTCGTCCCAATCCTTTTGGTCCTCTCCTATGAAATTTTTCAGGTATTCTGCGAGAGTCCTGTGGGATCTTTCCAGGGCTCCGTTTGATTGCGGATGATATGCGGTTGTTTGGATTTTCTCTATCCCGAGTAATTCGCATATCCCTTTGAAAGTCGCGCTCAGAAAATTTGTCCCTTGGTCTGACAGAATTATTGCCGGAGCGCCGAATTTGCAAATAATTTCGGTGGTCATGGCTTTTGCGACTGTATTCGCCTCTTGATTTTCCAAAGGCAACGCTAGACTGTACTTTGTTAGTAAATCCTGAAAGGTAAGTATATACCTATTCCCTTTTCCCGTGATCGGTAGGGGTCCTACTATATCGACGGCACATTTTTCAAAAGCACGCGTCGGTGTGTCTGTGGTGACCATCGGGGCCTTTGCCTTTTTTCCTACCTTGTTCCTCTGGCATTTGTCGCACCGTTGTATATAGGTAGCGACGTCCTTTTTCATTCCAGGCCAATTATGCTTATCTCGTATCCTCTGCAGTGTTCGCTTGATGCCCTGGTGCCCACCTAGAGGGGCATCGTGGTATTCCCTCATGATTTCGAGGCGCTCACGCTCGTCGGGGCATGGTACGCCTATGCTGCAGCCAT
This sequence comes from Heteropelma amictum, assembly GCA_959613375.1. Lineage (NCBI taxonomy): Eukaryota > Metazoa > Arthropoda > Insecta > Hymenoptera > Ichneumonidae > Heteropelma > Heteropelma amictum. The sequence continues at coordinate 2,347,076 of OY390724.1, forward strand.
CCTCCTCGCTCTCGCTGTCGGTGCCGTCGCTCGGCCCGCGCGATGCACGCAGAGTTTCCCCCGGCACCGCGCTTCCCCGGGCCGCCTCGCCAGCACGAGGGGCCTCGCTAGCCGTGCGAGAGCGCTCTCTCCGTCCTTCTTCCTCTTGTGGCTCGGGCCTGTTCTCCTTTTCCTCTCTTTCTTTCGCTTGCGCTCGAGTGAGCGCGTAGATGCGACTTAACGCGTCAGCGTTTGTATTTATTTTTCCAGCTTTATGCTGTATTTCGTAGTCGTATTCTTCTAATTTAATTCTCCATCTCATTAACCTTGATCCAGGATCTTTTACCCCGAATAACCATGTTAATGGCTTGTGGTCTGTTACGATTGTAAATTTCGTTCCGTAAATATACGGTCGAAATTGATTAACAGCCCACACAATTGCAAGTAGCTCTTTTTCGGTAGTGGAGTAATTTGTTTCGGCCTTGTTTAACGTTCTACTAGCGTAACAAATTGGCAAATCTTCACCGATCTTCCCTTGAGACAATATCGCTCCGATCGCTTTATCCGATGCGTCTGTCGTAATAACGAAACGCTTCGAGAAATCGGGATATTGTAGTATCGGGGCGGTGGTTAAAGCCTCTTTCAGGCGTTCGAACGCAGCCTCACATTGTTCCATCCACGCGAATTTAACCTCCTTTTTTGTTAAGTCGGTCAGAGGCTTCGCAATACTGGAGAAGTTTTTGATGAATCGGCGATAATATCCCGCCAGTCCCAGGAACGATTGTACGTCTTTCATATTTTTTGGTGTTGGGAAATTTTTTACTGCCTCGATTTTGCTTTCATCGGGCTTTACTCCGACCTCGGTTATTACGTGACCGAGATATTGCGTTTCCTTACGCATAAATTTGCATTTTCTCGGTTGTATGCGTAAATTCGCTGTCCTTAGCCTCGCTAACACTTCTCTCAAGCGATTATTGTGCTCGGTGAGTGAGGTTCCGTATATCACGATGTCGTCGAGGTAAACGTAGCATTTTATATCCTGTAAACCGGTTAATACCGTGTCCATCAGTCGCTGAAAAGTCGGAGGCGCATTTTTTAATCCGAAGGGCATACGGTTGTACTCGTAGTGACCCAGAGGTGTGGAAAAAGCGGTTTTTGCTTTATCCTTCTCAGCCATCGGGATCTGGTGAAATCCTGAGGCGAGATCCAAGGTCGTGAAGTATTTTGCCTTTCCCAACTGATCCAATATCTCGTTGATATTGGGCAGTGGATAAGAGTCGCCTTCCGTCGCGAGATTTAGTTTGCGGAAGTCGACGACGACTCTTTTCCGAACTGTGCCATCGGTATCAGCCTTTTTGGGCACGACGAGCAACGGAGCATTCCATTGGCTCGTACTGGGCCGGATTACTCCATCCTCTAGCATTTGTTGTGCCTGTTTCTGCACTTCCTTCCGGTGCTCCTCTGGCAATCGGTACGGACGTACTTTGATCGGCGTTGTTCCAGGTTTCACGGATATTTGATGCTCGACGGCATCGGTGTAGCCTAGTTTTTCTCCTTCTAGGTGAAATACGTCGGAGAATTCCTCGCAAATTTCTCGGAGTTTCTTTTCTTCTTCCGAGTTTAAATGCGAGTCCCCGCTGACCTCTAGTCAGATTTTTTCCGATCGCTCCTTGCTATATTTCCCTTGACTGTGCGGTATCTCGCGAATTTCCGTTTGCTCGCATTTTTCTGCGGGCTCCTCTCCGATCCAGTCGAGTTCCTTGATTTCGACGGTCGGTCGTTTTATTATTTGCGCCTCTTCTAGGGCGTTCATAATTAAAACAGGACAAGAGTGCGTCTCTGACCTCGTTACCCCTTCGCCAAGTGTTATTCCCGGGCGGATTTCCTGTTTTTTCACATAACCAGCGCCTTCCCCTGGCGTCCTGGCCCATAATATGTATTCTGACCGGGCAGGTATTTTTATTTGCTTCGATCCGCGTACGAAGCGTAACTTTTCCCTAAAAATTTGGAATATTCTGCCGCCCAATATATTCGCTTTGTATTTTACGATGAGGTCCATTCCCAGCAGCCCGTCGACCTCCAGAGGTACGTCCTTGCTGACTACGTGGAAATCGTGTTTGATGACGGATGCAGGGGTCTTTATCTCTAGTTCCGCTTTGCATAGTGAGCGGAAGGCTGTTCCTCCGAGACCGTGGAGTTCAATTACCTCATCGACGATAGGAGTATCGTCGCGCAATTCGTTGACCCGTACTATGCAGCATTGTGCACCTGTATCGCAGCGTAACGTGAGAAGTCCCTCACGCGCTTGCGACGAGCGAAAATGCAGGTCACTAGGGTGGATGCTCGGGCCTGAAGCGCTGACTTGGCAAATTCTCGCCGGGGCGTTGACGCGCTGTGCCTCGGCTTTGCCGTGCTGTAGATCCCCGATTGTTTTACATCGCCGGGGTCCCTGTTTTTCCTTTTTGGCTTTCTCTCGCGTTTCGACTTTTGTTGCGGTTAGCGTTCCCACCGCGAGAGAGCTTATCGTCCTTTGACTTTCGGAGCTTGAATTTTTCTCCGGTGTCCCTTTGTACGGGAACCTTCCATTTTGTCCCGGTGCCGTTGGTTGACCCGATCCTCCTTGATCCTTGATCCTTTTTCGGCAGTCTCTGATTTTGTGGCCTTTCTTTTTACAATAATGGCACATAATGTCCAACTGTTGGATTGTTTTCGTCTGCGCAGGCAGGCTCTGCCGCCCTTGCCCTGACGACTGGCCCTGAGTGGCCTGTGCTACCTGTGTACCTCCCCAGGACTTCCGTTTGTCGCTGAACGAGGTGTATGGTGGCCCTTGGTATTTTTGTTGGGTTCGCTCCCCTCCATGGGAGAACCTTTTCGCGATTATTCGCGTCTCTTCGATGCCCTTTTCCTCCTCTGTCGCCCCTCTAATTGCTTCTCGGAGATTCGTGTAGCCTCGAGACCTTACTAAGAGCTGAAGGTCCCTGCGTAACCCTCGCTCGAAGTTGTTAAGGGCGAACTGACGGAGTAACTGTTCAACGGCCTTTTTCCCAATTTCGTGGGTGATTTCTGCCGTACAGCCGGCAATTAACTCCATAGTTATAGTTTCTACACGATGTGCGTATGCTTGCACTGATTCCTCGGGCTGCTGTCGACATGTATTAAACTCGACCTGTAGCGCGGGAACCGTACGTTGTTTTTCGTATAACGTACGTAGCTCTTCTATTAGCTCCTCTACGGTTTGGAGATCGCGAAAGCGCAAGTCTGCGGCCGCTCGGCCCTGTATTTCTAAACTTAATATGGCTGTGAGGAGGTTCGAACTGTTCGCGGGATCCACCGAATCTGCAGCGTATTTTGCCGCTCTAATAAAGTCTGTGACGAGCTCCGGTTTGGAGGCGTCGAACACAGGGAGACTGTTTCTCGCATCCTTTATTGTCATGTACTCTACTGTATTTGGCATGTTTGCTGTATGCGGGTTCAGCAATGAGAAATCGTCGAGATTTATTTCACGCGCGCGCTCTGTATCTACGGGGCTAAAAGATTCGTCCCCGTCGGTCGTAGATTCGTCCGGGTTGGAAAAACGTACGCGTTTCGGAAATTTAAGTTTCGCTAAAGTTTCCGGTGACAGATACAAACTTTCTGCGCTGCTAGTTTCGCGTCTGCGTTTTTTAGACTGCTCTTCGTCGTCTGAGAGCTCATATACTACCCGTGACTCGAAAAATGAATCTAGGGACCGCGATAAATGACGGTTACCTCGCAAACATAAGCGGTTATACTGTTCGTCGTCCGACATACGAGTTAACTAATTTCTCTGGCTTTGGAGGATCTCAGAAAAATAAAATGTTCCGTCACTTACAGGTAGATGATCGCAAGTTGCATGACGATTCTCGTGACGTTTCTCGTACAGGATCTTCGTCCTCTTCGCGTTCCTTTGCTTGACGCGGCTGTCCTTGTTGAGTCCTTGATGCAGCTGGGCCTTCCGGTGATCCTCGGGATCCGGGATTTCTCGTACGTGGCTCGACTCGGTCGCAGCACGTTCCGTGGGTGATGTTTTCGACTCGGTCGATGCAGGCACTCTCACACGCGAGGTGACTCGGTCACTCCGTTCGCGATACACAAGTGTGCAATAGTATTTTGTGATTTAAAGCGATAATTGAGTTGTGGCGATCCCACCGCTGCCACCAATGTTGTGTCCCGATATTTCAAGATAGAGACTATCGTGAAAATAGGGATGAAGGTTTTGGGATCTACGCCAAACGAGTTAAACTCCAACTCAAGCAGCTACAAAATACTTGTAAAGTTTATTGACTAGGTTGGTTAAAAAAGGTTTAACAAGAAGTACAAGTAGATGGTTTTGCCTTCGAACCAAACCCGTCGCTGCCCTGATCAAGACTGACTTTTGGGATCGATACGTCGTCGCTCGAAAGGTGACGGCTATCGATCTTTTGCAATAATCTGACGAAGCATTGTTGCAATTATTTGCTCTAAATTGCCTAATTCTGCTGCGATAAGCAGTTGAATGCTCTTTTATTAGGTCGGAGATTGACCGCAGTTCGGTCGCTGACCGATGTTGTGAAATAGGGAAATTCCGGGTCACAACACTCGATTCTCATGTGGCATATCTTTCACGAAAAAAACTATTTCGCAAGTCTCATGCTTCCTGCTTCTTTCCACATGCATTTTTGTGTGTACTGAGGCTCTGCAGTACTCGGTAAGAAACGATAGACAACCGTGGTCGATTAAAGGAAGAGAGTCAACAATGCTAGATTCTGATGTGTCACAGCGTGCACAAAAAGAATTATTTCGTGTGTCCAAAGCTTCAGGCTCTTTCTCACGAGTTATTTTATTTATGCTGGAACTTTGCAGTACTCTAAAAAAAATGCTGGACAATCGTAATCGATAAAAGGATCATAGGTAACGATGCTCGATTTTCTTGTGTCATAGCTTCAACGTAGATAATGTTTCCACATGTCTGAAGCTTCCGGCTACTTCTCACACGTATTTTCATATACACTAGAACTCTCTGGTACTTGGAAAAAAATAATAGACAACCATAGCTGCTCGACAGATCGGAACTAACGATCCTCGATTCTTATCTGACGCAGCTTCCAGGGATTAAACTATTTCGCGAGTATCATGCTTCCGGCTCCTTCCCACATGTATTTTCGTGTGATCTGAGACGCTACAGTCCTCGGAAAAAACGTGAGATATCCGTGGACAATTAGAGGAAAAGAATCAACAATTTTTGTGTGTACTGAGGCTCTGCAGTACTCGGTAAGAAACGATAGACAACCGTGGACGATCAAAGGAAGAGAGTCAACAATGCTTGATTCTGATGTGTCACAGCGTGCACAAAAAGAATTATTTCGTGCGTCCAAAACTTCAGTCCACGGTTGTCTATCGTTTCTTACCGAGTACTGCAGAGCCTCAGTACACACAAAAATGCATGTGGAAAGAAGCAGGAAGCATGAGACTTGCGAAATAGTTTTTTTCGTGAAAGATATGCCACATGAGAATCGAGCATTGTTGATTCTTTTCCTCTAATTGTCCACGGATATCTCACGTTTTTTCCGAGCACTGTAGCGTCTCAGATCACACGGAAATACATGTGGGAAGGAGCCGGAAGCATGATACTCGCGAAATAGTTTAATCCCTGGAAGCTGCGTCAGATAAGAATCGAGCATCGTTAGTTCCGATCTGTCGAGCAGCTATGGTTGTCTATTATTTTTGTCCAAGTACCAGAGAGTTCTAGTGTATATGAAAATACGTGTGAGAAGTAGCCGGAAGCTTCAGACATGTGGAAACATTATCTTCGTTGAAGCTATGACACATGAAAATCGAGCATCGTTACCTATGATCCTTTTATCGATTACGATTGTCCAGCATTTTTTTTAGAGTACTGCAAAGTTCCAGCATAAATAAAATAACTCGTGAGAAAGAGCCTGAAGCTTTGGACACACGAAATAATTCTTTTTGTGCACGCTGTGACACATCAGAATCTAGCATTGTTGACTCTCTTCCTTTAATCGTCCACGGTTGTCTATCGTTTCTTACCGAGTACTGCAGAGCCTCAGTACACACAAAAAAGCATGTGGGATGAAGCACGAAGCATGAGACTTGCGAAATAGTTTTTTTCGTGAAAGCTATGCCACATGAGAATCGAGCATTGTTGATTCTTTTCCTCTAATTGTCCACGGATATCTCACGTTTTTTCCGAGGACTTTAGCGTCTCAGATCACACGAAAATACATGTGGGAAGGAGCCGGAAGCATGATACTCGCGAAATAGTTTAATCCCTGGAAGCTGCGTCAGATAAGAATCGAGGATCGTTAGTTCCGATCTGTCGAGCAGCTATGGTTGTCTATTATTTTTTTCCAAGTACCAGAGAGTTCTAGTGTATATGAAAATACGTGTGAGAAGTAGCCGGAAGCTTCAGACATGTGGAAACATTATCTTCGTTGAAGCTATGACACATGAAAATCGAGCATTGTTACCTATGATCCTTTTATTGATTACGATTGTCCAGCATTTTTTTCAGAGTACTGCAAAGTTCCAGCATAAATAAAATAACTCGTGAGAAAGAGCCTGAAGCTTTGGACGCACGAAATAATTCTTTTTGTGCACGCTGTGACACATCAGAATCAAGCATTGTTGACTCTCTTCCTTTGATCGTCCACGGTTGTCTATCGTTTCTTACCGAGTACTGCAGAGCCTCAGTACACACAAAAATGCATGTGGAAAGAAGCAGGAAGCATGAGACTTGCGAAATAGTTTTTTTCGTGAAAGCTATGCCACATGAGAATCGAGCATTGTTGATTCTTTTCCTCTAATTGTCCACGGATATCTCACGTTTTTTCCGAGGACTTTAGCGTCTCAGATCACACGAAAATACATGTGGGAAGGAGCCGGAAGCATGATACTCGCGAAATAGTTTAATCCCTGGAAGCTGCGTCAGATAAGAATCGAGGATCGTTAGTTCCGATCTGTCGAGCAGCTATGGTTGTCTATTATTTTTTTCCAAGTACCAGAGAGTTCTAGTGTATATGAAAATACGTGTGAGAAGTAGCCGGAAGCTTCAGACATGTGGAAACATTATCTTCGTTGAAGCTATGACACATGAAAATCGAGCATCGTTACCTATGATCCTTTTATCGATTACGATTGTCCAGCATTTTTTTCAGAGTACTGCAAAGTTCCAGCATAAATAAAATAACTCGTGAGAAAGAGCCTGAAGCTTTGGACGCACGAAATAATTCTTTTTGTGCACGCTGTGACATATCAGAATCAAGCATTGTTGACTCTCTTCCTTTGATCGTCCACGGTTGTCTATCGTTTCTTACCGAGTACTGCAGAGCCTCAGTACACACAAAAATGCATGTGGAAAGAAGCAGGAAGCATGAGACTTGCGAAATAGTTTTTTTCATGAAAGCTATCCCACATGAGAATCGAGCATTGTCGATTCTTTTCCTCTAATTGTCCACGGATATCTCACGTTTTTTCCGAGGACTGTAGCGTCTCAGATCACACGAAAATACATGTGGGAAGGAGCCGGAAGCATGATACTCGCGAAATAGTTTAATCCCTGGAAGCTGCGTCAGATAAGAATCGAGGATCGTTAGTTCCGATCTGTCGAGCAGCTATGGTTGTCTATTATTTTTTTCCAAGTACCAGAGAGTTCTAGTGTATATGAAAATACGTGTGAGAAGTAGCCGGAAGCTTCAGACATGTGGAAACATTATCTTCGTTGAAGCTGACACATGAAAATCGAGCATCGTTACCTATGATCCTTTTATCGATTACGATTGTCCAGCGTTTTTTTCAGAGTACTACAAAGTTCCAGCATAAATAAAATAACTCGTGAGAAAGAGCCTGAAGCTTTGGACGCACGACATAATTCTTTTTGTGCACGCTGTGACACATCAGAATCAAGCATTGTTGACTCTCTTCCTTTAATCGTCCACGGTTGTCTATCGTTTCTTACCGAGTACTGCAGAGCCTCAGTACACACAAAAAAGCATGTGGGATGAAGCCGGATGCATGAGACACGCGAAATAGTTTTTTTCGTGAAAGCTGTGCCACATGAGAATCGAGCGTCGTTACCTTCGATTCTTAAATCATTTACAATTATCAAACATTTTTTGCAGAGTACTGTAGACTTCCAGTATAAATACAATTACTCGTGAGAAAGAGGCGAAGCATTAGACGCACGAATCATCAATGATCTATGCTTGCATAAGAAAAATGTTTTCGACATTAAATAAATGGACTTCGCAGCACAATTCATTGAATAAATGACAAATGCCGACCGGTCGTATGATACATGATTCGATCGAGAGGGACAGCAAACTTCGGTTGGAACAAAAGACTTCCGGGCTCGCGAAACGAAATTCTGCCTGAACTCTGTCGCTCTTTCGAATTTTTCGAATCGGAGCCTTGATTACCCGGTCCTGAGGCGTCTCCGATCATGAATGAAACAGCAACTCTGATTGGTCGAGAATTCTAGAATTCTATTGCTTCCTATTTAAAAGCTATTTAGTATTTTTTAAAACGCCTAAGTCATTTTGTTCAGAATATAGCCTGGAATACGTAGGTGTCGGATGCACTACCTATACCGAATCACCCTGTATATATATAAAAATGAAAAATCTTTCTCCTATGTCTTCGGAAGTAGCGCTTTTCTTGCTTTTGGAGTGCCGCGTCCCCAGGTTGAGGTGGAGGGTTGATTGGAGTCATATGGATCTTTGAAAGGGGTAGTTGGTCTCGTTTCTGACCATCCTTTGTTTTTCGTTTGCAGTATTTTCATTTCTACGTGGGTTGCCTGTTCTTCTGGGGGTTCTTCGGGTCTAGCCCGAGCTTTGGTACTTGTGTCGCAGCATCTTAACCTCTTGGTGACTCGCGTAAACCATGATTCGTTGGTTTTTGGTGATTCTGGTTCTTGATACTCGTCTGATTCTGATTCTGCTTCTGATTCTGCCCAGCTTACCACCGCCGTTGTACTTGCGTCGGGGCGGTTGCGGAGGAGCCCATCGATAGCCATCCCCTCATTGGGTGTATTTTGCCGTGGTGTATCATACGGGTTTTCTGTTATTGTCGTGATGCTTCCCTTGTTTGGTTTCGGTATTATCCATGGTAGTATAATGAAGTACCCGACAGAGTTTTCCCGGGCAATCTCCCGAGCTGCTCGAAGTCCCTTAAGAAACTTCATAATTTCAACTTCGTTTCTCCTCATATAGTGAAGGTCTATGGTACCGCTTGGTATATCGCATTGCCATGGATGCATCCTGTAAGGAGAGAAAGAAGAAAAAGAATAAGGAAGGGTGGTTTGTAATCCCTTGTGCCCCCCCTTTCACTATTCCGGTGGCGCCAGGGTGTATGCAACGGAGAGTGCCTCGTGATCCCGGGTTTTGCCGAGAGATCTCGTTAGTTGTTGACTAGGGTAGAGAGGCACGTTAATATCCCCGTAGCGTTGTTCGTCTATTGGCGCGCTCTCCCTCGGGGTGGTCTGAAATGGTTCTCTAGGTCTGAGATGCAGTAAGAGATGGGTTACCGAGCTCCAGACCGCTCCTAGCATTTGTATCGACCATCCATAAGCAGCATGTAGTGCGTACCCATGTATTGCGGTATCGGCTATGAGTTTTATTAAGCGGAAAACCATCAGTATTCCTATGAATCCCGCGCTCGCGGTACTGAATGTCATGAAAGATCCCCAGATCTTTTTCCAGGCGTTGTTAGTTAGAGTTTCTAGTGTCTTTTCGTCCAACAAGCTCATTATTGACAATCCTTGCCGCACAGTGGGCTCGCCAGTCAAACTTCTTGCGACTGTGTTTAATATAGCTGGTTTCTCGATTGGGAACATTATGTAGTTCTTAAGTTTTTCGATTTCTTTTTGGGAATAGATTCCGCTTGTAGCAAGGTATTCGGGACTAACGTATTTCCACGTGGGTTTGGTTTGAGGTGTTATCTTGGGTGGAGTCACCGCTTCTATAGGTCCCGGCAAAAATGTATACCAGGCGTCTTCTAGCTGGTACATCGTTGGTATCATGATATTGCAAGTTATCTGTGTACCTGAGTGTTGAATTATGTGGGTCCGTGGTGTTAGAAACAAACTTTGGTTGGACTTCCTTATGGGTAATTCTAAATAGCATTCCTCCGTTCTTCTAATGATTACGTTAACTGGGACACATTTGATGATGTGTACGACTTCGCCGGCTACTACGGCCATGTACCCAGGTCCCTTCATAAATTGATAAGCGAATTCGTCTGGTGTTTGGACGGCGATTGAGAGCGCATTTTTCAACACTTGTCTCTCCAAGTCGCAGGTTTGGTACAGTACCTTCTGGTAGAGGAGGTTCACCTGATCTCGTATATGCCTCTCTACGTATACAAACTTTGTATTCATATAAGTGAACATATCCATGTTTTCCATCATTACATGGTTGGTTGGGATTGAGCCTTGGTTTAACTCCAGGATAAAAAGCTTGGGGTATTCTGTTTGGATTAATATGTGTCCGCATTTCGCGTGGTTGCCCTTCTTTACAAGTGCAAATGTCACCTCAGGGGTGTTGATCATATATAACGTTTCTGACCTAGTCTGTGTTGCATCCTCTACTCTTCTTGACATGCCATCGTATAGTACGTCGTATTGGCTGAATTTGCAGTCCTCTGGTGGTAGGGGATTCCAGAACGCGTATCCTCCTTCAAAATCTAAGCATCTTCCACTTGATAGTTCGCATGTTGCGCCGGATTGGAGTGTTACTTGGTTGGAATTTAGACTTACGACTCCGTAATAGTCCAAGAGGGTGATTTTTATTACGCCCTGAACTACTACATCGTTCCATGTCCCATAGGGATCCGAATATTGGGTGCCTTTGCAAGACCCGTCCATGGTTAACTTCCCTGCTAAAGTGACGCTGTGGCGGGTCGTCGCGTTTGATTTGAGTCCAGTGATTATGAGGTTTGAAGAGTACTTGTAAACTCCTACGCGGTGTAAATCCGAGCAGGTTTCTGGTCCTATCTCGTCGAGGTATTCGGTCTGTCCTTGAGCAACAGGGGACACGTGCGAGTGCATTCCACAGTAGAAGGCAGTTCGTTGTATCGAGATTTTACACTGTATGATTTTTGCTTTACTGAATTTATTTACCTGTAGTAGCTCGATTTGGACATTGTCGGTCTTGAGCTTGAGTGGGGGTATGTTACATTCCTCCACGTCCAGCAGGGACAGGGTGGTGATATTTAGTTGATCGGAGCCACAGTCGTATCCAACGAGGGCCCCGACTGGGCTAAGCAAAAACAACGTGAGGAATGACAGCAGGGTCATAATATTACCTTTCTTCTTTTTCGGTTGTGTTTCCGAAGCCCCGCTAGTTGAAGGTCCTTGGCCTGTGCCTTTTGCAGGTGCGAGAGATGATGCTACCGCGGACATGTCTACGTAAATTCCTTCCTCTTCTGGACATGTGACTGGGGTGTTGAGTAGTTGCAGGGTTTGTGGCCTTGGCGTGAAGCTTGTTATTTCGTTCAACTCCTCTTGTTCGATAATGCGTTTCCAGTGATTCCAGATATACTTCCTTGTCCGGATGGCCTTATTCAACGCACAGCTGTATCTCTCTTCCAGCCGGTCTCCGTGGTAGATACAAAAGCATCGGGTGGAAGGCAGTTGAACTCGTGTTGCCGTCCGTTGACCGATATCGATAACCTTGCAGGTCAAGATTTGACTTAAGTAATCGCTGGAGGTTTTTTCAGTAGTATATACCCTTTTGGCTATCGAGCCAAGCCCTCTCAACTTTTCTACTGTCCAGTGGTATGGGACACTTCCGCTTTCCCATGGAAGGCCGTGTATGTCGATCGACTGGTGGTATGCCTCGGTTTCCGTCAGGTTTGTTAGTAGTTCCCGATCGACCGGGGGACCCATGATCCAACTATCCATGTGGGCACCGGCTAGTGACACTACGGCGATTTCCTTTGGTACGAAGAGGTGGTCGTTTAGCTTGTATCCTTCGATCTCGATGACATACGAATGGTCTCTCCCCATTTTTCCTTCCTGCAAAAGAAAGGCTTTATTGATGTTCGTCGCTTGATTCGGCGTTTATGTCTAGATTTGATGGTGATATACGGAGTCGGTTTGGGTGTATAATTCTGCTTTCTTGTCCCACTTTAATTTTTACATTCCCGTCTCTTTTAATTTCGATAATTTCATGCGGTCCAGTGTAATGGTCGCCGAATTTTCCTTGCTTCTGACCTCTTTGCAAAAACACTCTATCTCCAAGGCTAAATACTTGTGGATTCATCTTCCTGTCGTAGTACTTCTTCGATTTTTGTTTTGCTGCTATTAGATTTTCCTTCGCGGTTTCTTGGACGTCGTATAATCTGGTAGCGAGTTCCGTTAGATAATCTCCATAGGTACGCTGTTCTTCTACCGGTTCTCGTTCAAAAGATGGTTGTCGAGCTAGTTTCCCAAATACTAATTCATATGGTGTGTGCTTAGTTCCCTCGTGGATACTGGTGTTGTATGAAAAAGTGGCCAGTTCTAGCCATTCCTCCCATTCTTCGTCCTTGTTGATGAAAAGTTTCAAATATTCCACCAGTGAATGATGTGATCTCTCCAATGATCCGTTCGATTGTGGATGATATGCCGTTATTCGAAATTGTTTGATCCTGAATTCTTTGCTATTCCCTTCATCAGGTTACTTAGGAAGTTAGCTCCTTGATCCGTCAGTATTATTTTTGGTGCTCCGAAAATGCATATGAAATTCTTGATGAGGGCGTCAGCGATATTTGCTGATGTAGCTTTATCCAGCGGTATAGCTAGAGAGTACTTCGTCAATAGGTCTTGTATTGTGAGTATATATACATTACCGTTTCTGGTTATTGGTAGAGGTCCAACAATATCCATTGCTATTTTATCGAACGCAGAGTCTGGCGTATCCGTGATTATCATTGGTTGTCTAGTTTTAATGCGCACTAATTTCTTCAGGTGGCATTTTAAACACCGTTCGATATATCGTTGTATGTCATCCTTCATATTTTCCCAATAGTATGGTTGTCGAATTCGATTGTAGGTTTGGTTACTCCTTTGTGTCCTCCTAAAGCTGAATCATGTGCTTCTTTCATTATTTCCTTGCGTTTCTCCGTTGGTGGGTATTGAATTTGTCCTAGACAAACTATCAACTGTGTCTCTATTCCTTTCATACCCTTGCGTAGTGCCTTGGTTATACCTTCCCAATCCATTCCATGGATTTCTTTGGTTTTTGCGATGCTAATCGTTCGAAGATGACCTTCCTGTAGCTTCTTTCCGAGCTCGCTGCAAATTTTAGACAGTTCCTGCTGATTCAATGACCTTTCATTGGTGCCTCTGAGTATTACGGCAACGTGATGTTTTGTGGCGTTCTTGATGACTCTGATCTCGCCGAATTTTGCCTTGGGAAATTTCGGTAAAGCACGTCTCTCGAGCAGATCTCGTGATCCATTATCACATGGCTCCCCTGTCTCAGAAACGAAATACAAATAGTTATCTTTTCTCATAAAAAGTTGTTCTCTTACCTCGATGGCAGGTAAGGATTTTTCGTTAATTGAGGCAGAGTCTATGTCCTCTTTTTGTTCTTGGACTTCTTCATCACTGGACTCTTCGTACATGTCTATATCTGCTAGTCCGTCCACTTGATCGAAGAAATAGTCTTCAGATTCGTCTCCTGATATACTGAAGGCATCTTCTCACTTTAAGCGCCTCAAAAATAGGCTGTTTTTGCGATTTTTTTTCGAGGATTTTTGCTTAAAATTATGGGATAAAACGGATCCTATGTAATAAACACATCTTTCAAGTACATGAAAAAATGTTTTTTTTATTTTTTTAAACAATTATTATAATACATCAGTAGCATCGAAAAACCCGTGTAAAAATGTTATGGTCGTGGCTTGTTGATGGTATCTCCGAGACGGGTCGTCTGAAACAAAAAAATAAAACTGTTTTAGATTCAGTATGTCAGTGGCTACAGCGCATATCATCAGATTTTTGATATTCGCGAAAATAACAAAATGGCGCACGTTTGTCGAAAAAGTAAAAAAAAACCACGATTTTTTTGCAGTTTTTTGTAAAAAAAAAATTCTTAAAATCAAAATTTCAAAAATCTGATGATATGCGCTATAGCCATAACTATGAAGCATATGTCATTCAAATTTCATGACAATCGGCCGGATAGTTTCCGAAATTTCATCAACAAAGCACCGAAAAACCTTGTTTTGAGATAACTGCGTTTAAAGTTTTGGTTGCAGAAAAATCATGAAAAAACCTTACCTCGGGTTAATCAGCGATGCCTGCTCCATACAATGGACCTTCCGATTCTTCGTAGAAGGTGTGTTCGTCCAAAATAGCTTCCCTTCGTCTCGACCTAGTCTCTTTTGAAGCGTTAGAGCTGCGGCGGTTCCCTACGCGTACGCGATCACTGTCGCGTTTCTCGGCGTATTGAACGGCGATAGGGCCTAGTTTGACACCCATCACCTCCAAAATTTTTAAAACAGGTTGTAGCCCTTCGTTATAAATGCATGCCGCTGTTTGGCAAGCAATTTCCACGGTTTTTCTTCCCGTAAAAACGTGTTTCGGCGCCATTGCCCAGACACAGCTGTTGAAACACTCGTTGTTATTTTGGGTAAACTTTACACTTCACATATTGTTGTAATGTAGAAAAAACAAGAAAAAACTGAATAATACTATATCCAGCCGTTGGATCGATGTGTACATCGAAACTTGTATCGTCCAATTTTTTTAATTTTGCTGCACTCGCACTAGCATGACTCGTATCTGCTTCAGACTGGTGTGGAAGCACTCCACGAAATTTTCTTTTTTTAGATTTCGAACTTGGACGTCGCCACGTGGCACTTTGTTGCGAAGTCTTTTTATCCATTATAACAATCCTGAGCGCAGAGATGTTGCCGTTACGAAGTTTCAAATTAGACTGATGAAATAACAGTTTAGCATCGTTGCCGAGTGATTTTCTTTTGAAAAATGCACGTGTTAAGGTCTTATTACATGAGTATAGACCCGAAAACAGAATATACCTAAGCAAGGGGTACTACATTAACAAAAGAACACGGCTATTCAATTGTATAGAGTCAGATATACAGGGACCGTCCGAGCGGCGTGAAAGGGATCGCCGGGTACTCTCAGGTAGTCACCTAACGGTCGCCAAAAAATGTAGTTAGACTCGTCCGATCTTTATGAAATTTCGAGATGACATTTTTGAAGATATGTACTTTCAAAATTAAAAAAAAAAAAAAATCGATTTTTTTAAATTTCCAAAGTGAGAAGACGCCTGAAGGTCTCATTGCATGTTAAATCATTTATCTCTTCTTCCGGTGACTGTTCGGTAATCGTTGGAGCTTCATTTACGTCGGGTATTCGCTTCTTCAATTCCCTTGTAGTCCTTTTTGCTGTCTTGGTACTTGTCATGTCAGTTTCTGTCCTAGCGCTACGTAGGCGGCTAGCTATCGGTCCTTCATCTGGAAGTGGCTGTGTGGCTGATCCCTTTTCCATTTTGTCCTTCCTACTTGTGCTTCGCATGAGGTGCCTCCTTAATCTCTTTATTAAGGGTTCATTCTCTAATTCCTCTTCTTCTTCAGTTGAGCTTTCGTGCGTCTTACGTATTGGATGGATTCTCTTCGTCGGAATTCCTGTATTCTCCTTTACGCATGGATTTCGTGATAGTGCATCAGCGTTTACATTCGTTTTTCCGGCTTTATATATTACCTCGTAGTCATATTCCTCTAGTCGCAATAGCCAGCGCGTTAACCGTGAGGTAGGATCCTTTGAGGTGTGTAACCATACCAGCGGCTTATGATCGGTCACGAGGTTGAAGCGTCTACTGTAGAGATACGGTCGAAATTGTGATACTGCGTGTAGTATTGCGACAGCTTCTTTTTCGTACGTGCTGTATTTTTGTTCAGCGTCGTTTAGTACGCGTGAGGTATAGGCTATAGGACGGTCCTTCCCTAGAGTCCCTTGACTGAGTATTCCTCCTACTGCAACTCCTGAAGCGTCAGTAGTTACGATGAATTGTTGAGTAAAATCTGGATATTGTAGTACTGGTTCCTTGCAGAGTAGATCTCGTAGCGTTTCGAAGGCTTCTTGCTGTGCTTCATTCCACTGGAAGGTACATTCCTTCTTTAATAATGCAGTGAGAGGTTTCGCGATCTGTGAAAAATTCTTTATGAATCGTCTGTAATATCCAGCTAATCCGAGAAATTGTCGGATGTTTTTGACATTCTTCGGCTGTGGAAATTCCTTGACTGCAGTGAGCTTCGATGGGTCAGGTCGAACTCCTTCCTTACTAATTACATGTCCCAAGTATATTACCTCTGGTCGTAAAAACTGACATTTATCCGGTTGTAGTTTGAGCTGTGCGTCCCGTAGGCGCTTCATTAGTCGTTCGATTTTTAGCTCATGTTCTTCTAGTGATGATGCATAGATTACTATATCATCCAAATAGACAAAAGCGTCTGAACCTTGTATACCCGTTAAGACTTGATTCATTAAACGTTGGAATGTCGTAGGTGCATTCTTCAATCCGAATGGCATTCTGGCGAATTCGTAATGGCCGTATGGTGTTGAAAAAGCAGTTTTATGTCGATCTTCCGGATGCATTTTAATTTGATGAAATCCAGAAGCGAGGTCGAAAGTGGAGAAATAAATTGCTCCTCCGAGTTGATCTAGAATTTCGTTAATTAGTGGAAGCGGATATGCATCTGCGATTGTTTTTTCGTTTAATGCGCGATAGTCCAAGACCATGCGCCAGCGTTTATTTCCTTGAGAATCTGCTTTCTTTGGCACGATCCAAACAGGTGAATTATATGGTGATTGAGACGGTTGTATTATACCGCCCTCGAGTAAATCATCTACCTGGCGATTCGTTTCTTCCTTTAAGGTGGGAGGGTAGCGATATTGACGAGTATTGATAGGTAAATTATCGGATGTAGGAATACGATGTTGAATGAGACTTGTTGACATAAGTTTCTCTCCAGGGATATAGTAACGATCATGAAATTTATTTATATGATGTTCAATGCTTCCTCTTTCTTCTTCATTGAGGTCGTCTAAGCATAATAATTTTAGGATTTCTTGTATTCGACTTCGAGGTTCGGTGGAATTAGTAGGATCAGTGGGATTGGTAGGATCAGTGGAATTAGTAGGTTCAGTGGAATTAGTAGGTTTAAATACAGTGTAGTTGATTTGGAACGAAGGTGTCGATTTTGAACACTGTGTATTCGATACTGACCTACGGCTAGTATACTCCCGTGGGTATTGATTTTTTTTTCCTTCAGTTTTATGCATTAGGGTGCGGGGTTCGAGTGCGTACGACACTAGGTCAAGAACGGGTACAGCGACTTCTATTTCTTCTTCTGTCGTATTGATTAAATAGAGATATGCTTTCCCCTCATTGTTCGTCACCAGCGCGTCCCCTAAATATATCCCTTCCGATACCTTTAGTTTCGGTAAATACCCTTCTTTGATTTCGGGGTTGCTTATGCGTACATAAAATGCCTTTTTCGTGCGAGCTGGAACAATTATAGTTTCGAGTTTGACGAATGGAAGTTTATTACCTTGCCATTTGAGACATTTCCCAGAATATGAGACATCTGCGTGATGCGTATTAAAAAAATCTGTCCCGATCAGACCATCGTCTTCGATTGGGAACTCATCTGAGACGAGATGAAAAGCTACGCTTGAGTTTAAAATTCGAATTTGAATTTTACCCAGAGTATGGACGTAGTTTTTTGTTATGCCGCTCAGTCTTACTATATCTTCCGTATCCACTTTTACGTCCGAAGTGATTTGCCGACTTTTGATTAAATTCAATGCCGATCCCGTGTCTATCATTAACAGCGTTGGTCCTATTAGATCTTCCGATTCCACAGAGACTACGGGGACATTGCTTGTGCGGTTCAAGCGGACAACGGTGACTCGTCGCGGTCATTCTTGATTCCCTTCTGGTTCAATATGTCGGATATTATGCACGGAAGAGGTTTTCATCGGTCTATTCCCGTCACTAACATGAGATTTTGGCTCGTTTGGTACCGGATTACTGTATTCTCGAGTTGAAGTTTGTCGGTTTCTGAACGAATTTGCGTATTCTCTTTTACGACATTCCTCTATTAAATGACCGGGATTTTTGCAGTATCGACAAACAATTGGTTGTATTTGTGCAGGATAGTTTAGTGGTTGGCTATCATGATTTTTCCCTTGAGAATCATTGGGTTTCGTCTGCAAGAAATTATTCTGAAATTTTTGTCTTTCTTGTGGGTTATTGCTTCCTCGTCCTTGTAAAAAGTAATTTGACTGAGGATGATTCCTTTGGGGGGTAAATCCTTGTTCTTGGTTTTGAGTGATATTACGGAGTTTATAACATTGATTCGCAGTGTGACCTTTCCGCGAGCAAAGTTGGCAGATGATGGTGTTTTCTTGGATGTGATGAATACGATCCCTCATGTTGAAATGAGGCTTGAAGGAATCGGGAGGTCTTGTAGGTCGCGGATTTCGTAATGCATCTCTTGCTTGTAATTGTCTTTCGATATTAATCGCGTCTTGCATAGTTTCTATTAAAACAAACGAATTGTCTGTGGGAGAAGGAACAGGGAAAGTCGGGAATCGGTGAATAAAGTGTCTTACTCGATTTTCAAACTGAACAAAACTTTATTCTTGCCTCGTGCCCTTGCTCGCCTCGAGCTTAAAAAAAACTACCGTTGCTGCGTACGAAGTAGGAGACGCGGAGCGACAGCACACTCTGCTCTACCACGCATGCGCTTCACGACAATGTCCGAACTCATTCGGCCTTCCTCGACTCTTTATAACTATACGCCGCCGGTACTGCAGAAAAGCGACTAACCCACATTCTCAACACTACCGCCGTTTGAGCGTTTCTCACGTACCGATACAAGGTTCATATCATCCCGCAGTTTTCTGAAACGATCTCTCGGCAGAGCTTTTGTGAATATATCCGCTCGCTGATTTTCCGACGGAATATACTTTACAATGATCTCTCGATCATCGGCTCTCTCTCTAACATAATGATAATGAATGTCAATGTGTTTCGTTCGCTTATGGTATACAGGATTCTTGACTAGCTGTATTGCGCTTTGGTTGTCAACAAACAATGTTGTTTCTTTATCACATGGACATCCAATATCAGATAACAGTTTTCTCAACCATACAAGCTCTCTCGTTGCTGTCGACGCAGCGACATACTCGGCTTCAGTCGTACTTAAGGTTACTAGCTTTTGTCTCTGCGACGACCACGTGAGAGCACCATTCGACATACTGAAAACATAGCCCGTTCTCGATCTCCTCGTCTCTACATCACCTGCGTAATCCGCATCCGAAAAACCGATTAAGTCAGGCTCGCTACCGCCGTTTTTGTACTCTATTCCAAGATCGACGGTTCCGTTCAGATACGCGAAGATTCTCTTTACCGCTCGCCAATGCTCGACCGTGTGATTATTTACATATTTGCTGACCGAATTCACCGCGTATGCTATATCCGGACGTGTTACCGCTGCTAGAAAGACTAATGATCCAACAGCCTCTCGATACGGTACTTTCGACGACCTCTCGTCGCCGTCTTGATACGGAGATAATATCACGTGCGGATCCGCGGGTACACTTAGTGCTTTTGCTTCAGACATTCCGAATTTTTCTACTATTTTTCGCGTGTACGAGCTTTGATGTATTATCAAACTTTTAGCCTGACGATCTCGCGAGATTTGAACTCCGACGAACATGCTTGAATCGCCAACCGTTATATTAAACGTCGCTCTTAGTCGGTCTATAATTAATTCTAGAGTCTCTACAGAGTTCGCTGCAATCAGACCGTCGTCGACAAATAACGCGAGATACACTTTCTCACTTTTTACCCGTCCAACAAATACGCACTTGTCAGCTTCGCACTCTTTAAACTGAAATTCGTGCAAGAACCCAGTGAACCGCTTGTTCCAACACCTCGGGGCTTGCTTCAGACCGTAAAGAGATTTTTCGAGCTTGCACACTAGATCTTTTCCAACGTCGAGTCCCTCGGGCACCTCCATGTACACCGTCTCGTCCAGCTTTCCGTAGAGAAATGCCGTTTGCACGTCGAATTGAAGTAATTCGAGATCTTGTGCTGCAACCACCGACAGTATTACCCGAAGCGAGTCGTACCTGATGACTGGAGCGAACGTCTCGTTGAAATCGATTCCCTCGCGTTGTAAAAACCCTCTCGCACACAGTCTGGCTTTGAATCGATGCAACTTCTCGCTCGCGTCAGTCTTCACTCGAAAAACCCATTTCGAGTCGATGATCTTCATGGTAGATTCTCTCGGGACGAGCGACCACGTGCCATTTTTCTCGTGCGCCCTATATTCCTCGTCGATTGCACTTGCCCACTGCGTGGCTTCAGTGCTCTTTAGCGCTTCCTGATACGTCGCAGGGATTGTGTATTCGGCGACGTCTGCCTCGAACCTCGCTGGCTTTTTTATATTCGACCGATCTCTCAGTGTTCGAGGAGTCTCCGGAGGTTTTGTTGACGTGCCGACGACCTCCTCAGCGACCGCCAACTTCGGCTCGGCATCGATGAACTCTTCTTCTTCGTTTTCGCTGTCACTAGCGACGCTGCTTTCCTCGTCTTCTCCTCGCTTCTCGGGTGGTGAGATTACCAGCACGCTTCCGTCATCCTCGTCAGTTTGCGACTCCGACCTTGCTTTTACTGAACCGATTTTCTCGTTGAAAATGACGTCTCGTGCTTCATTCACTTTCTTCGTCACCGGATTGTACAGCCGATAATTTGCCGAGTTCTCTTTGTATCCGACAAAGATCATTTTCTTCGCTCGAGGATCGAGCTTCTGTGTAAATTGCTTTGGTACGTGCATATATGCTTCCGACCCGAAAATACGTAAGTGTCTTAAGTCAGGGGCTTTCCCCACCCACATTTCAAACGGCGTCACTTGTCCATTTTTCCACACGGTTCGATCCAAAACATATATCGCGCAATTTACCGCTTCGGCCCACAGAGTCAGCGGCAGATTTTTCGCGTGAATCATTGTACGCGTACTCTCCACGATTGTACGATTATCCCGTTCGGCTTTCCCATTTTGTTCGGGAGTATACGGCGCAGTCGTCTCTCTGGTGATTCCGCGAAGCTCGAGGTACTCGTCCATTTGTTTGTTACAAAATTCCCGACCATTATCCGATCGAAGAGTTTTGATCGACTTCCCGAATTTATTCGCGACGAGCCTCTCGAAGATTTTAAACTTACCGAACACCTCCGATTTTTGTTTCATGAAATAAACGTGCCGATAATCACTCGCGTCGTCTTTCAATGTTAAAAAATAACGCGAGCCAGCAGGCGACTGTACTGACATCGGGCCACACACGTCTGTATGAAACATTTCCCCGGGCTTTGTTTTAACTTTCTCCGTGTTACGATTAAACGGCTTTCTGTGAGCTTTCCCGAGCTGACACGGTTCACAGAAGACATCCGATTTGTCGGTCAGTTTTACTCCTTGCACGAGTCCTTGTTTTACTAACTCACAGATCGCGCGTTTACCCACGTGTCCAAGACGCTCGTGCCACATTGTCAGACTCATTGTCGCGGCATTCACATCGTCCACTCCGTTCGGTTTTACGACTTTAAATAACATTCGACACACTTCGTTATCTTGTTTCCGACCCGACGCGAGCACTCGATTTTCGAAAATTATTTCTACCTCGTCTGCGTCGAACTGTGCCCGCATGCCATTTCTCGTACATACACCGACTGAGAACAGATTTTTTTTGAGATCCGGAACGTAGAGAACATTCTCGATGCGTCCGTCGCGCCACTCACCTCGAATCAACTTTTTCACGAAGACTGTGCCGGTACCGATGACGTCGCACTCTTTTCCGTCTCCGAGTGAGACAGTCCCGCCATCTGCAACCTGTCTATAATTTGCCAGCCAGTCTTTTCGAAACGTTAGGTGCCTCGACGCGCCGCTGTCGGCAAGCCAGATTTCTCTGAGCTCGGCTGCCATGATCTCGCGCACCTGTCTCTCGATGGCGTCCGAGTTCCGTCTTTGCGATTGCGTCGGTTTCACTTCCCCCACCAGAGCACAGTCGTTATGGCGCGCGAACTGATCACTATTTTTCTTTTTTCGCGCATTTTTGCATTCCCTCGCTAAATGTCCCTTTTCATGGCACTTGAAACATTCGATGTCCTTCTTAGATTTTTTATCCATCGATTTCTTCGTGCCACGATCTTTTTTCGTTGCAGCCAACGCACTCACTGTGTCACTGTTCCCCGGATGTTTCGTGTCGAACCGTACGAGCCGCTCCTGAAGATTATCGAGCGTTTGGCACTCCGGTGCCACAGAATCCCACGCGATTTGTAGCGTCTCATATTTTGGAGTGAGACTCGACAGCATCTTCGCGATAACAGTCTCTTCCGGTAGCTCTACACCGACGTCCTTGAGTCGGCTCGCTAAATTCACGATTTTCGCGACGTGCTGCATCGCCGTATCACTCTCACCCATTTCATATTTGAAAAACTGTTGCTGCAGCCCACTCTTGTTTGTCGCCGTCCTCTGTTCATGTAACAAGACTAGCTTATCCCACATTTCTTTTGCATGTTGGAAGGAGAGCACAAGGTCTTGCTGGGCTGGTTCCAGATTGAATGAGAGTGTTCCAGTGAGAATGAGCACTCGCGCCAGAGCATCGTCTCTCTTGAATTTATCCCGACTCGCCTCGTGTGACGTAATGGCTGCCGCGTCGGCTCCCTCCTCGAGCACCGAACCGTTTACATGAAAGATCACGTCTTGAAAGGAAGGGAGTTACCACTACTCGTAAAGTACCCTGTCAATCGTCGAATTCAAACATACCATAAAATCTTACGACCAACCACTCAGGTAAATTAACCAAAATTTCATAATTCGCGAGGATTGGCGCGGTGGAAATAAAAAGAAATCACCACCGGACCAAAAATAGTCACAGGGAGGAAACGGGTGAAATCAACAAGGGGAGCTAGGTGACTCAGACATCCCTTCCCAAAAACAATACAACATTTACTAACGCCCACGCAGCTAAGAAGTATAAAAGATCGCGATTTTGCGACCCCGTGTCTCAGTTCGAAGTCAGAATCCATGCCAGTCAGTTCAAGATCAGTTTTTCATCAAAGTACCTTTCCGGACTTTGTCAGTTTGTCGAGTCGAGTCTCACTCTAGAAATCAAAGTCTAACGTACCGACTTAGAACAACCTTTTTATTCTAACTCACGCTACTACTATAACATCGGAAGCTATTTCTAAATTATAACCAAGAAGAATCATTTCGCGTGTTAACGCTTAATTAACTTTATAATCAACAGCTTGCGTATAATCGAGTGTGCTTATATTTGCGAACGAACATTATAACCGAGTGCGAAATATAGTGTGTGAATTTGTAACCAGCGCTGGACCAATATTGTAACCAGCTGCTTGACTATCTATTGTATCACGGCGACAAACCGTTGAGAGTCACCCTGCCGATTGTGCAACTCCATCTGTAAAAATTGTACAACCAACACCATTGTAAGGGGAAAAGGAACCTCCGGATTTGCTTGCTCAATAAATCTAACCAGCGTGAGTAACATCTTCTTCATAACATGTGTGCAATCCCTCAACATCTTGCGACCATCGATTAGACGGCTCCAAGGTCATCCCACATTCCCGTATCGTTGACGAGACTTCCGTCCCTGGGTAAAGGACTTAACTGTCTTGACCTGAAAGAGAAGTCGTTACATACCGTGTTACGTTCTCCCCTTCGTACTTCCCCCGCCGACTAACCTCAACCAACTCTCGAGGACGTAACACCGCCTTCTAGAAAAACGCCTCTTTGAAAGTATCTCGGAAACGACAAGTTTTACGTTTATAATTGTAAGAACCTTTTTTGTAGAGGACAACATTTCCCATCTTTCTTTATTCAAACTTTCTTTTGTATTGTTAATATTTGTTGAGATATTGTTGATTAAAAAAACTACATTTTTGTTTTTGTTCGCGCAAAACTCAATTAAAGTTAGCGCGTGATTCTACGCGTGCGCGACGTCGCGTTGCTCTCGCCGACTCACTGCCGTACGCATCGATCGTATATCGATGGTGCGTCAGAACTCTCTCCGCCAATGACAATTCATGTTTCACCACGGGCCCGGCCGGCTCATTGTCAGATCCTGTTCTTCTCGACCGGCCTCGCTACGTGCTTTTACCTTTGAGACTCTTGCAATCGTCTCGAATAGATAGCTACTCTGTTCCTCGTGCTCTCGGTGTCTCAAGTCTCCTCAGTCTTTCTCACATAAATTAACTCCACCGGTTCGGATTTAATCATTTTGCGTTCTCGAGGTTTTAGCGCTTATCTGTGACCGTTACACTCGACAACAACTCCAAATTAGCTCGTGAATAAAATCAGTGATCGATACTCTGTGCGTGCTCAAGCCGCCTTTGTGCCGGATCGCGTCCCTACACCGCGTGGCCGTGTGAGATCGCTCACCACGAGTATTGCCTCATCCATTTTCTATTGTTTCACTCACTTACTCG